>CM056577.1:5656089-6008589 GCA_029721435.1 Gymnothorax reevesii
AGTTCATACTTTAGTGCAGAGGTTTCCAGTGAAAACATTCACTGCAGGACAAACTCACAGTCAGTTCATACTTTAGTGCAGAGGTTTCCAGTGAAAACATTCACTCCAGTACAAACTCACAGTCAGTTCATACTTTAGTGGAGAGGTTTCCAGTGAAAACATTCACTCCAGTACAAACTCACAGTCAGTTCATACTTTAGTGCAGAGGGTTCCATTAAGAATATTGACTCCAGGACAAACTCAAACTCAGTTCATACTTTTGTGCATAGGGTTCCAGTGAGAACATTCACTCCAGTACAAACTCACAGTCAGGTCCGACTCTAGCAAAGAATGTTCTAGAGATCATTCACTCCAGTACAAACCAGTGGCGTAGCCAGAACTGAAAATCTGGTGTGCCAGCAACATCCCTTTACAACTTCTGTTCGTCCTGACTTGTTTGCAGTCATCTTTCCTAATGAACAATACATTCACTCTGAAAACAATCCATGCTATCAGATGCTGCTAGTTCTCCTTGTGAAGGTAAGATCACAATCATTCGTTTGGACACATTTGAACAATTATTGCTCCTGACTTGTTCTCAGTCATTTTCCTTATTTAAAAGCTTTTACAATTATAACAATACACTATTGGCAATTATAGACATGGCATTTTTCTCATTGCGATCCAAGTGTGACAAAATGATAGGCTAAACCCAGTTCAGGAAAGTAATTTACTTGCAGCCGCACGCTTTACGAAACTGCTCTGGGTCTTCCGCACTACATTTTATTTGGCACATCAGGCGGTCAAACACGCTCTTCACGATCACTTACGCTGTTGGAATTAAATCAAAGAAGATGAGAAACACATGTACGTAATTTTGAGATTTTTTGAGAAAAAAAAGCGTCTCCAAACGAATGATTTCTACCTTTCACGAGGGGAACTTGTCATGGTTCTGGATGTTTGTGCGTGTGTTTTGGACTTTTCTTTGTGGCTCTGGTCCTGGGACAATATCGTCTCCTGGGCCATTGGATTCTTTACCCACCTGCTGAATGAGCTTGGGCGGCGCTTCCTCAGAATCTATATTAGCAGAAGTCCGGCCCGCCTCCTTCGCTAGAGTGTCTGTTTGTAACGAAGCACTACAGCCGAAGATATCTGCAGTCAGGTTTTTGTTTGACTTCCTATCTTCTTATTATTGGAGTTTCGTCTCCCTTTTTATATCTCTCTTTGCTTCCGTGGTTAGGACTATTACATGTCCTTTGAAAGTTGGTCTGTATTATTCTCTGTGTTGGTTCTGTGTCAGTGCTGCTCTCTCTGGTCGTTGCACCGGGCCTCCGTATTACACCGGTCATTACAGAACACTCTCGTCAGACATGGAGTCGCCAGCAGCGGCTAGGCTAGAGAGCATTGTCTGTCCTTCCTGCTTAAGGCCTGGGTCCTTCTAGCTTAGACTGTTAGCAGGTGGAGCTGACTGAGAGAATTCGCCTTCAGCAGAATGCTATGCAGACACAGGAAAGTCTTCTAACAAGTCTCTCCGAGAGTATTAGAGCATTGTCTGCATAGGTTACTCAAAATGTTTCACAAGCTCAATCAGTACATCTTCCACGAGAGCCTAAACTCCAGATACCCCCAAGATATGGAAGCGAGGCAGGGAAACGTAAGGATTTCATTGCTAAATGTGAAATATTTTTTTAAAGTGCAACCCTCACGGTTCTCGAATGAAGAATCACAGGTTTTGTTTATTTTATCACTGTTGACCAGCACAGTTCTCACTTGGGTAGGGCCACTCATTCGAGCTGGATCACCGGTATTAAATTCAGTGGAAACTCTTGTGAGAGAAAAGATTAATGTTTTTGATCAGGATGTATATGGTCAGGACACAGTTACTCGTCTAATGCATTTGAAGCAGGGCGCTGAGAGTGTCTCTGATTTTTCTGTCTCGTTTCGCTCCTCAGCCTCAGAGACAGGGTGGGCAGAAGCACCTCTCATGACAGTGTTTGTTCACGCTTTGGCTGAGGAGGTGAAGGATGCTCTGACTACATTAGAGCTTTGCATTTCTTTGGATTTGTTGGTTCGTTTTGCGGTGCGAGTTGATAATTGCATCCGTGAACAAAACAAGGAGAAACGTATTGCATTGGCTTTTGATAGCAATGAGGTTAATGTTCCTTACCACACACATACAACCCCGACTCCGCCCATTGAAATGCTAAGTTCTAGTGAGCCCATGCTGGTTGATAGCTCATTTGAGAGCCGGGCTCGTAAGCCTGTTCACAGACAAATAATTTGTCATCATTGTAGCGAACCGGGACATATCCGTCCAAGTTGCCCCGAGCTTAAAGGGAGACGGGAAGCCCCTCTGGTGGTAGATGGGTCGCTAGAGGGACTGACCCAATCTCCCGTTCACTTTCTTATTTCAGTAAAGTTAACTATGGGAAAGGAAAATATGGGTTAAAGCCTGTTTGGATTCGGGGGCTGTTGATTGTTTTATGGATGCAGAATGGGCTAGAAAATATCCCATTCCCATCCGCTCTATCACATTGGACCTCGATCAAAGCTTTGGATGGTCGACCGTTGGGAGATGGGCTTATAACCAAGGTCTCTGATTTTTTGACTATGTTTATCCCTTTAAGGGGTCATTCAGAGAAAATTCATTTTTTCTTAATCGATTCCCCAGTTTGTCCTGTGGTTTTGGGTCATTCCTGGTTGCTGAAGCATCGGCCACAGATCTTTCGGGGCGGTCAAAGTGACCCAATCTCCAGTGGGGCTCTGACTGTAGGTCTCACTGTAGTCAGAGTCTGGTAAGTCGCCCAGAATTTCAACCCACAGGGGAGGCGTCGGGTTCTGAACAAGATTGATGTGTAGGAGCCGCGCTGAACCCTGGTTAACCTCCCAACCTGTCAGATGATTATACTGATCTGGCGAAGGTTGGCAAACAACAGGCTTTGTCTTTGCCTCCGCATCGTGTTTACGATGGTGAGATCAAACTATTCCCTGACAAGGTGGCAGTGGTTAGGAATTGGCCTGCCCCTCAGAATGTTAAGGAGTTAAAACGATTTCTGGACTTTGCTAATTTTTATAGGAGGTTTGTTTGCAATTTTAGCGCTGTGGCTGCCCCCACCATTGCGCTTTCTAAGAGGAATTCCTCCTTGACGTTTGCTTGGTCTCCAGCAGCGGAGGCTGCTTTTCAGGAGTTGAAAAAACGACTTCGTTCTGGACCTATTGTCGTTTTATCTAACCCCTCCCTCCCATTGGTGGTGGAGGGTGAAGCTTCGGAGGTCGGGGTGCATGCCATTTTGTCCCAGCGCCCCCTTCGGGACAATAAGTTGCACCCATGCGCCTGCTTCTCCAGGTCATTGTCACTGGCTGAACGGAATTACAGTATTGGTGACCGGGGGTTGTTAGCTGTTAAATTGGCGTTAGAAGAGTGGGGCCATTGGTTGGAGGGGGCTGAACATCCGTTTGTGGTTTGGAAGAATTACAGGAATCCCCAGTGTGTCCAGCAGACTAGGCGATGTGGGCATTGGGCATTGTTTTTCAATCGCTTTGACTTTGCGTTGGCTTATCGCCCCAGCTCCAAGAGCAAGCGTGGCGCCTTGTCACGGATTTATGACCGCTCGGGCCATGATCCCGTTTCTGGGCCGGTTGGTACGGCGGCTTGGATTGTGGCTCCAATACTAGGGGATACTGAGTCTGTTGTGCGGGAGGCCTTGCAGCCGGACCCTGGGTCTGGTGGGGAGCCCTCTGGCTGTTTGTCCTGGGGCTATCCCTTGGGGGGGGGGGGGGGTGGGGGGGGGTCTTGTCATGGTTGTGCAGAGTGTTCTAGAGCTCATTCAGTCCAGTACAAACTCACAGTCAGGTCAGACTCTGGAGCAGAGTGTTTTTGAGCTCATTCACTCCAGTACAGACTCACAGTCAGGTCAGACTCTGGAGCAGAGTGTTCTAGAGCTCATTCACTCCAGTACAAACTCACAGTCAGGTCAGACTCTTGTGCAGAGTATTCTAGATCTCATTCACTCCAGTACAAACTCACAGTCAGGTCAGACTCTTGTGCAGAGTGTTCTAGAGCTCATTCACTCTAGTACAGACTCACTGTCGGGTCAGACTCTGGAGCAGAGTGTTCTAGAGCTCATTCACTCCAGTACAGACTCACAGTCAGGTCAGACTCTGGAGCAGAGTGTTCTAGAGCTCATTCACTCCAGTACAGACTCACAGTCAGGTCAGACTCTGGAGCAGAGTGTTCTAGAGCTCATTCACTCCAGTACAAACTCACAGTCAGGTCAGACTCTTGTGCAGAGTGTTCTAGAGCTCATTCACTCCAGTACAGACCCACAGTCAGGTCAGACTCTTGTGCAGAGTGTTCTACAGCTCATTCACTCCAGTACAGAGTCACAGTCAGGTCAGACTCTGGAGCAGAGTGTTCTAGAGCTCATTCACTCCAGTACAGACTCACAGTCAGGTCACACTCTGGAGCAGAGTGTTTTAGAGCTCATTCACTCCAGTACAGACTCACAGTCAGGTCAGACTCTGGCGCAGAATGTTCTAGAGCTCATTCACTCCATTACAAACTCACAGTCAGGTCAGACTCTTGTGCAGAGTGTTCTAGAGCTCATTCACTCCAGTACAGACCCACAGTCAGGTCAGACTCTTGTGCAGAGTGTTCTAGAGCTCATTCACTCCAGTACAGAGTCACAGTCAGGTCAGACTCTGGAGCAGTGTTTTAGAGCTCATTCACTCCAGTACAGACTCACAGTCAGGTCAGACTCTGGAGCAGAGTGTTCTAGAGCTCATTCACTCCAGTACAAACTCACAGTCAGGTCAGACTCTTGTGCAGAGTGTTCTAGAGCTCATTCACTCCAGTACAGACTCACAGTCAGGTCAGACTCTTGTGCAGAGTGTTCTAGAGCTCATTCACTCCAGTACAGACTCACTGCTGGGTCAGACTCTGGAGCAGAGTGTTGTAGAGCTCATTCACTCCAGTACAGACTCTCAGTCAGGTCACACTCTGGAGCAGAGTGTTCTGTTCCCTTTCCTACACATTTACGTTTCCCAGGTCCTCACACAAAATAAGAGAAGGAATTTGACCTGGGAATCTTTGGTTTTCCCACATTTATTGTGGGAAAAAATAAATAAATAAAATTGAAAGCATTTTATATTAACCCTAACACCATGGAAGATTTGAAAAAATTGCTTAATTGGCAAAAGCAAAAGTTGTCAGAAAGATTTGGCTTACCATGTTTTCATAATCACGCAGACAGGCTACGCGATACAGTCGCCACCGTGCAGGAACACAGGTGTTTGTGTGTGTCCCCCGGAGCAGGCCAATGTCTGGCCAGAACAGCATTTCAAGCTTGTTCGTGTTCCCTCTCTGAGCAGAGCTCTGCACAGTGTTCCTAACTCCCCACTTTTCATGCAGACACCCATCCATGGATGAGCGGGCACACACACACACACACACACACACACACACACTCACACACACACACACACACACACACACACACACACACACACACAAACACACACACACACACACACTACTCCATACATGAGCACACACATACACACACACACACACACACACAGGAACACACAAGCACACACACGCACCCATCCATGCATAGGCACACACACACACACACATATGCACACATCCATGCATGAGCACACACACACACACACACACACACACACGCACGCGCACATGCATGCGCACATTGCACATCTACGGGAACATACGCATGCATGAATACGTGCACACACACATGCACACACACTCAAACGTGTGCGCGCGAACACGCGCATAGCACGCACACTTACACACAAACACAGGCACACACAGAACACAAGCTGCCGCATGCTGGTTACTTACATTAGCTAATATATGTCACAGTTTTAAATACGCCTTGTTTACCCATTTATGCTTCTGTGATGCGATTCTCTGTGTCTTTACTTAGTTCAACAAATGTTGAAGTTTAAAATCTTGAATGAAGTTTAAAAGAATTCCACATAGTATGACATCATAGTACATTTATTTATCTTTTATGCACAATGGGAAAGTATGTATTTTGTTTAATCCATTACTCTGCTTACATAATGTTGTCCTTTCAAAACTAGTCCGGCTATCCTCTGTATGCAAATATTAAATGTTGACAGAGTGCGTATGTGCATGTGTGTGTGTGTGTGTGTGTGTTTGTTTACAGATGTGGTTTAATGTCTGTGCCCACACATATGGTTGCACATTTGTGCGTGTGTGTGTGTGTGCAGCCGAGTGTACATTCCTGTAGGTGTGTGTGCACATGCCTGTACATCAACTCCACATGTTTAACTGCAAAATTCTCATGCATGGTGTATTATTAACTTTTGAAGTAATGTTTACGGAATGATAGCATTTTATTCCTGGCACATGTGAACCATTATAAATCATACCTGTCAAGCTCAGCGTGCCCTGTGTACTGATCATTTTTGTTTGCCAACTCCGCCTTGGAAAATATAAAGAATAAAAACAAATCATAAAAATTTGGTCACAATAATAGAATCACTGTTTATGCCTCTAGGTCACTGGCCTTACCCAAAGTCAGTGAGGTAGTAAACCTTTAAGATCCCCTCAGCACCTCTCTTTCAGGTTTGGCAATCCCATACGTGAAACCCCAGGGTTTATAGAATGTTCTTTTCACCGCCTGACAGTCTCATAGCAATGTGCTCAGAGCCTGACTCCGGGCAACATGTTTATGTGTAACCGGGAGTTAGTTAGGAGCTACCGATTGATTTATTCAGACAGGGTCACCTATACACTCCGTATGACTGTGTGTCCCGGGATATTTTGTGCCCTCATTTTAGCACATATCGTTGAACTACCGTGTCTGGCTGAAGTAATGGGTCATTAGCGGTAAATGCTCGCATTGTAGGCAAAGGATGACGAGTTTGGCGGTAAATGATCGTGGTGTAGGAAATGGGTGACGAGTTTGTTGTGATCACTTAGCTGGCTAGCAAGCCAAAGGTCAGTGGCGTATTGCTGAAATAAATTAATTGCCTTGGTAGTTCACGCGCTACAATAAGCTAGCTTCATTTAGAGCATAGAAATCAAAGAACAGTAAATATTGACTATTTCACTGCGTAATTAGTATTCGGTCAGCGAGTCATAATTATTTAGCTAAGTAACTAGCTATGTCAATGACGCATTAATAAAACTGATAATGAAACCTGGCTAGCTAGGTTTTTTTATCAGGTTATAATACTAATGTTACAAACTCCTATTCCAATGAAGTTTGGACGTTGTTTAAAATGTGAATAAATGAGAATACAATAATCTGCAAATCTCATAAACCCACATTTTATTCACAATAGAGCATAGACAACATATCACATGTTTAAAGTGAGACATTTTACCATTTCATGAGATATATTAGCTCATTTTAAATTTGATGGCAGCAACACATCTCAAAAAAGTTGGGACAGGGGCAACAAAAGGCTGGAAAAGTAAGTGGTACTAATAAAAAACAGCTGGAGGAGCATTTTGCAACTAATTAAGTTAATTGGTAACAGGTCAGCAACATGACTGGGTATAAAAAGAGCATTTTAGAGAGGCGGAGTCTTTCAGAAGTAAAGATGGACAGAGATTCACCAATCAGTGAAAAACTCTAAATCGTCTAAAAATCAAGGAACAATTTCAGAAAAATGTTCCTCAGTGTAAAATTACAAAGACTTTGAATATCCCACCATCTACAGTACATAATATCATCAGAGGATTCAGAGAATCTGGAGAAATCTCTGTGCACAAGGGACAAGGCCAAAGGTCAATATTGGATGCTCGTGATCTTCGGGCCCTCAGGCAGCACTGCATTAAAAACAGGCCTGATTCTGCACTGGAATATACTGCAAGGACTCAGGAACACTTCCAGAAATCACTGTCTGAAAACACTGTTTGCCGTGCAATCTACAAATGCAAGCTAAAGCTGTATCATGCAAAGAAGAAGGCATATGTGAACATGATCCAGAAACGCCGCCGTCTTCTCTGGGCAAAGCTCATTTAAAATGAACTGAGGCAGAATGGAAAACTGTTCTGTGGTCAGATTAATCAAAATTTGAAATGCTTTTATAAATCACAGATGCTGTGTTGTGCGGTCTAAACTAAAGACCCACATAGCAGACGGGTCTGGCCCGGATCCGGCATTAAGACGGCACTGCTGGGCTACTGCTGGCACGGCAAGTAGTATGTTAACCGGATGTGGGCCAGGTCTGGCAATGATGGCACCGTTTATGTGATGGCATGCCTCAAGTGGGCCGATTGTGGTTGGGTGAATGTGGCCCAGACCTGTCTTACATTAACTTACCCACAGGTTCTATAAAAATAAAGAACTGTAAGTTTTACCTTTTCAAATGTATTTCTACCTTGTCTCACACATCACCACCCCAAAATACATATCCTAATTCAATTGAGTCAGACTTTATAGTAATAAGTGAATTTAAAATGATAACCACACAACACATGAGCTTCAACACTGACAAAAAAAAAAAAATTCTCATAATCGAATGAGTTGCATAATAATTAAAAATGGTGGCCTTAACTTTATTGTTGAGTGATCAAGGACAACTTCGTGTTGTGTTGAGAAATATCATACATTAAATATATCGTTTATATTAAAAGAAAACGTCCACTGCCCGATTCCTGAAAGACTGTCCGCTGATTGGTCGTGATGTTTCGCTGACAGCCAACCAACCAATAAAACCACCCCTCGGTCGCCACAGAACGTTTTAGGTTGTCCTTCGCTCTCATTAACCATCTCTCAATATGTGACTCAGTTTCCTGTGCTCTCATTGGCTGGAGCTACTTCCTGTTGTAAATCCCGCGCGCAGAACTGAATATTCACTCTGGAGCGCGCTACTTCGAGCAAAAGATAAGGTATGTTTACAGTGTTATTATATCCTCCTGTACACTTTCTGAATATTGTTGATTATGGAATAATTTCGTGGCTTAACACACAGTGCACATATGTCCCTGCAAGATGTTATGTGTTGTAACTGTATTCTGTGGGTAACTTTGACCGTGAACCCTGGCTTCAAGACTTAACCATGTACGTTCATGCTTCGGATGAAACAGCAATTTGACAGAGAAAATGTCTTTGGTTTTCCCTCTAATGTCGTACGACTGCTCTGCCTGTCAACAGCCTTTTATTTTCGCGGAACTGTCACCAGCAACCGACCCGCGGTCGACCCCCGGTGCTGTAGCTGCTCCTTCATTCGGTAGAAAGCGTACATGCAGCTTTTAGGAACCTCCGTGAGCCACAGAGACGAGGCAGAACAGTCGCACGACATCAGAGGGATAACCAAAAGACAGTTTCTCAGTAAAATATGACCGGGAGTATTAAAATTGCTGTTTGATGCAACGTATGAACGTGCATCCTTAAAGTAGGGATTCAAAGAAAAAAAAAGTGAAAAATGGCAATTTCGACATCAGTGGAAAGCTTAGAACGCAAAGAATGCCATGTAATTTCATTCCGTTACATTATCGATACGAGAAAATGGAAACAAGCACGAAACAACAGTACTTTATCGAGCGTGAATACTTCCGTGATGCTAGGAATGATGCCCGTTTTGGGTGACGTCACGTACGGGTATTGCAAGCTCTGTTCTATGAATTTGCTTGCAGTGTACGTCTCTCTAAGCTTTATATTTTGTTATTCAAGGTTCAAATAGTGTCGTACTTTACTTGAGATAGATAAATTATAATGGAGCAACATTTTAAAATTTAAACTAATATTTTTCTATATAGTACATTGAAGATTAATATGGACATATAAGCGATCTGACGGGAATCATGATTAAATACGGGGAAGGACTGATACCTTAATTGACTATGATATTTTTTTCGAGGATTAGGCTTGATAAGAGCGACGATAAAACAAGAATTGAAGATTTTAGAATGTACTCTCTCCATTTCTATATTAAAAAGTTCGGTCACCGTAACACTGGACTCGATATTTTTATATTGTCCATGCAATTGCAGCTGCAGAACGTACAGTAAGTGAATAGAGTATAGCCTGCGCGCGGTAGCCAGCGCGACGACCGGACCTACTCTTTGCAGACACGGAACAAACTAAAATAAGCAGCAAAACCAATATGCATCGATAAAAAAAAGAATCACCTTTATGTGACATTAGCTGTTTTAAAAAAAAAAAATTAAGATTTAAACAAATTTTATAATTTGGATATTGAATTAAAAAAGCAGATTGCATTACAGTGCTTTGTGAGCTTGTAGGTTTGCTGTTGGCAAAATTGTGAAAAATTTGGTAAAATTTTGAAAATCCTTAACAACACAAATCTTCTGGGGATCCCTGACACCAAACTGTTTCACATGATGGTCTGCAGCCACATGCATATCAATTTGAGGTCCTTAACACAAAAATGTTTGACAATCACTGATGTCATATTGCCTAATTTATTTTAATTTTAATTTCATTTTGGAAATATAATATGGCAACTGTAAACAATATTTTTCTCAATATTTCTATACATTATTATTGCTATTGTTTTATTACAGTTAATCTTACATTTTCCTTCCTTGCAGGGCTGTTTATGAGCTTAATACTTGAAGCAGAACTGCAGAAGTGTAAGTGATATGGAGGGGAATTGGGCCTACAATGAGCGGAGCAATATGAGAAGACGAGCACTAAAAAAAGTTAAAAAACTAATAAAATCATGTGAAAATAAGAAGGAAAATGCAAAATATGATGGAAATGTGGAGGAAGGCTTAAATATTGAAGCATGTGGTGGGTGTGAAGAGATGCATGCTGATAGTGATGGAGAGAGCGAGCATAGTCTAAATATGGAGGCAGAACATAGGTTTGATGACTTTGATGAGATGGACATGGATCATACTGATGCATGCAGTGAGGGTATGACTGATTTAAGGACTGTTCTGGCAGACTGGGCCATTGAGTTTGGCATTTCGCTGATTGCTCTATCAGCCCTGCTGTCCATCCTGAAACCTCTCCATCCCTCTCTGCCCAAAGATGGAAGAACATTACTCGGAACAAGAACAAAATACAATATTGAGACATTTGCTGGTGGAATATTTCACTATTTTGGAGTTCTGAATGCATTTCATAGGATTCTGGATAAGGTGTGGTCTGTTCTCCCAGACAGACACATCTTTAGACTACAGCTGAATTTCGATGGTCTGCCACTTTTTAAGAGCACAGGTGCTCAGTTTTGGCCAATACTTGGAATATTGCAGGGGTACAGTAAGAAGCCAGTAGTGATTGGTCTTTTTTGTGGGTATTCTAAACCAAATTCTTTGTCAGAGTATTTGCAACATCTGGTAAATGAAATAAAAACACTGAGTACTGGGTTTGTTTTCAAGGGAAAAACATTCATTATGAATGTCTCCTCTGTTGTGTGTGACACCCCAGCCCGTGCTTTTATCAGAGGTGTTAAATCACATACTGCATACCATGGATGTGACAAGTGCCACCAAACTGGTGTCCGAATAGGTAGCCGGATGACATTCCCTGAGGCCAGTGCAAGGCGTAGAACCGACAAGTGTTTTAGACAAGCCACTGATGAGGAACACCACCACGAACGCTCACCTCTCTCCGACCTTGGTATTGACATGGTTGCAACCTTCCCTCATGATTAAATGCACTTGGTGTGCTTAGGTGTAATGAGGCGTCTGCTTGATTTGTGGATGGGTCCTCCTGGCCCATTGTGTTGTCGTATGCCATCTAGTCAGGCTTCTTTGGTTTCAGAGAGACTACTTGCTATGAAGGATTACATTCCATCAGAGTTTGCCAGAAGGCCACGTACACTGGCTGAGAGACACAGATGGAAGGCAACTGAATTACGCCAATTTTTGTTTTATACTGGCCCTGTTGCACTGAAGGATGTTTTGAAGTCTCAAATCTATGACAATTTTATGCTTTTATCTGTCGGTGTGTACATTTTGGTAAGCTCGGAATATTGTTTGAGCATGAATGACATTGCAAACTCCTTGCTGGTTTCATTTGTTGGACACTTTGGCTGTCTTTATGGGCAAGAATTTTTAGTTTACAATATACATGGCCTTGTGCATCTTAGTCAGGATATCCAAATGCATGGCAGTTTGGATCTCATTTCAGGTTTTCCATTTGAAAATTTCTTAGGACAATCACCTCGACACATTTGCAAATCAGTATGAAAGACAAATAAAAAATAAAATTACAAAAATGGTTCATTAATAGTCCTTAAAACGTGTATAGATTAAGCATGTAACTTTGTCATAAAATGTTATGAATTAGTGTTAGAAAAAAACCCATGATAGAGATGAGTGGCTTCATGAGGGTGTATATATAAAATATATTGCAAAGAAGTAACTTCGAAGGCGGTACCCTTTTAAAAATGTACCATGGTATTTTGGGCCATGGTACACACTTCGTACCGTTGTTAGTACCATGGTAAATGTTCCACGGTACGGTATGGCAAATATACCATGGTGCACATCCCAAGACACATTGTAAAGCACGGTAAAAATCCCACGGTGTCATGGTACGAATCACACGGTACAACATGGTACAAGTACCATGGTACATTTTAGTGGAAGTACTGTGGTAAAAGTACTATAGCATACCCATTTCCTGTTCTGATTCAGTTAGCTTCAGTCGATTGGCAGTAGGTTTTAAACACATACAGTATGACACTTTCTTATGTGTTTCCAGTTCAAATCTGCTGCTGAGCCAAACAAAATAAGAGGTCCATGTTATTCCTTTTGACTCTTACAAGAGGTGGCAGTGCCCATTTTAATGGCAGGAGTGAGAGCACATTTTTTGCACTATGTTGTGTGTAAACTCTTGTTTAAGTTGAGATCATTGTTGTACCTTTTGTCATCAGATACAGTTTTTTAGTCTCTTCTCATATTGCTCTCGAGTTCTGAGTTCTTAACAGATAAGAAACAAAAGTAACTTAAAAATGACTAAAAGTCTTTTCATCATCCTTAGGCAATGTATCACATTGTGATTTTTGAGCAAACTAATGAGGTGGAAGTGGTACCATCAAAGTGGGTCAATGGAGAAGAATGTATGTGGCCACCATACAAAGTAGATGTTGTCAAGGCCACAAAAAGTCAACAGCAACCTGGAGCAGGCTGGAAACCATACAGGGTCCGAGTTATATTCACATCAAGTAAGTCCAATTGTGTGGATTCTGTTACATGTTGAGACTAATATCTTTGCTAAATGTGTATATAGGCATAAGTCGTCGCACACAAATGTAAATACAGAATTTCTGTGGAAAGACAAACTATCAGTCACATTATTGAAACTTAACCAGTTGTATTTGAGCTTTCAAATGTGAATAACAAAAGAATGAACCAACTAATGACTAACTAACCAACACACCAGTTATTTGTGACAGACAATCCATGGTAAGATCTTGTTATCTTTTTTTTAGATGATTACAATGAGGCAAGGCTAAAGCTACCAAAAGCTGTTGAACACACTGACCTCGGGACAGATGAGGAGGATTCTCCAGTCAAACCCAAAAGGCGAAGAATGTAAGCTATTATGTTTTATTTCTACATGTCTATATTTTTATGCATTTTCAATTATAATAACATCAAGTACTTAATTAGACCAAATAACTTCCTCTTCCATGGCGATGATGAAGATGAGGCCGAAGATGTCTTGCCAAAAGCTAAGCCAAGGAAAAAGTAAGTAAGAAATTTCAATTGCTGTTCATTTGAGTTTGATCTTCTGCTATCAGTATTTAAAATGTTGTTAATATATTTGGTTTGCTATGTCACTGCAGACCAGCTGAACTGCCTAGTGCACCAAAGATTCTTCACCCATTTGGTCCTGATCCCCAAGGGAATGATTCTGGCGGGGAAGCTGTCTTACCAAAAGAACAACCATGGTAAAATCCAGCTACAGTTACTTTGAGTTTGGTTAGCTATTTTAATCTGAAAAATTTCTGCATTGCTTTGCTCTGTTTCTTTGCGTAATAGATGGACTGTCTAATGCACCGGTAATCTTTATCTTTATTTATTCCTTATTTCTGAAGAACATATTCCATTCAGAAAACCACCAACCAAGGAAGGGCATCCTTGCAATCCAAGGCCAAAAAAATCTAATGTTAATCATGCTGATTACAGAGTGCATCATACTCCTGAACTTGATTAGAGAAGCCATGCATCCCCTAGCCTGCAAAAGAGAAGCCGTGTGTCCCTGAGCCCTCACCAGAGAAGCTGTGTGTCCTCTAGCCCTCACCAGAGAAGCCATGCATCCCCTAGCCTGCATCAGAGAAGCCGTGCATCCCCTAGCCTGCATCAGAGAAGCCGTGCATCCCCTAGCCTGCATCAGAGAAGCCGTGCATCCCCTAGCCTGCATCAGAGAAGCCGTGCATCCCCTAGCCTGCATCAGAGAAGCCGTGCATCCCCTAGCCTGCATCAGAGAAGCCGTGCATCCCGTAGCCCTCACCAGAGAAGCCGTGCGTCCCCGCGCCCTCTTCAGAGAAGCTGTACATCCTCAAGCCCTCACCAGAGAAGCCGTGCATCCCCGAGCCCTCTTCAGAGAAGCTGTACTTCCCTGAGCCCTCACCTGAGAAGCTGTGCGTCCCCAACCCCTCTTCAGAGAAGCTGTACGTCCCCAAGCCCTCACCAGAGAAGCCGCGCTTCCTCTAACCTGCACCTGAGAAGCTGTGCGTCTCCTAGCCCTGACCAGAGAAGCCGTTCGTCTCCTAGCCCTGACCAGAGAAGCTGTGCATCCTCTAGCCTGCATCAGAGAAGCGTTTCATCACCAGACCTGCACCAGAGAAAGACTGTTTCTTCTGAGAAATGAGATTATAAGGAGACCACAAACAAGTCTTCATACATGTGAGTATCTTATTGTATTTATAGCTAACTGTGATTTGCTGTCTGCTGCACACATTTTTATAGGATCAGTTATTTAACTACTTATCCACAAAACCTTTTTTTCTTCCTAGCACTTCTGCAAAATATTCTCACAAATCAAGAGATGATGATGGACCAAATGAAAATGATATTCAGAACTGTCCAGGGATTAAAAAATATAGCTGAAGAAGAGATAGGTGTTGAACCAAATCTGCTGCCAGTAGCTGATCGCCAGTCTCTTGAAAACCTGGAGGAGCGGCTAAGAAATAGCCCTGATCTCAAAAACCAACTGGTAAGAATATCAGTTCTTCCAGAGAAGAAAAGAGTTTTCTTATGCTAACCCTGATCCTAATTAAATAGGCTTTAAATAATCTTGCTGGGACATACTGTATAGAATCGAGAGGCTGTTTAGTCTATGGTAAAAATGTGTAATTTGGCATTTATATTTACACAGATCTAATAATCTAACAGCAGGTTTGACAGGTGCGACAAATAGTATGAAAGTAGTTTGGTTATTCCATATAAAATCAGCCAATTCAGAAAAAATGTCCCACCTGACCCACTCAGAATCAGCTGATTTTTTTCCTCCAATATCTTTTGCATATTCAGTGGAGCCACGCAAAATCTGACATTCATACTCATGTTATTCACTTTGTTTTTTTTTTTTCTAGCATTTTTGAGCCATCATTCTGTAACCTATTACAAATTTGTAACCAATTCAGTTTGACATCCATCCCAGGTGCTTCAATCCTAAACCAAAATCTGGCTTTTGTTCAATACATTTTTGTCTGTTACAAACTTTGAGCATCAATATCTTGGGGAAAAATGAGTGAACACTATATACATTGTAAAATCTTACTGGGACAGCAGCAGCAGCAGCCAAGGCTTTTCCCAGCTGCTTAGCATGAGCCTTTGAAGCTAACATGTAGCTGAGTGCCATGAAGTCAGTCTGAGAACATATTTCAAGAGTCAACACTTAACATACCGGGTACAATGTATATAGTGTTCACTCATTGAGCATTAGCATGGTTATAATTCAGTTCAAAAGTTGACAAAATCTCCAGTTTTACATTTCACGAGTCAAAATCTGCCTGTTTTAGAAAACAATTTTGACACAGAAGGAACCCTGGCTAGAAGATGAACCTAATCTCTAAATGCAGCTAAAAATGAGACCTTTCATCTGCCAGAACTTGTTTTAACCAGCCACCTATCCCACATACTGATATAACCCTAGACAGTTTTCCCAAGATTCACTTTCTCCAGGCTTCTCTGATGAATAATCCGAAACCATCTGACACATCCAGCAATGCCTGTTTCTATTCCACTGTGTCACTGACATTAAACTGCTGCAGTTTTGCTGCTGAAACTTTCATTTTTCCCCAAGATATTGATGCTCAAAGTTGGTTACAGAAAAAAATGTGTTGAACAAAAACCAGATATTGGCTTAGGATTGAAGCACCTGGGATGGAGGTAAAATTGACTTGGTTGTACAACCCCAATTCCGAAATAGTTGGGACAAAGTGTAAATTCTGCATAAAATCAGAACGCAATGACTTTCAAGACACACCAGCCAATATTTTATTCACAATAGAACAGAGATAGCATAGCAAATGTTGAAACTGAGAAATTTTACAATTATATCCACAAAATGAGCTTATTTCAAATTTGATGGCTGCTACAGGTATCAATAAAGTTGGGACAGGGGCCTGTTTACCATGGTGTAATATCCCCTCTTCTTTTTAACACAGAGTGGAGGCGTCTGGGCATTGAGGAGACAAGTTTCTTGATTTTAGCCATTGGAATTTGATCCCACTCTTGTTTAATACAGGCTTCCAGCTGCTGGAGAGTTTTGGGTCTCCTTTGATGGACTTTTCATTTAATTATGCGCCAAATGTTTGGTTTTGCATTGCCCTGCTGAAATACACAAGGCCTTCCCGGGAATAGTTGTTGTCTGGAGGGGAGCATATGTTGCTCTAAAACCTTTATATACCTTTCAGCATTCATGGTGCTTTTTAAATCATGCAAGTATCCCACACCATATGCACTAATGCATCCCCATACCATCAGAGATGTTGGCTTTTGAACTGAACACTGATAACAGGAGGGGTGGTCTTTCTCCTCTTTAGCCCAGAGGACACGACGCCCATGATTTACAACAAGAATGTCAAATTTGGACTCCTCTGACCACAGGACACTTTGCTACAGTCCATTTTAAATGAGCCTTGGCCCACAGAACATGGCAGTGCTTCTGGATCATGCTCAACAATGGCTTCCGTTTTGCATGATAGAGTTTTAGGTGGTATCTGTGGATGGCACGGCGGACTGTGTTTACAGATGGTGGTTTCTTGAAGTATTCCTGGGCCCATTTAGTAAAGTCAATGACAGAATCATGCCGGTGAGTGATGCAGTGGCGTCTGAGGGCCCAAAGATCACTGGTATCCACTAAAGGTCGTCGACCTTGTCCCTTATGCACAGAGATTTTTCTAGGTTTTCTGAATCTTTTGATGATGTTATGCTCTGTCGATGATGAGACCTTCAAAGCCTTTGCAATTTGACATTGAGGAACATTGTTTTTAAAGTTTTCCGCAATTATTTTACGCAAGCCTTCACAGGTTGAAGAGCCCCTGGACATCTTTACTTCTGAGAGACTCAGCCTCTCTAAGACATGCCTTTTATAGCCAATCATGTTACACACCTGATGCCAGTTTTCTTAATTACTTGCTAAATGTTCTTTCAGCTGATTCTCTTATATATTAATTGCCTTTTCAGCCCTTTTTTGCCTGTGTCCTATCATTTTTGAGACCTGTTGCAGCCAGAAAAATTGAAATAAGCTCATTTTGTGGATAAAAATGTAAAATGTCTGTTTCAACATTTGAAATGTTATCCATGTTCTACTGTAAATAACATATTGGCTCATGTGATCTGAAAGTCATTGCATTTTGATTTTATTCACAATTTACTCTTCGTCCCAACTATTTCGGAATTTGGGTTGTAGTTTTGTAATGGGTCTCAGGTATGAGGGCTCAAAAATGCTAGAAAAAACAAAGTGAATAACATAGCACCACATTTAGTTTTACCCATATTAACTTGGGAGACCTGTAACTCAGAAAATATTCATAGAATGAATGTCAGATTTTGCATGGCTTCACTGAATATGCAAAAGGTATTGGAGGAAAACAAATCCGCTGATGCTGAGGTAGTCAGGTAGGAGGCACTTGTTAAATTTCCATGGAATGACCCAGTTGAGACCACAGGAACTGTATAGCCAAGTGAAGTCAGACTTGATACATGAATATTACACTGACTTTACTTTGCAGATCCTTTATTTTGCTTTACAGAGTACCTGTCTCTGCACTTTTTCCAATGTGCAGCAAAGTGTAAAAGAAAATACTACAATATTAATCTTTAAAAACTAGTAGTAGAGGGTTATGCAAGTGGTTCAAAAGATTGTTGATCAAGAGCTTCTTGGCATTAAAGGACCAGTTATGAAAAGTGTCTCACTTACACACTGCACTGTAGTGATATTATTAATTAATTTGTGTGTGTGCGTGTGTGTGTGTGTGTTTTAGCGGCTGTTAGACGTAATCGTCTGACTTCTGATGCCACGGACCAAGAAATCGAGACCAGGATTACAAAATGGCTTCAAAATGCACCTGATAGGAATGGCGGAAGAAGCAATCGAATGAGAAGAAAGGAGAATGAGAGTGTGATGCATGTTTGACTCTTGAAAGTCTATGCCAAGTTTACAGATGCTGCTGATGTTTAAACAAATGTGAAGAAAGGACAATGACATTCTTGCAAAGCATAATGCATTTTTGACTCTTGAAAGTCTATACTGAGTTTTAGTGATGTTTACAGATGTTTAATGCTGCTTTTTGAACTGCGAAAAAAGGATAGTTACAATGTTCTAATGCATAATAATGCATTTTTAGCCCGCTTGGCCAACAGGTGTGCTATGCTCGGGGTCTTAAGGGGTCAAGCCTGGGTTCACTCAATTTAAGTAAATTTAAGTAAAAAAGCTCAGAATGGAATTTGATTTTAATCAAATTTAATAAGTTTGTTACCGTGAAAACCGTACATTGTTGGCGAAAAAAGTGAAATTTTGTGGCAACAATATCTCAGAAACTATACCATATTTTCCAGTAATTCTTTTTTGTTTTGAAGCCAATAGCACCAGCAATACAATGACATACTCATTCTGGGTATTTTCATGGGAAAATATTTTGAAAAATTATTGGGTCATAGAATTTTAGAAATGGGTGGCAGAACCTGCCTGACAGATGGATCATAAATATACCATGTATCTACCTACCCAAAAATGGCCATGTCATTGTATAGACATAACAAACTGATGCTATGGTGAAAATTTCAGATCAATACCTTGAAAAATGTGGATTTTATGCCCTCCACAAGCCTGATAAACTATGAAATTTTGCGATGCGAGAAAATAGTTTTTGTCGCAAAATGAATGCACTAGAGGCGTCCACATGATAAAAATCCACTTATAAGATAGTTTTTTGGTCTTAAAATCGCCTATTATGAATGTTTTGAAAGATTTTCAACAAGATGGGGAAAAAAAAATATTTTTTTTCCAAGTCTGAACCTAGTCTTGACCCCTTAAGTGGTGGTCTGTCGTGCGTGCGTAAACTTTTGTGTTTTCTGCGCTTCAGTTTTTCACCGATCCTTTTCATATTTCATATGTATACATAGGGTTTTAAGTTCTAGACCAACGTCCATTTTGACCCCAGTCGGACCAATACTTTGGCCAATAGGGGGCGTTCCATTTTGGCCACCTTTGGCCTTGCGGGCGCAGTGGCTTTGCCACTATTTTTGACTCTTGCACTCAGCTACAGTCATGTTTCAGTGCTTACAGTTTAATGGTGTGTTTGGTTGATTCATTGTCTTTAATTTACTACAATTTTTGTGAATTTGTACATGGAGTGATGCCATAGGCAGTCAGTGTTCATTCATATTTTGAATGTTCACTTCATATTGAATTCTCATTTAATGTGAATTGCTTGTTATTAATAACATGTTCTTCCATATCTAAGTAAATGCAAGTCATTTGTGTTATTCTACCGCTGTTGTTGAGTCATTTTTAGTCTGGGTCAAATACGGCATGCATGGTTATTACATGGCTTGATTAAGATATACTTGAGGTTGACACCTGGTGCCAGTGCAGAAACTGTTCTGGACCAGAACAGGGCCAGCAGTGTGTCCGCAGCTGGCCCTGTGCTGGCCCATGTATGGGCTGCCTCTGGCAAACCAGATCTGGGACGCCAAAGGGCCGTCATTCTTTGCGGTATGTCGGCCGAGTGTAAGTGCATTATGTGGCCCAGAATTGGGCCAGACTAATTTTGCTATGTGGGGAGGAGAGAGACCATCCAGCTTGTTATCAGCACTCAGTTCAAAAGCCTAGATCTCGGATGGTCTGGGGTTGCATTAGTGCCTATGATATAAGCAGCTTACAGATCTGGAAAGGCACTATCAATGCTGAATTGTATAAAGAGGTTTTACAACAACCCACATAGCAGACGAGTCTGGCCCGGATCCGGCATTAATCCGGCACTGCTGGGCGACTGCTGGCATGGCAAGTGGTATGTCGACCGGATGTGGGCCAGGTCTGGCAATGATGGCACCGTTTCTGTGATGGCATGCCACATGTGGGCCAGTTGTATGCGAGCTGGCCCTGTGCTGGCCCATATGTGGGCCAGCTCTGGCAAACCAGATCTGGGCCACAACAGGGCCGTCAACCTTTATGTATGTGGGCCAGAATTGGGCCGTAAAAGTGCATTATTTGGGCCAGAACTGGGCCACACCAATTTTGCTATGTGGGAAGATACTGTCCCATCCAGACACCGTCTCCTTTAGGGAAGGTCTTGCAAGGTCTTGCTCCTGAGCCCATGCAGTATATTCCAGTGCAGAATCAGGCCTGTTTTTAATGCAGTGTTGCCTGAGAGCCTGAAGATTACGAGCATCCAATATTGACCTTCGAATTTGACCCTTGTGCACAGAGAGATTTCTCCAGATTCTCTGAATTTTTTGATGATATTATGTACAGTAAATGGTGGGATATTCAAAGTCTTCCTAATTTTACATTGAGGAACATTTTTCTGAAATTGTTCCATAGTTTTTAGATGCAGTTTTTACACTGATTGGTGAGCCTCTGCCCATCTTTACTTCTGAGAGACTCTGCCTCTCTAAAATGCTCTTTTTATACCCAGTCATGTTACTGACCTGTTGCCAATTAACCTAATTAGTTGTAAAATGCTCCTTCAGCTGTTTTATATTAGTACCACTAACTTTTCCAGCCTTTTGTTGCCCCTGTCCCAACTTTTTTGAGATGTGTTGCTGCCATCAATTTCAAAATGAGCTAATCTATCTCATGAAATGGTAAAATGTCTCACTTTAAACATCTGATATGTTCTCTATGCTCTACAGTGAATAAAATGTGGGTTTATGAGATTTGCACATCATTTTATTCTGTTTTTATTCACTTTTTACACAACGTCCCAATTTCATTGGAATTGAGGTTTGTAAAATTTGCACTAGCAAGTTGTCAAACACTTTGTCCCAACTATTTCGGAATCAGGATTGTATATATGTCAGCGTCCGAGTAAGTGAAGATGGAACACAGCATAAATCAAAGATCTCATTTCCACTTAGCAAAATTTTACTTTTATCCCTTTTGAAATTATATAGATGTAGTCTGAAAATTACAGCACAAAATTTCACCATTATCTGTGCCAAAGTATATTCTAATCAAGTAAATCAGAGTAAAATTAGAGAGGTTTTAGTTCACGAACATCTAGGTGGCATCTCTAAATCGGCATCTTTTTGGACAATGTGTGCCTTTTTAGTTCTCTCAGGTACCAAACTGTAAAACTCATTTAATTTCAGTTATATGTCACTACAAACATACACTCCATCTAAATACAACCCTTTTTTTATTGCAGCCAGTCCTGCTTACATTTTCCCATTCAAAAACATTACATACAAAGGAAATTACCCTGGGGATTATATATTTTCAATAAAACAAGCAAATAGACAAAATTATAGATACAAAGATAAGGTAAAACAAGTTCTAAAACAAAGAGGACAAACACCCCAGCAATTATGTATACAAGAACAATGCTTCTGCTGCTCAAAAAGAATATGCGCCTTGTCGAGATTTGAACTACTGCACAAGAGTCTCTTTGCAAATATGATTTTTATTTTTATTTTTTTTTTTTGCTCATCACTGTGGAATGTAAAGTGTATGCCTGCTGTTCTTTGAGTGTGGCTTCAATTTAAAATGACAGGGCTCATATCGTTGGATTCTGTGGACTTTCCCCTTTCATTTGATGTATCGTTCGTATGAATAGCACAAATTCAGTTGGAGCGCTAGCATTGTAGCACTGATGTTATTTTATCTTATGTTTTGCTACATGCTTATTTACTTGCTTGGTGCTTGAATTGTATTCGGTAAAAATGGTCATCATGAGCTTTTCGATGAGTTTCTTCCCTTTCAGCGGATATGCTGCATGACGATGTTGCTTTTTGGAAACATGCTGTATTTATTATGTTTGCTGATTGCCCTCGGTACTGGGGGCTTTTGGGTTTAAGAGGTTAACTTGTGACAAAAGTGTGATGTAGTCGCCTCAGTGCTTGATGCAGATGATAACTTTGGAAAAACAAGGAAAGAGTTTGATGATGTCTGAGGCTTCATATGATCGGTTCACATTGTGCAGCAATGTGCTGCGTTGTAACGCAATGTTCTCAGCAGTAAAGCTGCATTTTCTACAGAAGCGTTTTCTGCAGTTCAAATTAATCAGTGTCTCTCGATGCAAATGACTTCTGTTTCACCTGACTGATTTAGGTGGCAGGGTTTTCATTACAGTCGCAGTGAGATAATACCAATCTCTCTGGTGCTCTGAACATTGTCTGGTTTAAACTGAAATCAAAGAAAACTGAGAGGAGAAAACAATATATTAGATATAATTCTTAAGGTGTGTGTGAAGCTCAAAGGGCAGATCACAGAGACTGGCAGTGACCAGAATATTTAATATTTCATTTTCTGTTGACTGTGGTCTGGTTTTAATCAAACTTTACACTTCATTTGGCTTAAAAAAGCTCCAGCCCTTACTCTTTTTTGCTTGAGAAACGCAGGTCAGCGAATCACCAGCAACTCACCAAAATCCAAACCCTGCAGAGCGTCTGCACGTGCTCTCCACTTGGTTCCAGAAAAAAACACTTTTTTGAAGACAAATTAAATAATAATAATAACACACATGAAAATGGATCGGTTGAGAGAAATTTTTGAAACATGGTACACAGACATCGAGAATTTAAAATCTTTCAGTGTTATCTCTAGGGCTGTGATACCTGGTGCTCTGGCCTCGGACTGTTTCATGTTCTGATTTTGATTTCCTCATATTCTGTCAGTGATTTCTGTTCTAATTATCAGCTCCTAAAACAGTGTAATTACGTCGTGGACGTTCATGCGGATTGTGCGCAGACACTTTTAGTTGACTGAATGTAATCTGTCATGTGAATAATTACCGGTAGTCTCACGTCCGGTTTGAAAACTGCTTTAGCCTCCTGTAGGATCAGACCAGCTCGTTCTGTGACAGCTGAGTGATCCGGATCACTCTCCCGAAGACGCCAATGTAAGCCTGGATCTCTTTATAAGCTGAGAGCCCACCCGGGGTCACAGATAAGCACGTGTGGTTCAATAGCAATGAAATTATGTGTTTATTGGGAAGCATTTGTCATATAATATCACGGGTATTAAAATACCGGCTTGAGTGTCTCTGCCTAAGCTTGCGTTACCGAGGCTGTAATGCTGCCATCCATAAAAGAATCAAATAAATAAATATATAAATGAAATGAAATCGATCGAGACAAATTTTCTGAAATGAGAGCGCATATTTCAGCGAACTCCTTATGCCCCTCCACTGAGACCATGAGCTAATGTGTGTGTGTGTGTGTGTGTGTGTGTGTATGTGCGTGCGTGCATGTGTGCGTGCGTGCGTGTGTGTGTGTGCGTGTGTGTACACACTATATATATATATATAATGAGTGTGCGTGTGTGTTTGTACTGCATTTGAGTGTGTTTGAGTATGTGAGCATGTACACACTAAATGCATATGTAATTTTGTGTGTGTTTGAGTATGTGGTGTTTATGTGAATTACTCTGTATGTGTGTGTGTGTGTGTGTGTGTGTGTGTGTTTATCAGAGATGTGGTGTCAGGAGAGGCAGTGAATTCACCTAAATTGCTGAATTTTGTCAACCTGTTTCCATGTCTATGCTCGATTGACGATAAATCCATTTTTACTTTTGTACCGGACTGTTAAGACCCAGCCTATATGTAGCCTGTAATGATCAAGAGGTGATAATGACAGAAAAATTCATTTACCTTTATGCACTGATTCGAGACTGCAAGGATGGAAATCTTAATATTTGATTTGAAAAAAATCCCAACTCTCTGAGTAATTCTGTGTATCCTTTTGACCTTTTGTTTATTGCATTATGAAAGAAGATTGAAAATAACCCCCCCCCCCTTTTTTTTTTTGAATGGCATTAAAAGTACATATTTAAGGGGGAAAAAATGATCATCAACATATTGACCTAGCATTGAACACATTGCGTTAACTTCCTGTAAGCAAATTTGAACTAATTTGCTGTCTCGTGAGCGTTTTCAGTTGGATGCACTGAGCAATAATGTCGTGGAAAATGAAATTGCCACGTCATTCTGCCGTTTAGACTCAGTAAATTAATTAATCAATCCCCTGATTGCTAATCAAGCAAAGTCATAGGGAGGTAGGAAATATCGTTTGTTTATCGGTGAGGATTCTGCCTCACCTATCTAACCTCTGATGGCACATCACAGTTGCGAGTGTGTGTGTGCGTCAGTGACGTTATATTCCTCTGGTGTCTGTCACACTCCTGAGGAGGGAGGGAGGGTTATTTCACTGAAGAGAGCAGCTCAGTACGCAGCGCGCTGAGCGCAGAAAAATCATTTCCTGTCCGATATCTTCACCTTTATTAACACGCCCGCCGCATAGCTTCGCTTTTTATTAACCGCGTGATTACGCAAAGCCCCGTAGCTGCGGCGTACGGGAGGCTGCTGCATGCTTTTCCCGCCGAGATGCCGAACAGCTCAATCTGACTCAGGGCTGCCGCGCTCGGTGTCATACGCGTGGGTGACATACGAGCGCTGCAGAGATAACACAGGTCTGCTCTGTAATATCTGCGCCCGCACAATCTCGCCTTTATAAATGCTCTTCCTTACTACACATAAATCAGGGCCGGTCTGCATGGTACAGTTTCAGCGAGAGATATACAGCACCGCTCTACTTTTACTATCAAAACCGCAGCCTCAGAGCGAGCACACAGTGACAGTGATGACCATGCCACACACCCATACACCTGACACCTCCCGGTCTCACTCCACCCTATTTTACCCACAAAACCAACATCTGTATTCCCTGCGTGCAATTCTGCTGTTTACGATGTCACCTGGGGGAGGGGGAGGGGGGGGGTGTATTTCGTCTCCGGGGACGCAGCCAAGTGTCAGCCATTTTCCTCCATCGCTTTTACTGTCGGACAGTCTAATAAATATACAGTGATTCGCTGTGACGCGGGCCGTACTTCAAGGTAGTCTGGTCACCCAGGACAGCGCGATATGACACATTCTGCGTCGCCTCGTCTCGCCGCGCCTGGGACGTGAGCGGAGAGGTTGATTTGCTGCCGTCTGGATTTGATTTGTCGATGTGTCCGTTTGCTTTTTCACCGATAAAGTAAGAGTTATGAATAGCAAAGATGGGAGATAATTTATGGGCGGGCATTGACCGCCCTCTTGGAGATTCGTGCAGTTTGCACAATGCTGCTCCTTTGATTGAATCTCCGGAACGAGTCTTCTCCATATGAACAGTTAGCATAGAGCAGCACATTTGAAAGAATATGTGAAATTAATCATCTCTGTATAGGCAGTTTGCACGGTGTTGTTCCCTACAGGGAATCTGTGAAATGAAGCATCCTTGCACAGGCCGTTTGCACAGGGTTGCTCATTTGAGTGAATCTGTAAAATTTATCTCCTCAATATGCAGGGTTGTAAAGTCCGGGTTCAGAAAGTAAAAATCCGCCCCAGAACTTTATTCCAACCACCTGGATTTACTTCTGACAGGAGATAAAGCCAATATGAGTGATCAGCTCATTCTGTGGGAGGGAGAAAAACATGGCAGGACTTTTACTTTCTGACCCCTAGATTTTATACCTCTGTCTATATGGATAGTTTCCACAGTACTGCTCACTTCAGTGAATCTGTTGAATGAATCTTCTCTATATGGGCAGTTGCCTCTGTGCCGCTCATAGCTTCCTTCAAGTAAACGAATCTCATAACGGCTGTTTGCACAATATTGCTGTGTTGATTGAATCTGGAGAACGAATCATCTCTATGTGGGCAGTTGGCACAAAGGTACTCATATGATTGAATCTCTGGAATAAATCTTCTCAATGCAGGCAGCTGGCACGGTGCCACTCGAAGGAGTGAACCTGTTACATAAACCCATCCCGAACACACAAATTGTCTGTTGATGGTGAAGTTAAAAGTTGCATTTTTTGCCCCAAGCCAACAACAACTCTTTTAGAGCTTCTAGAAGTAAAAAAAAAGTCAGTCAAAAATGTGACCTGCGGAATTAAATGGGCTAATTAATCACCTCAATCAGGGCTGTTTGCACAGTGTTGCTAGTTTGATTGGGTCAGTGGAGGGGCGTTTACTGGTATTACTGACATGGCTCCAGATTTTTTTTCCAGAATTTTCATGAAATAGCTGGTGGATATGTTGGTTGACATCCAAAAGTTTCTCAATAATGTACATTGGCTTCATGGATCATTGCACTCATGGCAATTATGTACCGTTGTCGATCTCATGACTGTGACCGGCATCAACTTATGGAAATTTGTTTAAATTTACACTTTTAAAGTTAGTCATGCCTGGCATCGGACTTAGATTCGTGCATTTATGTTGTAGAACAATTTTGTACATGCTTGTAGATTTGAGGCTGTCTTCATATTTGAAATTAAAATGAAATATTTCTTATTAAAAGATATGTAGGTGTCTCTCTCACAAAGCAAATGTATCCATGATATTGCTCAATACAAGTTTTAGCGGTAATTAATTGATATTTATATAGAGTGACAAATGTGTCCTGTCCGTAACATTTCTCCCTGTTCTGTCCATAACGAATGACACCCCTGTCGAATTCATCCGTTCAGATATTTTTTTGAAAATTCCCGAATGATATTCCTTTAACACAGGGGTACATCACTGGATGGCGGAATTTGAAGAATATCACCAAAATGAAGAGCACCTTTGATTTAACCACTTTACAAAAAACCAATGCCAACAGTTTTTCTTTTATGTAAGTTATTGCATTAATTAGCGTCAATGACATTCATTTTTATATCACCAAGTACAACGCTGGAGCTCCCAGAGTACTTTCCTAAATGTCCTGTCCGTCACAAAATGAATACCACAGAATGCCGTTGGAGTGAATCTCCTCTCTAAGGGTCGTTTGCACAGTGTTGCTCATTTGAGCGCACAGGGTGACTGAATCTTCTCTGAATGGGCAGTTTGTGCTGTACTGCTGGTTTGAGTAAATTGTATGGAATTAATCTTCTCTGTTTGGGCCGTTAACACTGCGGAGCTCATTTGAGTGAACAGGCAGGAGAAATCTTCTCATAATGGTTCGCGCGAGGTTTTATCAGAGTACGTGGATAATTTTAATTGTTCGTGTGTGGTTTCATTAGTGCATGCTTGGTATTACTGGTGAGGTATAGTAAATGCGCTGTGTCTCTCTACATTTTGTGTGAGGTTTCAGTGGAGTGTGCGGGAAAGGATTCAGGGGTGTATGTGTGTAAGAGTTACACTAATTTTGTCCCATAATTCCCCTGATATCTGCAATGTGGGCCATAAATTCATCTCAGACTGGGAGCTGATGATGGACAGGTCTGTTCAATAGGGTCTTTCGAGAGGAAGTACGGCTGTGTGTGTGTGTGTGTGTGTGCGTGTGTGTGTGTGTGTGTGTGTGTGTGTGTGTGTATGTGCGTGTGTGAGTCTGTGTGTGTGTGTGTGTGTGTGTGTGTGTGTGTGTGTGTGTGTGTGTGTGTGTGTGTGTGTGTGCGTGTGCGTGTGCGTGTGCGTGTGCGTGTGCGTGTGCGTGTGCGTGTGCGTGTGTGTGTGTGTGTGTGTGTGCGGGGAGGATGTTAATACTGTGCCCAGAGGAAAAACCATAACAATGCCACCACAGACTGTGAAATATTTAGCATTTCTTTTCTTCTTTGGCCGGGAGGAGAGATGTACACACGCTTTGAGTTACGAAGCGGAGATGAGCTCCTCTTTTTCTGCCTGCGAACGACTCCTCAGTGAAGGGGAGAGAATGAAAAGAAAGAGAAAAATAAATAGAAGCAGGGCCTCGGTGGAGAGAGGAGTCAATGCGCTCAAAACCAGAATTCAAACAAATTCATCGAGCGCAAAAATAAATAAATTCATTATTAAAATCCAGTGGCCTTCTGTTCGGTTTCCAAACCTTTAGGCGAAAAATTAGTTCAACTCAGAATGAGAAATGACAAATATCCAGGCAGCACTGAGAGACAGAATATGACCCGATGGCAAACGCAGATCATTTGAATTAAACGGGGAACATCAGCAGCTCACTGGTGTTAACAGACAGCCGAAACAGTATTTAACAAAGAGAGGTTTGGCAGAGGATTTGAGCAGTTGTAGGGCTGAGTAATTATCTCCTCACACGTAAGCTGTGATACTTCAGTGAGCGCCATTCGCTAACTCAAAGCTTCACGACACTCAGGCCCAGGAACCCTGGCTTAATCCTTTCACTTTCTCAAAAACATTCACACTCAACTGCGTTCGCACTGAGAGCTGAAAATATCCTCTGAAGTGTGAGACATTGTTCTGTTCATCTCACTGTACTGAACCCCAAACACTAACACTCACTCACCCAACACCAGAGCTCTCCCAACACTTACACCCCCAACACCAGAGCTCTCCCAACACTTACACCCCCAACACCAGAGCTCTCCCAACACTTACACCCCACCACACCAGAGCTCTCCCAACACTTACACCCCCAACACCAGAGCTCTCCCAACACTTACACCCCCAACACCAGAGCTCTCCCAACACTTACACCCCCAACACTAGAGCTCTCCCAACACTTAGACCCCCAACACCAGAGCTCTCCCAACACTTACACCCCCAACACCAGAGCTCTCCCAACACTTACACCCCCAACACCAGAGCTCTCCCAACACTTAGACCCCCAACACCAGAGCTCTCCCAACACTCACACCCCCAACACCAGAGCTCTCCCAACACTTACACCCCCAACACTAGAGCTCTCCCAACACTTACACCCCCAACACCAGAGCTCTCCCAACACTTACACCCCACAACACCAGACCTCTCCCTACACTTACACCCCCAACACCAGACCTCTCCCAACACTTACACCCCCAACACCAGAGCTCTCCCAACACTTACACCCCCAACACCAGAGCTCTCCCAACACTTACACCCCACAACACCAGAGCTCTCCCAACACTTACACCCCACAACACCAGAGGTCTCCCAACACTTACACCCCAACACCAGAGCTCTCCCAACACTTACGCCCCCAACACCAGCGCTCTTACACCCCTTATACCCCAATCGCAAACCCCTCACGCCCAAATCACTAAACCCAATGACCACAATCATAAACCCCTCATACCCTAATCCCCAACCCCTCATACCCCTATCACCAACCCCTCATACCCCAATCACAAACCACTGATACGTTTATCACCAAACCCTCATACCCCAATCACCGACCCCTCATACCACAATCACCAACCCCTCAAACCCCAATCACCAACCCCTCATTCCCCAATCACCAACCCCTCTTATACCAATCACCAACCCCACATTCCCCAATCACCATCCCATCATATGCCAATCAACAACCCCTCGTACTCCAAGTACCTACCCCTCATTTCCAAATCACCAACCCCTCATACCCCAATCACCCACCCCTCATATACTAATCACCAACCCCTCATACCCCAATCACCAACCCCTCATACCCCAATCACCAACCCCCTCATACCCCAATCACCAACCCCTCATACCCCAATCACCAACCCCTCATACCCCAATCACCCACCCCTCATACGCTAATCACCAACCCCTCATATCCCAATCACCAACCCCTCTTATACCAATCACCAACCCCACATTCCCCAATCACCATCCCATCATATGCCAATCAACAACCCCTCGTACTCCAAATACCTACCCCTCATTTCCAAATCACCAACCCCTCATACCCCAATCACCCACCCCTCATACGCTAATCACCAACCCCTCATACCCCAATCACCAACCCCTCATACCCCAATCACCAACCCCTCATACCCTAATCACGAACCCCTCATACCCCAATCTGCAACCCCTCATACCCCAATCACCAACCCCTCATACCCCAATCACCAACCCCTCATACCCCAATCACCAACCCCTCATACCCTAATCACGAACCCCTCATACCCCAATCTGCAACCACTCATACCCCAATCACCCACCCCTCATACCCCAATCACCAACCCCTCATACCCTAATCACGAACCCCTCATACCCCAATCTGCAACCACTCATACCCCAATCTCAAACCCTCTTTTTCCAATCACAAACCTGAGCCTCAACATGAGCCTGCCGTCCATCCTGCAATACCCATGGGCAATGGCAGAATGTAACATATAAGAGCAATCAGAAAGTGCAAATTATTACATGCATAACTATTACTGATCCATGAACAGACTGTAGCATGACTTAAAAAACAGTGCCGTGACCTTCCTGATTTCTTATTATTTCCCATATTTGTCACACTTACTAAATGTTTCAGATCATCAAATAAATATGAATATTAGACGAAGATAACCAGATGAATACAAAATGCAGTTTTTAAATGATTATTTAATTTGTTTAGGGAAAAAAACTATCCAAACCTACCTGGCGCTATGTGAAAACTGCAGACACAGAATATGTGTGTCACATGGTCCTGCAAAATGAAAAAATGCTTTTTTTTTACTTTGAACCATCTTAAGGCAAAACGTAGGTCAAAAGTCAGTTCAAGGGGTTAAAAACCAAATAAAAATATTCCACTGAAAAGGGAATTCTATCAGAACACATTATATCAGCAGCGCATTAAAATGTGACCAGTATCAATGTGATCATCACAAGGTCTCCTCCTGTGAGGACAAACTCCCTCCCTCTTCTGCAGGGGGATGAAAAGGCCAGTAATACAGACAGAAAAATCTTCCTCCAGACATAAGCAAGAGCATCGAGCTCCTTACACAGTACAGACCCAAGAGCACCCAGCTCCTTACACAGTACAGACCCAAGAGCACCCAGCTCCTTACACAGTACAGACCCTAGAACACCCAGCTCCTTACACAGTACAGACCCAAGAGCACCCAGCTTCTCACACAGTACAGACCCAAGAGCACCCAGCTCCTTACACAGTGCAGACCCAAGAGTACCCAGCTCCTTACACAGTACAGACCAAAGAGCATCCAGCTCCTAACACAGTACAGACCCAAGAGCATCCAGCTCCTTACACAGTACAGACCCAAGAGCGCCCAGCTCCTTACACAGTACAGACCCAAGAGCGCCCAGCTCCTTACACAGTACAGACCCTCGAACACCCAGCTCCTTACACAGTACAGACCCAAGAGCACCCAGCTTCTCACACAGTACAGACCCAAGAGCACCCAGCTTCTCACACAGTACAGACCCAAGAGCACCCAGCTTCTCACACAGTACAGACCCAAGAGCACCCAGCTTCTCACACAGTACAGACCCAAGAGCACCCAGCTTCTCACACAGTACAGACCCAGGAGCAGGCAGCTTCTTACAATCACACACTTGAGCCTTAACATTAGCCTGCAGTCCATCCCACAATACCCAGAAGCCATGGCAAAATAAAATATTTAAGTACAAATTTTTACATTTATAAATGAATTTTTATAACTGATCTGTGAATGGACAGTAACATGACGTAAAATACAGTCCCCTGAAAATGTATTTGCCCCCTTCCTGATTTCTTATTTTTTTGCATATTTGTGACATGTTAATGTTTCAGATCATCAAACAAATTTTAATATTACATGAATATAACCTGAGTTAATACAAAATGCAGTTTTTAAATGATGATTTCATTTGTTTAGGGAAAAAAGCTATTCAATCCTACCTAACCTTTGTGAAAAAGTACTTGCCCTCTAAACCTTATCCCACCCTCTGCGACAATAACCGCAACCAAGCGTTTGCAATAATTAGCAATGAGTCCCTCACATCACTGTGGAGGAATTTTACACGCCCAACACCAGAGCCCACTGTAATTCTGCAGAATTGTTTTAAATTAACCACTTTTGAGGGTTTCCATGAACAGCCTGTTCAAGGTGATGCCACAGAAACTCAATCAAATTTAAGTCTGGATTTTGACTGGGCCACTCCACAACCTTAATTGAGTTTTTTCAGCTATCCAAAGGTGAACTTGCTGGTGTGTTTTAGATCATTGTCCTGCTGCATAACCCAAGTGCACTTGAGCTTGAGCTCACTTACTGATGGTTGAACATTCTCCCTCAGGATTTTCTGGTTGAGAGCAGAATTCATGGTTCCATCAATTATCGCAAGTCGTCCAGGTCCTGAAGCAGCACTGCAGCCCCAGACCATGACAGTGCCACCACCATGTTTGACTGTTGGTATGATGTTCTTTTTATGAAATGCTGTGATACTTTTACATCTGATGTAACGGGATGCATACTTTCGAAAAAAAGTTCAACTTTTGTCTCCTCAGTCCACAGAATACTTTCCCAAAAGTCTTGAGGATGATCAAGATGTTTTTTGGCAAATGTGAGACGAGCCTTTGTGTTCTTTTTGGTCAGCAGTGGTTTTCACCTTGGAACCCTCCCATGGATGCCATTTTTCCCCAGTTTCTTTCTTATTGTTGAATCATGAACACTGACTTTAACTGAGGCAAGTGAGGACTGCAGTTCTTCAGATGTTTTTCTGGGTTCAATTGTGACCACCTGGACCAGTCGTCGATGTGTTGTTGGAGTAATTTTGGTAGGATGGCCACTCCTGGGAAGGTTCACCACTGTTCTCAGTTTTCTTCATTTGTGGATCACGGCTCTCACCGTGGTTCGCTTGATCCCAAAGCCTTAGCAATCGCTTCGTAACCCTTTCCAGACTGATAGACGTCAATGACTTTGTTTCTCATCTGTTCTTGAATTAGGTTCGGCATTATGTGTTGCTTTTTAAGATCTTTTGGCCTACTTCACCTTGTCATACAGGTTTTATTGAAGTGATTTCTTGATTCAACTGGTCTGGCAGTAATCCGGCCTGAGTGTGGCCAGTGAAATTGAACTTAAAAAATGTGGTGAATCACCGTTAATTCATGATTTATTGGGGGGGCACAGTTACTTTTTCAATTAGGGCCTAATAGGTTTGGATAGCTTTTTTCTCTTAATATGTGAAATCATCATTTAAAAACTGCATTTTGTATTTACTCGGGTTATCTTTTACTAATATTAAAATTTGTTTGATGATATGAAACATTTTATTGACAAATATGCAAAAAAAAAAAGAATCAGGAAGGTGGTAAATACTTTTTCACGGCACTGTATGTGACCTTTCCCAACTGTCTCGGTCACCAATTGCAGCCAGTGGGCTGAATCATGTTGAGGTATTGAGTCAATTAATCATGCGACTAGAATGGATTAGTTGAACGTCACAAGCCTATACAGTGCTATCTAGCAAGCTGATAGCAAATTTACGTTTCATGAATCTGATTTCCAAAAATGAATTAATGCCATTAGTCAGACACTGATACCAGTGTAACCACGTTTACTTCCTCTTTCATCATGACGACACCGGTCAGTCACATTCAGTCTTGTCAGTCGTCACTCAATCCGAGTGATGCCCAAGATACTCGCGCTCACTGGTGGAGCGCCAGCAACAAAATGTTGGCTGCATTACACTTAACGGCCACAGGTGTCAGTAAGGACACAGAATTTTTTGGAAGTCGCACATGGCACCTTTAATTGGTATGAAGACAGGCCCATGTTTTTTAGCAAAGCATTCAATTTCCATATTAATGAGTAGGAGGAACATAAGACAAATTAAACTTGCATTTGAGCATTTAATTATTGTAGAATGATTTTTTTAAGCTAAATGTAACCTGTGCTTATTCAGTAAAAATTTTCAGTACAGCCAAATCAACTTTGGGAATAAATCGCATGCTGTATCTCCATAATAATGTCTTTTTTTTTTTTTCCCCCAAAAACTCACACTGGGTTTGGCTCTTTGGCCAGGGGGCGCCACTAGAGGGAGGTAAAATGGATTCGTAGCGGCCCTCCGGACTCTTAAGATGCATTAGAGCAGGACACAGCCTCTGCTCATAACTCTCACTGAGACCTGCAGGAACTGTTCAGGCTGTGTTCTAGGGCCTACAGGCATGAGAACCTGTATCTAATCTGAGAGAGCAGGATCGAAATGAACACTGAGTCTGAATCTTCTGCATGGCTGAGGGAAAAAAATATCTCCGGAGAGAAAACAGTTCAGAGAAATTTTACACCAAAACAATGAAGTCCAGGAGAGAAAGTTAAATAATTCTAACACTGTAAAGTCACTGAATCTGGAGGGTAGAATCATTCCACCACTATAAAGTCATGGTTTGAATAAACTTCGGTGGAGAAATTGCCTCTTTGTCGCTGGAGCTATGAGTTGCTCTTGCTCAGGTAGCCCTGGAGTCTGTCAGCGACTGTGGGAAGGTCGGTCCTGTGGCTGGACGGGGCATTTGACAGCCCAGAATATACATATTCAGGGACGTCATTCCTCTTTAAGAAGAGTTGGCTCAAGCGATGTACAGAGAAGGGTCGACCCCGTGCAGCACGTTACCATCGCACCGTCTCACGGCCTGACAGATGAACATCTCACTCTCTTAAACGGCTTCTGTGTCTCATCCGTCTCGCCCCCTCTCATCTGTATTCTTCCAGAAAGAAGAGAGGAGGTGGGCGGAGCCTGGGCGGGGAGTGTGGACCGTGGGCGTATATTTTTCATGCGCCTGGTGCCGCTCACTTTATGAAGTACGCAAGCGCTGCCCACGTTTCTACAGTCCGAGAGAGAGAGAGAGAGTGAGTGAGTGAGTGAGCGAGCGAGCCAATCTTTCCAGATCCAAGTTAGAATCCCCCTCCAAATAACCCAACACCAGACCCCCATGTGTTCCCCAGCCTGCAGGTCCACTCTGGACCCCCTGTACTGGAGCCACTACATGCTCGGACCCCCGATTACATGAGCGCTGCAAAAAGTTAGTTCATTTCTGAAAGGAAAGAAATTTCATTTCTGACAAATTGCTATGGGACGTAATATTCTCACACACTGCATTTGTGTTCCTTTCGCTGAGTATACATGTACAGCATATGCCACACCAGCTACTCCCCCAACCGATCGTTACCGTGACAACTTTAATTAGTGTATTAATGTTTTCATTTTTACCACTTGATTTGTAGTCACTTGTAAATTCATATCAATTTCTTCTATTATGATTCAAACACACCATGATAGACCTCATATCACTAAAGGCAGTTAACATTCAATTACAGCATCCCAGTAGGTTTGGATGCTGTGAAAGGGCTTGAAAATTTAACCCCATAAAACCTACGACCCCTTACTGGTTAGAGGTCCATCTCACACAGCTGCTGTATTCAAATCTGCGAAACTTCAGGTCTATTTTAAATTCCAGTATAAAATGATGCAAAAGATTTAATTATTTTCCTTTTGATGTAATGCTGTGATAATAAAAATATGGCATTCTGTGTTTGAATATTTCTCCCAATATAAGTCTGATGTTGCTTGAGTGAAGGGCTGCACCCAGCAGACACAGGATATGTGTGTGACACTGTCATGCAAAATGAAAAAATGCTTTTTCTGACTTTGAACCATCTTAAGGCAAAACGTAGGTCAAAAGTCAGTTCAAGTGGTTAAAAACCAAATAAAAATATTCCACTGAAAAGGGAATTCTATCAGAACACATTATATCAGCAGCGCATTAAAATGTGACCAGTACCAATGTGATCATCACAAGGTCTCCTGTGAGGACAAACTCCCTCCCTCTTCTGCAGGGGGATGAAAAGGCCAATAATACAGACAGAAAAATCTTCCTCCAGACATAAGCAAGAGCACCCAGCTCCTTACACAGTACTGACCCAAGAGCACCCAGCTCCTTACACAGTACAGACCCAAGAGCATCCAGCTCCTTACACAGTACAGACCCAAGAGCACCCAGCTCCTTACACAGTACAGACCCAAGAGCACCCAGCTCCTTACACAGTACAGACCCAAGAGCATCCAGCTCCTTACACAGTACAGACCCAAGAGCACCCAGCTCCTTACACAGTACAGACCCAAGAGCACCCAGCTCCTTACACAGTACAGACCCAAGAGCACCCAGCTCCTTACACAGTACAGACCCAAGAGCATCCAGCTCCTTACACAGTACAGACCCAAGAGCACCCAGCTCCTTACACAGTACAGACCCAAGAGCACCCAGCTCCTTACACAGTACAGACCCAAGAGCATCCAGCTCCTTACACAGTACAGACCCAAGAGCACCCAGCTCCTTACACAGTACAGACCCAAGAGCATCCAGCTCCTTACACAGTACAGACCCAAGAGCATCGAGCTCCTTACACAGTACAGACCCAAGAGCACCCAGCTCCTTACACAGTACAGACCCAAGAGCATCCAGCTCCTTACACAGTACAGACCCAAGAGCACCCAGCTCCTTACACAGTACAGACCCAAGAGCATCCAGCTCCTTACACAGTACAGACCCAAGAGCACCCAGCTCCTTACACAGTACAGACCCAAGAGCACCCAGCTCCTTAGACAGTACAGACCCAAGAGCACCCAGCTCCTTAGACAGTACAGACCCAAGAGCACCCAGCTCCTTAGACAGTACAGACCCAAGAGCACCCAGCTCCTTACACAGTACAGACCCAAGAGCATCCAGCTCCTTACACAGTACAGACCCAAGAGCACCCAGCTCCTTAGACAGTACAGACCCAAGAGCACCCAGCTCCTTACACAGTACAGACCCAAGAGCATCCAGCTCCTCACACAGTACAGACCCAAGAGCACCCAGCTCCTTAGACAGTACAGACCCAAGAGCACCCAGCTCCTTACACAGTACAGACCCAAGAGCATCCAGCTCCTTACACAGTACAGACCCAAGAGCACCCAGCTCCTTACACAGTTAAGACCCAAGAGCACCCAGCTCCTTACACAGTACAGACCCAAGAGCACCCAGCTCCTTACACAGTACAGACCCAAGAGCATCCAGCTCCTTACACAGTACAGACCCAAGAGCACCCAGCTCCTTACACAGTACAGACCAAAGAGCATACAGCTCCTTACACAGTACAGACCCAAGAGCATCCAGCTCCTTACACAGTCCAGACCCAAGAACACCCAGCTCCTTACACAGTACAGACCCAAGAGCACCCAGCTCCTTACACAGTAAATACCCAAGAGCACCCAGCTCCTTACACAGTACAGACCCAAGAGGACCGAGCTCCTTACACAGTACAGACCCAAGAGCACCCAGCTCCTTACACAGTACAGACTCAGGACTATCGAACTCCTTACACAGTACAGACTCAGGAGCACCCAGCTCCTTACACAGTACAGACCCAAGAGCACCCAGCTCCTTACACAGTACAGACTCAGGACCATCCAACTTCTTACACAGTACAGACTCAGGAGCACCCAGCTCCTTACACAGTACAGACCCAAGAGCACCTAGCTCCTTACACAGTACAGACCCAAGAGCACCCAGCTCCTTACACAGTACAGACTCAGGACCATCCAGCTTCTTACACAGTACAGACTCAGGAGCACCCAGCTCCTTACACAGTACAGACCCAAGAGCACCTAGCTCCTTACACAGTACAGACCCAAGAGCACCCAGCTCCTTACACAGTACAGACTCAGGACCATCCAGCTTCTTACACAGTACAGACTCAGGAGCACCCAGCTTCTTACACAGTACAGACTCGGGAGCATACAGCTTCTGACACAGTACAGACACAGCAGCAGTCAGCTTCTTACACAATACAGACTAGTAGCACTTAGCTTATTACACAGTTTAAACTCAAGAGCACTCAGCTTCTTACACAGTACAAACTCAGGAGCACTCAGCTTCTTACACAGTACAGACTCAAGAGCACTAAGCTTCTTACACAGTACAGACTCAGGAGCACTAAGCTTCTAACACAGTACAGACTTAGGAGCACTAAGCTTCTTTCACAGTACAGACTCAGGAGCACTCAGCTTCTTACACAGTACAGACTCAGGAGCACCAAACTTCTGACACACTACAGACTCAGGAGCATTCGGCATCTTACACAGTACAGACTCAGGAGCACTAAGCTTTTTACACAGTACAGACTCAGGAGCACTAAGCTTCTTACACAGTACAGACTCAGGAGCACTAAGCTTCTTACACAGTACAGACTCAGGAGCACTAAGCTTCTTATACAGTACAGACTCAGGAGCACTAAGCTTCTTACACAGTACAGACTCAGGAGCACTAAGCTTCTTATACAGTACAGACTCAGGAGCACTAAGCTTCTTACACAATACAGACTCAGGAGCACTAAGCTTCTTACACAATACAGACTCAGGAACACTCAGCTTCTTACACAGTACAGACTCAGGAGCACTCAGCTTCTTACACAGTACAGACTCAGGAGCACTAAGCTTCTTACACAGTACAGACTCAGGAGCACTCAGCTTCTTACACAGTACAGACTCAGGAGCACTCAGCTTCTTACACAGTACAGACTCAGGAGCACTCAGCTTCTTACACAGTACAGACTCAGGAGCACTAAGCTTCTTACACAGTACAGACTCAGGAGCACTAAGCTTCTTACACAGTACAGACTCAGGAGCACTAAGCTTCTTACACAGTACAGACTCAGGAGCACTAAGCTTCTTATACAGTATAGACTCAGGAGCACTAAGCTTCTTACACAGTACAGACTCAGGAGCACTCAGCTTCTTACACAATACAGACTCAGGTTTTCTTCAGAAGTACATGATACTGACTTCTGTGGTATAGAAGCTTCTTCACGACAGAAATTCCATGTGACGCATGACTCCCAAGATTCCATTGACGGTAAATTTTACATAAAATCTGGCTCAGCTGTAGGTGTGTGGGACAGCTGAGACAGAGTAACAGGCCACACTGTGGAGCTCAGAGGGTACTCAGCTGACCTGAGATCAGTGCTGTGAGTCTTTTTTCTTTAAGGAAAGACGCAGTTTTTGAGTGAAAGATCCGATCACAGTTACTGTATGTAATCCTCTCATTGAGGCTCCAGAATATTACATCTTCTTCATGCTCTGGTGCTGATCCAGGATCAGCTGATAACACACATCGCAGCTGCAGCGACCGGAAGCCACCGCTGCTCCTGATCTCCATATACAGGGAGGGCCGCAGGTATTTGGACAGCAGGCAGAATGTTTGCCTTTCGCCTCAGTACTACAGCTCACTGGATTTCGAAACAGTGAATATGAGAAGAATGTAGTCACAGTCGAATTTCATTTCTGTGCTTACATCAATATCATATAAACTGTGTAAGGATTTCCCTTTTTATACGATATTTCTTTTTTCCGGTATTTATAGTTTATTTTCTCCAGTCCAGTTCTGACATCTTATTTCTCTCAAACAGAACTGTCCCCAGGATGCTTCTGTGAGAAGGAACTTTCCCCTGTGTCAACTGGAGAGTATGATCGTCCTGCGGCTCTCTCTCTCTCTATCCCTCCCTCTCTCCATCTCCAAACCCTCTCCATCTCCATCTCTGCCTCCTTCCCTCCCTCTCTCAAATCCCAGCTTCATAACTCAATCTGTTACCCAACACTGCAGCCTCACTCTGTCCGTCCCACAAGATAACAGAAGAAAGAGAACCAGGAGTGATAGCATTTGAAAGAGATACTCTTCGAAAGCTGAGCAGTGTGTTTGTGAGTGTATGTGTGTTTATGTGTGTGTGTGTGTGTGTGTGTATGTGTGTGTGTGTGTGTGTGTGCGGTCAGTGTATGTGTGTGTATTTGCACGCGAGCACGCGTGTTTTCGCGTGTGTGCATCTGTATGCGTGTTTGACCACGAGTGAACGGGTGTGCGTTCACATGTGTGTATATGTGTGTGTGGTTACATGCGTGTATGTGAGCATGTGTGTGCGTGTTTTTGCGTGTGTGCATCTGTATGCGTGTTTGACCATGAGTGAATGGATGTGTGCTCACATGTGTGTATATGTATGTGTGGTTACATGTGTGTGTGGTTACATGTGTGTGTAGTTACATGCGTGTGTGTGTGCATGTGTGTGTGGTTACATGCGTGTGTGTGTGCATGTGTGTGAGTGCGTTTGCATGTCACTGCAAAAACTGTCCGTCTTAACAAGTCATTTATTCTTAATATTTGATTGAACTTCCTTATTTTCTCTCTCAATTAGAAGATATTAACTTATTTTAAGTCATCATGTGGATGACAAGTGCCATTTTCTTATCACATCAGTGAATAGAGAGATAATTCAAACTTATTTCGCCTCATTTGCAAATTTTTTTCAAATTGAGAAAGAAGGTGATATAAATAAGTGTTTCAAGGAATAATACAAGATTTAGGTGCTTGGAAAGATGGACTTATTTCTTTCTTGCAGTGTGTGTGCGTGTGTGTTCATGCCTGAGTGTGTTTGCCTGCGCTTTTACGCGCGCATGTTTGTATGCGTGTGTGTGCGTGCGTGCTTGAGTGTATTTGTGTGTGCTTTTGTGCGTTCGTGTGTGTGTATGTGTGTATTTGCGCGTGCGTGTGTGTGTATGTGTGTATTTGCGCGTGCGTGTGTGTGTTTGCGTATGTCTGTAGGATCTCTCTCACACAATTTCACGCTGTTCAGTTATTGATCCCCACAGAAGGAGGTAATGAGTTTCTCCAGTGTGATACATTTTGCTCTTCTACAGTGGTCTGTTACTGGCGTGACCTATATTCACTGTCATTGTCAAGATGAAGACGGGGGGGTGAATGAAGTTTTCGGAAAAAACAAATGGCTTCTCCTGTCTACATTTAATCAAAGATCCTTTTTACTACGATTCAAGCTGCACACCTTCTGCTCTCTTCCCCAGATATCATGAATATTTACGCTCAGCATCTCAAAGCGACAAGATGCAATCATATTTCAGGCTGCCACAGAATATACATCTCACCCTGAATCTACACCAAACACCACGAGACAAGCGGTCAGGTATGGATATTAGGTAAACTGCAGTCCTGACACAGGCTCTTCAGTTCATCATGGGATGCACAATCATACCTCCTTAAATACCTCACCTTATCTGAGAAGAAGATATAAAGCTGGCAATCATAACACATCCACCAGAGATTTCAAATCTTCTAAAAATGTGATATTAGGAACTGGATGATTTTATTTTAAGAGGCATTTATTATGGATTTGCATGCTAGGTGAGTATTTTAAATCTGAGCCAAATTGACGGACTGGAAGTGCTTTACTGGTGTCTGCAGGAATCGTCGTGTGGCAGGTGGAAATGAGGATCGGTGGAGAGTAATAGATGTGTGCTCGGGAAATGGATGCAGCCATTACTGGTGACCTTCACAGAACAATCTCAGAATAGAAATGTTTTCTAACGCAATGCGGAGAGTCTTATCAAAGTTATCTCAAAACTGAGGGGGAATCTATAATGTTCCCAGATACTGTGACTATATTTTTACACTGCGACCACTCATTTACGTGGAGCAAAACATTTGCCAACTCATCCCGTACATAGGATTTGAAGGGGAGGGGATAGCCCATAGAAGGCATTGTAATCTTGTTAAATTACGGGTTCGCTGTGGCCAAACAAATGCGGCTGCTGTAATAATATAACTGATTCCATACAAGGCTAGATCTCCAGTCACCCGCGTACTAAGGTTTGAGCTGCACTGTACTCCAAAAGTATCCAGGAATAATTTGTGCTTTTTGGCTCTGTACTGCAAACAATGAATAAGTATCCTGGCATCCAGTGCCTATTAATTCCTGTGGTGCTTCATCAGCACTGCATTCCAGGCTAATGAATGAGACATTAAAGATGAAATGGTCAGCCTAAATTTTCTGGTGTTTCGGTGAGAATTTCAGGCTTCATTTTTCTGTATGTATTTGTAAGTATTAGTTAGCATTACATTATGCCAATACTTAAGAAAAGCACTGATGTAGTTGCATATACAGTATATATGTATATATATATATATATATACTTTTGTGTGTATATATATATATATATATATATATATATATGGTTGTTTTCAATTTGAGTGAATAGAAAGTAAACTCAGCCTCATGTTTTAATCAACTTCAAAAGTCATACCTTAGACAGCAGAAATGTTTTTGGAGTATTTGTTTTCTTTCATAAGTGTACAAGCACCATTATAATGACATAGGCTGTGGCAGTGAATTATAAAATAATGCAGCTTTATGTCTGTGCATAGCAGCTAATCGCACAAAACATTTTACAGCCCATAGCAGCAGACAGTAGCAGCTAATTGCATGTAGAAGCTAAGTGTGTGTAAAAGCCACCAAACTTAGCAGCTAAACGCATGTAGCAGCTAATCGCACGTTGAAGCTTAACCACACATAGCAGCAGTCCACATAGCAGCTAACTATGCTAAACAGTTTCTCACACGTAGCAGCCAACTGCATGTAGTAGCTAACCACAAATAGCAGCAAATTGCATGTAGCAGCTAGCTGCATGATAACACACATAGTAGCGAATAGCACATAGCAGCTAACCGCAGGTAATAGCTAATCGCACCGTGGCACTACGGGGATGTGAGCTCATCACCCTCTCTTTACTGGTATCAGCCTCCACCTGAGCGTTCCAGGGTGAAGATATGAAATGAGAATAGACTTCACCATATGCACTAGATCTGGAAGGAACTGTTTTAGTGCAAAAAGTGCTAAAAGCTAACATGGAAGGTAAATTAGCTGTTCATTTTTTTTGTGAAGTGAGTAAAACATTTTCTATTTAGTCCTTGTTACACCGTATTAAGAAGGAAGCTGTGTGTATAACTGCCCATGGCTTATTTCTATCAGGGGAAAACTTGAGTATGAAGGAAGATAATTGGAAACAGATCAAGACTTCTTAGTTCTCATCTCGCCTTAACATGTAGAACTCGCTACACCCGATGGCCCTGAGTGTTTTCAGAGTTCACGTGAAGTCATTTTAGTTAAAGGACTGATAACAGGTCAAGACAAATTATTATTTTCAAGGGATGTTCTAAGTGTCACAAATTTTTTGTTCACCAGCTACCACCACTTTACAAGAATTTTCATTGATTAATGATTCATTAATTCTAAATTTGGATGCATTGAATATTTGTCAAAACCTGCAACCAAGTGCAATGTACATGTTAGATTCCTTTCTGCAAATAAACAAACTTTATTTGAGAAGGTCTTATCGATGGCATCTTTTAAATGACAGCCAAATAAATGGTACGTGCAGAAACGGAGAAACAAACCGATCTGCATGGCGGGAGGGCTAGTGTTACACAGTCGTATGGGAGCTCAGACGACACCACATCAATAATGTTTTCAGCTCGAGATCGAAGGATAACACGAGGTGATCCATATGGATACGGCGTCACATTCACCAGAGACGGCCTCGCGACATTCAACACTGCAGTTTCAACCAGAGAAATACATTTAGTAGAAATACACAATAAATATGTATTGGCTACTGACATAAGTAGCACTCAGTCCATGGTCCATCCCAAAGGCAGACCTGTCTCAAAAATATCAATGCCAAACATGGACACATGATAAAATCTGCTCTTTTCATTGGGCAATAGGAGAAATACTTCGCTTTCTTCCAACATGGCGTTCAGTATGGAGAAAAAATATTGTGAAGCATAAGTAGTGAGCTGCTTCCTGCTTAATCACGCAGCTGATGAAGAATCGCAGGCCCTGGAATCATTTTAATGTGACAGTGCAGAAGGTAATCAGCACCTTTGCAGAACACTGATCATGTTTTTCTCTCCAAATAATTAGCACTGATTTCAACTTGTAAAATATATTCTGAAGGCAGAGGCTCTATGAAAAGTGTTTTTTGCCTCTGACACTGTCAGACATGCGTGAAAAGATGCTTCAGAAGTATATTTCATTTTATTTGTCAAACAAATTTAAGGTTTTATAAGTGATTATCATGGGTGAGCTGATCACTTGTAAGCTTTTTGACCGGCAGAAGTGTTCACCTTCCTGCAGTCCCCCCCCCCCCAGCACCCTGAACACAGTAGAACTGCTTAGTTTATGGTAACGTCCTGCTCCCATTGGCTAAGGAGGAAGAGGCGGTGACAAGTGTGACTTCTCCAGCTTACGTGAAGACTGGCAGTCTCATCTTTTACGCAACGCAGTTGCACCACCGATCACACACTGCTTATGTCATCAGAGCTCAACGCGCTGCACGCGTAATGTGCTTAGACACCTTCATGTACCACTAGAGTGTAATGAGACCGAGGAATATTAACCGGCGAACCCGCCATGATCCCTGACAAGACTTAGCTAATTCTTGCGTCAGTCATGCACACCTCTCACCATCATCGGAAATGGCGCGGCTGGGATTTTAACTCCAGGCCGTAGGGCACTCAGACAAACCTCTGAGCTGTGAGCAACTTGATGGTCGCTGGAGCGTTAATAAAATAATTCTCAGATGCACAAGTATGAGAGCGGTTGTCTCAAAATCAAAAGCAGTTTTTCACTTAGCTTATTCCAGATGAACAGCTCCTGAAAGACAGAATTTACACTGAAACTGGCAGACCACAGGCCGCAGGTAAATGTCTGAAATGAAATCTGAGGGAAACATGCAGAGAATGGAAAAGGTTGGCACTGAGGCTGTGTTCAGGCTGTGATAATTTATTCAGAAACTCCACACCTGCAGGATGCTATTTCGGTCCGTCATACCCTGTGGTAAACCCTTCCGTCTTCTTCATTTGTATTCAACGACAAAAATGTAGGTATCAGGCAAAATGCCGCGATTGATCAAATCCCAGGGAAGGGGGAAAAATGAAATAAATAAATAAGCCACACGAATCCCCATCATGAAGACAAGCCAAGAGCTTTACAAGTGAGATTTAATTTCTCGACGTGAATGTCGACATCCTGCTGAAACCTTGTTACGCCTCGACGTAGCGGCGTTATCAGTGATTTATCTTTAGCAATGAGCCGCCTGCCTCCCCGAACTTCCCCGCCGCCCGCCCATTTCCAGCCCTCCAGCTCTTGAGATGGAAAAAAACAGAATGATATGAAAAAGAAGCGCCGCAGAATAGGAGATGAAATCCAGCTGGTCTCAGGGGATCGGTGCTGCGAGGAATATGAGCTGCAGCTCAGTGTAACAGTCAAGGAGAGATGCCGGCTTATCAGCCTCTAAGAGAGCCGAGATCCTGGTGCTTTTATACACTCCATATTCCTCATGCTCTCCATATCTTATCGGGTCGAGCCCGACACACTCAGAGTATGCCTGCACGGCGAAAGGAGATACAACCTCTGAGCTGGTGGTATCATGGATCATGGTGGATACAAGAAACTCTGGCATTGAACATAACCAACCCTGCTTCCGGAGATCTACCACCCTGTAGATTTTCACTTAAACCCTAACAAAGCTCACCTCATTCAACAGCTAGAGCAGGGCTGCCCAACCCTGTTCCTGGAGATCTACCATCCTGTAGGTTTTCACTCCAACCCTAACAAAGCACACATTTTTTCAACTCCTTAAGATCAGCACTGATTAGATAATTATTTGAGCCTGGTTTGCTGAATTAAATGAGTGAAAACCTCACATGATGGAAGATTTTTATGAGAATGGATGTTTTATGCTTCCAGTATATTGGAATGAAAATTTAAAATATTGCTGAAGGAAGAAAAATCAAAATGTTGCAAAGGAAAGCATCACAAAGCGAAGTGTGTTTCATAATGAAAGGCCAAGAGTTTGAACAATAGTATCATGTACAAAACGCCACACATGAGCAAAAGATTTCTGAGAAAACAGGGACGTTTAGAAATTATGACTGGGTCATTTCACATCCAGGGGGTGCCTGGTCACCTCCTCAAAATTCTTTGAAAAATTTCACGAGTATATATTCACACAAAATGAAAAAAATACCAAATATTAGGCCAGTATCTCAAACTATTTTCAAGTTATAGCCCTTTGAAATTTGAATAATATATATATATTTTTGGCAAACCCATTTTCAGACAACTTTGGCAACTTATTGCTCCAAATTGATTGCTAATATGTGGCTGAAATTGAGTATAGTAACCATATTCAACCCCTAGAATTTTTTATTTGGTGAGAATATTTACCCGCGAATTTTTTCAAAAATTTTTGAGGAGATGACCTGGAAAATTTCTCAAAATGTGGATTTTTTTTTTATTTAATTTTTTATTTAATATTTTATTGAACAAGCATTCAGCAAGAAGTGTTCAAAAAGATAAAAAAACAATGAAGCCCAAAGGGTTTTTTCCATTGTGGTCCTTCATGATTTGACATTTGACCTGACTGCAGTAATTGCAGTGTGTGTGGGGTAGCGTTCAGGAACCAGTCGCGAGAATCCAGAAATGCAGTAAGAGAGATTTTATTGAGTGAGGGGGTAAACCCCCGCAGGGAGGAAGGCAACAGTACAAAGTCCACAATCCAAAAATCACAATCCACAGGGCAGAATCCGAGTCGAAAAACCAGGGCAGCAATAACAGTATTCGTAGTCGGGCAGAAAAAGGGTTCGTTAACAGATGCAGATAAAGGTACCAAAACAGAGCCAAAAATCAAAAGTCGAGGACGGTCCAGTCACAGCAACACTAAGAGCAACACTAAGAGTACAAGGTGAAAACGAGAGCAGCATAGGGAAACCTTCTGACAGGAAACTGCTGTGAGAAGACTGCTAATATACACATATGGGAGGTCACATGCTAAACAGAACACAGGTGAACAGAACCCAGGTGCAGGAAATTAGACTAATTACAGAAGGAGCAAACATGAGGGAGAACCTAATCACGTGAAATAGGCAAAAGCCAAAACGCGGACAGGGAACACAAGACAGCCTATAGCCAGAAATACGGCTCCGGTTAGGGAGTTCTAACGTGCACAGATAATGAGAGAAGGGACAGCGTGAGCAGGTGTGGAGATTCCACAGAAAACGCAGCAGAGAAGATTAGGGAGAGACAAGAGGCGGAGACTAGAACAGGGCGAGTGCTGAGAGCTTGTTAATCAGTTAGCAAGTGCAGCTATACAATCCCTAGAGCTCGTTAGTAAATTAATATTATATGCAATGTTAGTCCAGGTTAGTCACTTTAGCAAAAATTACAAACTGTTAGTACTGGTTAGTAATATAGAAAAGCAAGGCGAAGGAAGTGAACAAGGTTGGAAGGAATGTTTGGAAACCCAGAAACCATGAAATCACCTAAACATGTGACACGCAGCACTGGGGCTGTAAGCAATGACAAGACATGAGACCAGACAGGGGGAGACAAAGTGCAATGCATGGGCAAAAACAAAAACATGGACCGGAATAAAAACAGAAAAGAGGATCATGGCAAAGATACAAGACGTGGCAATAACAAAAACATGGCAAAACTAAACTAAGACAAAAATATTACATAACCAGGCAACCAAATCTCAATACACAATACAGGGCAGGGTCAGGAAAGGCAGAGATCAGAATACAGACAAGACAGAATCATAACAGTGGGAGGTAATCTCATGTCCAAAGGAAGACTCCTCTAAAGTGATTTTACTCAGAGGATCATGGGGCCAGTTCCCAGAATCCTCAGTCAGAGAAGGATCTCAGAAGACTGACTGAAGCACATCAATACAGGAAGCAGCTCCTGACCTCACTCTGATGCTGTTTCCAGTAAGAGACGTGTTGTGCGCAGGGAGCAGAATGTCATTATAATTAATCTTAAAGTATTAATCAGCCAGCGCAAACAGGAATGTGCACATCATACAATTTAACCGATAGGCAACCGCAGTCCAGTCCCTCCCCTCAAAAACTGACTCTGTTCAATACAATCACTTAGCCTGCACAAACTATGAGGTCATACTGAAAACTGACAGAGATTTACATAAGCATTCTTCTTTGACATTGTATGAGTACTTCAGATACAGCTCCAATCTATCAAATACAAAAAAGATTTCAAATGTTTCCAGAGGTTGTGTGAAGTATCCTAGCAAAATTTTGAATAAATGGTTGTCAAGTGTAAAAGATGATAAATAAAAGGTATCAGGTAATTAAATGTAAAAAGAGGTGGTCAGTAATGTTTTTTGGGGCTAAAATGCCAATTTTCCAAAGTTTTTTCAAATTTTCCCACAAAAGATGGCAAATCTGGCAGTCTGATATCAAAACAAGAACAACAAAGTGAAAACAATAGCGAACTAGTTGAAGATTTTTCAGACAGCGAGTCAGAAACCATTGATTCCGAGGTTTCTGAAGTTTCTGGTGAGTCTCGAGTCTTTGAGCGGACAGATCAGAAAGAGAGCAATGCAGTGATGTATGGTGGACCTTATATGTATGAGCCAGAAGCCATGAATAATCTGGAGAATGTTTGCCTGAAAGACCCCATCTTCAATGTCGTGAATGGTAAGTCTTGCTGATTTGTTTCATCCAGTGGCATGGCAAGAAGGCCTTCAGTAATATCACTTTTTCCCGCATAATTGTTCTTAAACTGTTTGTGATCAAGTTTGCCTGATTTACAATCAACCAATTTATTAACTAATAAAGGGGAATTCGAGACATGGCGCTGGGTCCTGGGCTGTCGTCTGAGGGAGTGAGCAGGTATTTGAGAGCGTGACACTGGGTCGCCGGGCGTAGTTTCAGGGAGTGAGCAGGTATTCGAGAGCGTGACACTGGGTCGCAGGTCCTAGTTTCAGGGAGTGAGCAGGTATTCGAGAGCGTGACACTGGGTCGCGGGTCGTAGTTTCAGGGAGTGAGCAGGTATTCGAGAGCGTGACACTGGGTCGCGGGTCGTAGTGTCAGGGAGTGAGCAGGTATTCGAGAGCGTGACATTGGGTCGCGGGTCGTAGTTTCAGGGAGTGAGGGTGAACGATAGCGCAGGGCTGAGATATCGCTCTTCCTCTGCCCCCCCCAGGGGTGTGCTTTCCAGCACACGAATCAGACATCTGTAATTGGGTGTAAACGCAGCTGGTCATAGGTGTGGGCTCGTCATTAAGGATAGCCTTGGGTTACAGAGGAGACAATTAGGCCCAAATGGAAAATTGATTTTCATTCATATGGAATGAATGTTTCAGACAGTTCATGCGATAAATAACATCTGCAGCAAACCGTCCAGCGAGGAACTGCGTCCTCCCTCTCTCGCCCAGATCTCTGGTGCTCCACTGATGAAATTACCATACACTCCTCTTTCTGAGAGTGACCGAAACCTTATGTGCGTGTCCATGAATGTGTGTGTGTGTGTGTGTGTGTGTGTTTGTGCGTGTGTTTGAGCCCTACATATGGAGGTCATATCTGACCTGGTGGGGTTCGACTCACACATGCGTGAGGTCAAAAGTTGCGAGAACAGATCACATTATTGTAAGTGATAACCCAGCCAAGGTTATAGTGTTCTGCGCAATGTAAATCTGTTTAAATCATCAGCACTGAGAGTACAGGGAGGTCACCTTAATGAACAGCAATTTATTTATTTACTTACCGTGTATGTGCACTGAACTCTGACCTCTGACAGGTACACCTGCTGTTTATGTCGGCCTGATATGTCTTCAGATTGTCTTTGGCAGCGAACTGCTCTTGAATATATGTGTGTCTGTGTGTGTGTGTGTGTGTGTGCGTCTGTGTGTGTATAGAGTTAGGCATGTGTAATGTTGCATTTATGCACATGAATTTGTGAGTCTGTTGAGTTTTTACTGTTTGTGCGTGTGTGGGCGTGTATCAGAGAGAATGTAGGTTTGTCTTTAACAAGTGTAAGTGTAAGCACATTAGACTTATGTGTGTCTGTGTGTGTAAATGTGTCAGAAAGAGAGAGAGTGTGTGTGTGTGTGAGCATGTGTGTAATGCACAAGACTTTTTTGCATGTGTGTGAATGTGTCAGAAAGAGAGAGAGTGCGTGTGCGTGTGTGTGTGTGTGTGCGCGTGTGTGTAATGCACAAGACTTTTTTGCGTGTGTGTGAATGTGTCAGAAAGAGAGAGAGTGCGTGTGCGTGTGTGTGTGTGTGTGCGCGTGTGTGTAATGCACAAGACTTCTTTGCGTGTGTGTGAAAGAGCTCGAGAGAGTGTGGCAGTGCATGAGACTTGTGTGCAACTGTGTGTGTCCGCGTGTGCCGGTGTGTGTGTGCGGGTGAGTGTTTGTGTTAGCGCGCGTGAGGGTGTGTGCCTGTGTGTATGCGCGTGTGTGCGCACGTGGGTCTGCCATAAGCGCTTTCGACAGCATGTGGGCTCTGTGTTTTGTGAGTCTCGCAGCTATTCTGTTAAAATGGAGCACATCCCAATGCCATAAAGGGCAAATCATTTTGTCTTGTTTTCCCGCTGCATCGTGGGTGAGAAAAACATTCCGTTCAATCTCTCCATCCCCACTGAAAGCAGAAGAGGACGGTGATTACTGAAGCACTCTCTCCACATCACGGCGCACAGCTCAACCAACCGTATTTCAGGGAGAAACGCAATCAGTGTTTCCATTTTTAATGACCCAGGTGTTTCTGTGCTAAACTGTGCCTTCATAATGTCACAGTCACTGTGAGAGCAGCCGGTTTGAGCTGTGGAAGACTGCATTTCTCACCATCTACAGCTCTGAAGGAAACAGCTTCCTTTCAAACGGGCTGTTCTGTGTACCCCAAGATTTAAAAAAAACAAACTTTAAATCGGAGTAATGTAGACCCATTCATCACTAGTACAAATGTGCACTACTTTAAAATCTTACATGAATCCACAAACCCACAAATGCTGCACTACTTTAAAATCTTACATGAATCCACAAACCCACGAATGCACAAAAAACATAACGTGTTGCTGAATACCCCTCGGCCCGGACACGATTCCCTGCCTCAACGTCACAGCGTTAAGGTCAAAGGTCAAATCCAGCAAAAAAGGTGACTTTGCACATCTATGTGTCAGTGAGTTACCATACCAAATTTGGTGAAGCTGTGATCATTAGTTGTCGAGTACTGGCCCGGACAAAGTCATGGACGGATGACGGACGACGGACGACAGACAGACACGCAGGTGACGACAGTACCCCTCCGGGCCGGAGTCGGCCGAGGGTAAAAATTACAATGTTTTTATCTTATAATTGTGGATACAGAAGTGCTCATTTTTAATCAGTAGTGTTTTGTGCTGTTGTTAAGCATTCAGACAGGTACACTGCATTTAAAACGCTGAAATCCCACATGGTTTTCACCATATTGATGTAAATACTCAGAGATTAATGCTCATGATCTCTGCTTTAATTTCATGGTCATTGTTCTCAGATTCACCGCAGTAGAGACAATCCGAATACGTATAGACCGCACCGTAAATGATAAAGGATTATTCTGTGTCCTTCCAAAGGTCACATTACACTCTGCAGACATGGTAATCAATAGGAATGATATTGCAATCACTCTTACTGACCTACATCCACAGACTGAAGAATCGTTTTCCCCATGTGACTGTGTGTGTTACCTGTGTGTATACATGTTACATGTGCGTGCGTAAGTGTGCCTGTACATGTTGAATGCGCTGCATTATCTGTGTGATTTGTGTTTATGTGTTTTATACCTGTATCCATGTGTGTTACGCATGCAAAAGTCATCAATGTGTCTGCATGTGTGTTGAACATACAGCATGTGTGTGAGTGCGTTTATCTTAGCTGAGCAAACTCAGAGCAACAAAGCAATCCAATTACTAAGGCACAATATCTGACCCAATGCAGCATAATTATTCATTTCTAATATGATGTTCTTCATACACTCTTAATGGAAGCACTAACCACGTATTAGCGGTATGCTAACAGTTTCTTACGGCCGGACAGGGAGCTCACTGATCACAACGGCAGAAACCACAAAAAAAAGAGCTGTCATTTTATACTGGCACCACGGCTAATACCTGCTCCTCGCAAAAAGCCTGATAATCAGAATTCTGGGATTTGGCTGTCATGTAAAATGACTTTAAGGCATCACGTAGATCAGAGCTGCCCGCTCGCAAAAAATTCAGTCTCAAAATGGGACAAACAGCACAGAAACAGAAAAATCGCAGTGCCCAAACCCCAAATTTCAGAAACAGTACAAAATAACATTAACCAAACCCCCCTGTCTGCCTCAAACTTCTTTGTCTGCCTGTGACGAATTTAATAACATTAGACAAACAACCCCCCCCCGTTTGTTTACAGCAGACTAAAAACCGTAATAAACAAGTTATACAAGCCGCCAAACCTATCACACCTTGATAGTCATATTTCATGTAAATGTTTGAGGAGAGAAACTGCTTTTCCCATGAAGCAAAGCTGTAATCAGGCATAAGGCATAAGGCTTCCCCCAGACCCCCACCCCACAACCCCACAACACTGACAGTCCAACTCTGACTGTTTCCTGTCCCTGTTGTCTCACAGTAAAGCACAGTAACGCACTTCCCCTTGAAATCAAAGTACTCTCCTGCAAGAGGATTCTCTCTCTCTCTCTCTCTCTTCCAATCCCCATCTTCATTTTTCTCTTGCTCATCCCCCCATCTCTCCCTCCTCTATTCAGGTAGATAAAGAATTAAAAGTATTTGTTAAAAAACAACCCGTTCCGCTGTCACAGCAGCGCTGCACATCGCTCGCAGAGCTCAAACGCCGGCCGCGTCTTTCTTATCTGCCAGTCCACCATGCAGAGATGCATATTAAAGTCAGATTGCGTTTACTGAAACCAGTCTCCACTCAGTAGGAGAGAGTCCAAACTGGATTTTAAAAAACACTGCCTGTGTACAATGGAAACCTGCCAGAATTATGCAAAGAATTTTGCAGCACAATTGACATGACAAATAACATTTATGTAAAACCAGACTTGTAAGTGAAATCCTTCTGTGTGATCCACTGATGCTCCATGACTGATGATAAAGTGGCTCTTAGACCAGCATAAGTACTGCTGCTACGGAGGAGAACCTGACGCCAAAATTAGGGTAATTATCTCCAATGCATCTATTTTAAGATGAGCATAAAATGGCATCAAATTATTATCACTTTGCATTATGAAACTGTCATCTCGAAATAGAGAGGCTAGCATCAGACATAATGAATGATAATGATCATTTTGTCTGTTACAAATGGGATCTTGAATGAATATTGGAAATATCATAACCAGGCCGGAAGAAAGAGAGTGCTAATTTTCTTTTTATTGCAACAGCTTTTAAGATGTTTTTTTTTAAAGTAATATTTGGCACATTTTCCCTTATTGAACAGTGTATGGGGCTGGCTATCATCATAAGTGATGAAAGGGCTTCATTTAACTCAGGAAAATCAGCGGTAATAGAGGTGAGGAGGCTTTTTGGCGTGGGAACAGCATCTTATTGTGTTTACAAAATGGCGGTAAACAATAGCAAGGTTACTCAGTCCCCCTCGAGCGAGTGATTCTGAAATGAGGTAAGAAGGTTCTTGCACACATTACCTCTAATGCTCTGTGTACACGCTGGTCTGTGTGTGGCAATCAGAGCACAAAGCCTGTTGTCCTAAAGTGCCTTTAAAGGTGTTTTCCAGACGAACCGGGTTGAGTCCTCAAAGACGCTCGGTGTGACCTAACTCAGGAGGCTTTAAGCACGGGAGCCCTCCGGAGCTCCTCTTACACTCCCTAACTGTGTGAAACTGCCAGATAACAGTGCTGAGATTAACCAGTGTGTGTGAGCTACGCATTTTTATTTACACCTGACTCTTTCACAAAGGGAAAACACCAGTCAGGGTTTAAACCCAGAGGTCAGAAAAATCCAAACGTGTTCCCACCACCAATAAACCTAAGCCGACAGATTTCACGCACAGTTCTACCCGCTGGTTAGATAATTGAGCAAATTAACTGCTAAAGTGCGTAATTTTTATTCTCCCTGTCCCTCCAAAAGTTAATGATTCATTATTTACTTGGCAAATGACCTTCAGAAGGACTCACAGGTACTTGCGCACCCTCCTGAAGGTCATTGTTAAATAAAAAATGACAGAATAGTTGATTTTTTGGAAGCTAAAATCTGGCACAATGGCTGTGTTGTCCATGGTCCCAATAAATAAACTAAGAATCAAAACTAAACTTAATAATTGCAGTTAAATAAATATATATGGGTATATTATAGTACTCAGGCACATAAAATACATGGCAATTTTCTCGATAAGCCAGCTATTTACAGAATATTTATGTTTGATCTGTAATAAGACTGTGGTGATCCTCGTAAAGCTGAGTTGGAGGAGGCCTGATGTTAATTCTCATATCCTCACACCCCGTTATCTGTCTGATGTCATCACTGAATTCATTACCCTGGTTTATTAGTATTAAACAGATGCTAATGGACCTCTGCTCTCTACTTAGCTAATGCCCAGCCCATTAATTATACATGAGAATACCTTCGTCTTTGTCCAGGGCTGTGAGCTAGGACCAGGAAGCCTCCGTCAATCTCGGAAGACACATCATGTGGTGTTTCAGCTCTTCATAAATGGTTCTTATAAAAATGAGAGTATCACTGATGGTGCCCCGCTTCTCTGTTCTTTTAGAGACTGGATTCACAGTGACGACCCATCTGGGGCCTGGTTTGGAGGGTTAAATGTCTGCTGTTTGCACACTGGCACTGTAGTACTTCACAGCCTTAGCCACTGTGCCCCTTCAAAATAAACCGATAAAGAAATAAACTCCAGGCACAGATCGGAACATGAGTCATAGTACCACTAAAGTTAGGTCTCCGACAGAAGCCCATGCGCTTGGCTGTTGGTCAGAAGGGAACCACAGAAGGGGACTGACGGGTGTGTTTATAGGAGAGATTTTATGTTTTATAGTTTTTCCCAGGTAAGTTCATCTCCCTGTCTTCGGTGGGTTTGCACACTGAGAAGCAGCTGGGTTGTAACTGGCAGTGATCATTCCATTCAGAGAACAGGGATAAAGGTACTCGATGAATTCTGAGGATAGTGCATTTCATAATTAGTGCATTTTAACTGAGATATTTATGTAAGCCTTGAAGGATTAAAAAAAATATTCAGTTATTCTGTTTATTTTTCTATATGGCAAGTAATTTCAGGTCATAACACTTTAAAACAAATAAAATTAAACACTGATTGCATTTACATGACCTAAAAAAAAAAAACAAATTTTTGTGTTTGTCCAACTAAAACCAGACTTTCAAAATACATGAAAACATGGCAGTCCGACTGGAATCATACTAAATGGAATTTCTCATAGTCGGACTAACACTCCCAGATAATGAGGTTACTGGTCAGACTTCTCCTCCATGAATTCCCTTGAATCGAACCAAACTAGACTGTGCGCTCTGAGCCTGCAGGGCTTTGACCCGGATGTCTAGTGGACTTGTAAACATCAATCTGATTAGCAACAATTCTGAGCTCTGCTCACCTAGCAAGTTTGTACAGAACAGTAACAATCCTCATCTGCAGGCGTATTGGTGCTTGAACAGTTAAGTCTTGGGGTCTCTAAACTTCTTCCACAAATCCGCATAATTTATCGAATGACCTGCGTGTCATCCGAAAATTTTCCTTTCACACGCCATCGAAAAAAGGACTCTCTCCCTCTGGTCTTTACTGCTGACCCGCATCCAACATACACGGGAAGCCCGAGGGATGCGTTTACCGCAAGCACACATGCTGACTTACATAGTCGGAACCACAGACTGTGAATGGACAAACTATGTTAGCTTCTGTAAAACGCACTCCAAGGTAGTAGAGAGAGCGCAAAGTAGGGCATCGCAGCATTGCCGTCTAGCTTCGGCTAATGCTTTAACCACCAGGCATAGCGTCCATCTCAATTGTACAAATTCCAATTCCAATGAAGTTGGGACATTGTGCAAAATGCGAATAAAACAGAATGCAATGATTTGCAAATCCTTTTTGACCTATATTCAATTAAGTACACTACAAAGATAAGATATTTAATGTGCAAACAGATAAACTTTATTTTTTTTTTTTTTTTTTGGAAATATCCCCTAATTTTGAATTTGATGGCTGCAACACATTCCAAAAAAAGTTGGGACAGGGGCAACAAAAGACTGGGAAAGTTGAGGAATGCTCAAAAAACACCTGTTTGGAACATTCCACAGGTGAACAGGTTAATTGGAAATAGGTGAGTGTCATGATTAGGTATAAAAGGAGCATCCCCGAAAGCCTCAATCATTCACAAGAAAGGATGGGGCGAGGTTCACCACTTTGTGAACAACCGCATGAGCAAATAGTCCAACAGTTTAAGAACAATGTTTTCCAATGTGCAATTTTAAGGAATTTAGGGATTACATCATCTATAGTCCATAAAACAATTAAAGATTCAGAGAATCCCGAGAAATCTCTACACGTAAGCGCCAAGGCCAAAAAACAACGTTGAATGCTCGTGACCGTCGGTCCCTCAGACGGCACTGCATAAAAAACCAATATCATTCTGTAAAGGATATTGCCATGTGGACTCAGGAGTACTTCGGAAAACCATTGTCAGTTAAAACAGATTGGCGCTACATCTACAAGTGCAAGTTAAAACTCTACCATGCAAATTGAAAGCCATATATCAACAACACCCAGAAACGCCGCCGGCTTCTCTGGGCCTGAACTCATCTGAGATGGACTGACGCAAAGTAGAAAAGTGTGCTGTGGTCTGTCGAGTCCACATATCAAAATTGTTTTTGGAAATCATGGAAGTCGTGTCCTCCGGGCTAAAGAGAAAAAACACCATTGTTATCAGCCCAAAGTTCAAAAGCCAGCATCTGTGATGATATGGGGGTGTATTAGTGCCCATGGCAGGAGTAACTTGCACATCTGAGAAGGCACCATTTATGCTGAAAGGTACATACAGGTTTTGGAGCAACATATGCTGCCATCCAAGCGACATCTTTCTCAGGGATGTCTCTGCTTATTTCAGCAAGACAATGCCAAGCCACATTCTGCACGTGTTACAATAGCGTGGCTTCGTAATAAGTCCGGGTAATAGACTGGCCTGCCTGTAGTCCAAACCTGTCTCCCATTGAAAATGTGTGGCGCATTAGGAAGCGCAATATACTACAACAGAGAGCCCAGACTGTTGAGTGACTGAAGTCGTACAACAAGCAAGAATGGGAAAGAATTCCACCTACAAAGCTTCTACAGTTAGTGTCCTCAGTTCCCAAACACTGATAGAGTATTGTTAAAGGAAAGGTGATGTAACACAGTGGTAAACATGTCCCTGTCCCAGCTTTTTGGAACGTGTTGCAGGCATCAAATTCAAAATAAGTGAATATTTCCATAAAAACAATAAAGTTTATGGCTTTAAACATTAAGCATTGTACTCAATTGAACATAGGTCGAAAAGGATTTGTAAATCATTGTATTCTGTTTGTATTCACGTTTTATACAATGTCCCAACTTATTTGGAAGTGGGGTTTGTACAAAAAGCATAGCTTACAGCCTGTCCAGTTTGCCGCCAGCTAACTTGTTTGTCGCTTGTCTGATTAGACGTAATAGGTCAACCAGAAAAAGGTCCAACATGAGCCCACTGAAAGGGGAAATATCGCCACACATCGCAGCGGAGACGGACATGCTTTGGTCAATAGACTGATTCCCCTATTACGCATGTAACCTGGGACAACGACAGTAGTTTGATTAAATGGCCTATCTGAGCTATTACCATACCTCGACTTCACTTCGCATGTAAATTCACTGACTTGGAAATTCGGACGGCTTAAGATTAGGCTGCTGAACACAAGAGTTCACAAAGACCTCACTCTTCATGCGCTGATACTTGCCAAAGAAAACCAAGATTTAAAACTGTCAAATACTTCCTTTTTGATATTTTAGACCATTTTCGAAAATGTCATGAAAATTAATGCCGAAACAAAGTCATTAGAGTATCCTTTTTTGTCCTCCCAAGTTTAAATACTGGTCAAATTTGACCTCAGGAATTAGTTACATTAAGTTCTTTAAAAATTCTTTGCAAGACAATCCCACCAAACAAGTGGAGCTGAGAATAGTGTAATTAAGAAAAATTACGGGCTAGTAAAAATTCTGGGATTGTAATTATGGTTGGAGCAAAGACCAGCACACACTGCGGTCTAGGGCCAAAAACCACAGCTTTACTTCAAGATTTTTCTGTCGTCCAGTTCTGCACCAATTAAATCATCAAAATAATCAAATTGCAATGCACTTTTGGAAGAGCGTTCACAAGAATCAAAAATTCACCCCATATAAACAGAACTCCCTTTCCTTTGTGCTTCAGATGAAGCGTCTATGTCCAGGTAATATGCCTTTAAGTTAGACATGTCTCATACGGACCACTGACGGACATTACAGGAAATCTCAGCCTTGTAGGGACCATAAAGTAAGAACAACAGATGGGAAAGGTTTAGAGGCCAAAAGGCCACAGAAAAAAGTTCTATAATGCGAGACTCAATGAAATGCTGAAAGAAAACACACCTCTAATAAATTACATGTTCGGAGGCAGTCACTGAAATCCTCACCTTGAATCTTGATCACCCAGCACCCATCTGCTCATTTCAATTCTGATCCGTGATGTTGATAAATGCACACGCTTATGAGATGTTTTTCTGTGCTCGGTTATCAGATGATTGGGGTTTTTTTCAGGAAGTGCTTTTCACATAAAAAGAAAGCAGTGTGAACAGCTCATTAGCGAATGAAAGATGGCGGTCTTTACACAGCATTGCCATATTATAATGGCATCTTCGGGAAAAGCTCGGAATGCCAAATTTGTCTTCTAATTTCACCTTAAACTGTGCATACACAAAATATGATACCATCGCTAAAGATCGAGTTCTTATCAGAAACTCGCTCGCATCAGCAGAATCAGAATCTGGATGATACCTCTGTTGTTTTTGTGTGTGTGTGTGTGTGTGTGTGTTGGTGAGGGATGACAAATGTCATGAGCATTCCTGAATGCCTAACAGACTGAGAATTTGCTTTCTAAAGCAGCAATCGAAGAGAGAATGCTAATTACCACATAACAACGTCATTTCAGATGAAAGAAAGATCTGCAGCTCCTTGTCTGTCATGCTAATTGTGTTTTTCATTGTTCATGTATTTCCACAGGCAAACTTTCATGATGTGTATTGATGCTATGACATCTAATGCTCAAGTTCTACAATATATAAAGAAATGAAGACACACGACAGAAAATGCGAGACTTGTCCCAATGTGGTTTATACAATGGCGAAAGACGCTTTAATTGCACCGGCAACAATAATATGTGTGTGTGTGTGTGTGTGTGTGTGTGTGTGTGCGGGACGATATAAGGAATTCAGACATTCTGTCTGCTCACAGCTTTGCTAGCGCTTTCTCTGAAGGGCTGTCACCACTGATACTGATGCCTTTTCAGTCAGTCATATCTGCAGCAGGTGAGACTGCAGGATTTCCGCAGAACAAACCAGGTGAGCTGATTCACAGGAGATGCGACTCCCGTTCAGATGTGTAAAATCCAAGTGCTGAACAAAACAGAACTCCATCCCTGAGTTTACCTTCAGCCACCTGTATATGCTGATCAGCTTGATTCTTCATCCAGCAGGTAGCGTTAATGAGCTAAATCAAGGGGCTGACCTCATTAGCATAATAATCACTTGACAGGACCTATACTTTGGGCTCACTGGGCTCAGCAGCTTAGCTCCTGTCTGACGGACACTGATAGTCAGAAACACACACAGATGTGGATGTGGTTGGGGATTATTGGCAGTGATTATTGCACAATGTCACAGCAACTTGTGACTCAGCATGTAGGAAAGTAGGCATGGCAGCTTTGCTATGTACTGACAACCAGCAAGTCCAGCTAATTGATTTGGCAGCAACATGGCGACAGCAGCGCCCCTCCCCCAACTGAATGGTGCATAATTCTGGGAAAAGAAACTACTTTGGCTTCAATCTGTCACAGGAGAATGAAGTTCTCATATCCATTCCAGCAACTAATAGTAAACAGTCATCCTTCCTTATGCGGCACCAGGCCAGGAAATCATTAGAGCCCCCACTTCCCCCACTTCATTAAAGAGATTCCAATCTGTTAATGAGTCAGATAAAAGACAGCCCAGTGGAACTCTTAATGAGTCAAGAAATAGACCTACAAGAGTATCTATTAAAGAGTCGGCGACAGACCTGTGGATCTGTTATAATGGGTCAAGGACAGATCTCTGGATCTGTTATAAAGGGTCAGGGACAGACCTGTGGATCGTTTATCAAGGGTCAGGGACAGACCTGTTGATCTGTCATAGTGGGCCAGGAACAGACCTGTGGATCTGTTATAGTCAGTGACAGACCTCTTGATCTGTTAAAGGGTCAGGGACAAACCCATGGATCTGTTATAAAGAGTCAGGGACAGACCTGTGGATCAGTTATAAAGAGTCACGGACAGATAGGAGGATCTTTTATAAAGTGTCAGGGACAGACCAGTGGATCTGTTTGAGAGTCAGGGACAGACCTGTGGATCTGTTATAAAGGGTCAAGGACAGACTTTCGGATCTGTTATAAAGGCTCAGAGACAGACCTGTGGATCTGTTATAAAGAGTCAGGGACAGACCTGTGGATCTGTTATAAAGGGTCAGGGACAGTCCTGTGGATCTTTTATTAAGAGTCAGGGACAGACCCATGGATCCGATATAAAGGGTCAGAGACAGACCTGTGGATCTGTTATAAAGAGTCAGGGACAGACTTGTGGATCTGCTATTAAGAGTCAGAGAAAAGACCGTCCTGTGGATCTCTTACAAGTCAGGGAAAGGCCTGTGGATCTGTTATAAAGAGTCAGGGACAGACCTGTGGATTTGTTAGAGAGTCAAGGACAGACCTGTGGATCAGTTATAAAGAGTCATCGACACACCTGAGGATCTGTTATAAAGAGTCAGGGACAGACCTGTGGATCTGTTATGAAGGGTCAGGAACAGACCTGTGGATCTGTTATAAAGACTCAGGGAAACACCTGGGGATCTGTTATGAAGAGTCAGGGACAGTCCTGTGGATCAGTTATAAAGAGTCATGGACAGACTGGAGGATCTTTTATAAAGTGTCAGCGAGAGACTTGCGGATATGTTTGAGAGTCAGGGACAGACCTGTGGATCTGTTATAAAGGGTCAAGGACAGACTTCTGGATCTATTATAAAGGCTCAAGGGCAGACCTGTGGATCTGTTATAAAGAGTCAGGGACAGACCAGTTGATCTGTTAAAGGGTCAGGGAAAGACCAGTGGATCTGTTAGAGAGTGAAGGACAGACCTGTGGATTAGTCATAAAGAGTCAGGGACAGACCTGAGGATCTTTTATAAAGAGCCAGGGACAGACCTGTGGATCTGTTAGAGAGTCTAGGACAGACCTGTGGATCTGTTATAAAGGGTCAGGGACAGACCCATGGATCTGTTATAAAGAGTCAGGGACAGACCTGTGGATCTGTTAGAGAGTCAAGGACAGACCTGCGGATCAGTTATAAAGAGTTGGGGACAGACCTGAGGATCTTTTATAAAGAGTCGGGGACAGACCTGTGGATCTGTTAGAGAGTCCAGGACAGACTTGTGGATCTGTTATAAAGAGTCAGGGACAGACCTGTGGATCTGTTATGAAGGGTTAGGGACAGACTCGTAGATTTCTTATATAGATTCGGGCACAGACCCGTGGATCTGTTATATAGAGTCAGTGACAGATCTGTTGATCTGTCATAAGGAGTCAGGGACAGACCTGTGGATCTGTTATAAAGAGTCAGGGAAAAGACGACCTGTGGAACTGTTAGAGAGTCAGGGACAGACCTGCGGATCTGAGTCAGGGGAAAGACCGACGTGGATCTAGCTCTTCCCGTTAGTCATTCCTGCAGCGGTCTGTGACTGCCAGTGCATTTTCACATCATGCTTCATGGTTACCTCACCTACCCTCTCTTGTTCCTTGTTTTCATGACAGACCAACCACATGGAGTGAAGAACAGGAGGGTAGTGAGAGAATAGTAAGCATTTGCGATGAGCCCATCCTGTGGCTAAAACAGAAGATATCAAGGTTCCGGAGTGTTATACGGAGCACCTGGTCACCTGACTCACGCAGTAATCATTTTGAAGATTTTGGGGTGAATTAGCTTCAGCCAGCAATGAGGGCACTGTCACCTCATCTCTGTATGAGGTACTTACATCTCTAGTCTGAGGTAACCAACGTCTCTGGTATTTGGTAACTAGCATCTCTGATACATAGTTGCCAACATCTCTGGTATGAGGTAACAAACATCTCTGGTATGTGGTGACTAGCATCCCTGACATGTGGTAACTAACATCGCTGCTGGGTCATAAGAATATTCTCTGAAATGACATAACTAACATCTCTGGTATGAGGTAACGGTCATCCCTGGCATACTGTGACAAGACTCTGCTCACTGGAGAGAAGAATTTGACGCTGCATTACTCGTGGATGCAGTACTCTCTCATATTCCCTCAAGCCATCATATTTCATCCAGGATGAAAACAAACAAAACAGGCGTGACTATCAGCTGATTTCTCAGGATGTTAACGAGACGTTCAGATGACTGCTTTTGCCTCAAAGCACAATTTTACAGAACGCTATTTACAACATTAATAACAATATGCTACTTCATTTCGGATTGTGATGGGATCATTGCTAAATATTTAGTCTTAAAAATGAGAGTATGCACTGCCTTATTAAAGGGCAGCTATGTTCGTGTCAGGCCTCATGCAGCTAGGACTGAAGAGCAGAGAGACGTTCATCATTACTGCAGAGCATGTGAGCCGAGGGTTTTGCGCTGAGATATGATTTATGCTGTGTTCTCTGCTATCCCTGTGTTTCTGACCTTATTCTCTGCGAATACTAGACACAAAGGTGCCTTTCAATTCAGTAAATAGGCACACATTTCTTTTGCTGCAAAGGTGGACAGTCTATCAGCATGATTTAAATTTATTTCAGCACCTGGTAATGGGACAAAATTGCAGCCAATTTGTTAGACACGGTGAATTTTTCTCAGGCGTAAATCTTCCCTGTGCGCTTTTGAACGATGTGCCTTCCCCGCAATACAGAGATTTATGGAATCTCGAGCAAAGCCATGGCTCATGGTGGATCTGGAATACAGACGACTCAAAGGCAGTAATTACCGTGACAAAACGCGGCTGGAATTACAGTGTTATTATAGAAAATCAATTTGTGATGAATTCAGACATGGTGCATCTCACACAGATACTGGCTGGTAGAGGCGATGAAGCTGAAATAAACTGTTACAGGAAGAGCCATGTTCATCATGTGATGTATAAAGTCGAGCGAACACTAATTCTGAAGTATTATTGGGCATTAGTGGGGTAGTAGAATAATCTCGTTTGACAGATTTTTGGAAGCCCTCGGAATCAATGGCACGATTTCTTTGTGATCGCAGAAAGCCAAATGCCGAAATGGTCCAGACTATATTTATCCAAAGCCAGAGCACTTGGGTACCAAAAAAATGAATGTCCCCCTAGAAGTACAGCTAATAATGACATCACTGTGGAGGAACGTGTCCTTTGAATTGTACTTTCACACCGTAATCACATTACATAGAACTGATTACTCACCAAGGACCATTTTTAAATCTCAATCACACAGAAGTTTCATTCCAATACATCTTGTCCAAATTAAAATAACACCAGGCGCCCGTGGGTTTGAGGGCTGAACTTTCAAATCCTGCGGTTCAATGCAACTACGACCGCCACCAATCACAGCGCACCATGATGCTTCCAAAGCCACGCCTGAAAACCTGTGCGTGTGGGGTTTGATTGACAGCTGTATCATTCCAATCATTTGAGTTGGTCGTACGTTTGATTGGCTGTTGTTTTTAGCTCTTGCCCCTTACAGGATAGACATATTTTTTTCATTCCAGTGTCAAACATCTTGTGTTTCATAGCTCTATCGATCACTGAAGAGGTAGAATAAGAATTTTTAAAAATTCTAATAAATCTGCAGAAGCCAAGTGCACCTTTAAGTACTAAATTTCCATGCTATGGAGCCAAAATGGCCGATATTCACACATGGCAGTCTCCTGAATGGACTTTTTGCATTGTTCAGCAGCTTCTTTGGGATGTAATGCATCCAGTCTGCAAATCCTCACCACAGATCTTCATGAAACAACCCCCACATCAGAGTTCAATACACCGCATCTAAGAGTGACATGCAGCCTGAAAACTGAATCAAATGTGCAGTTTCTGCAGCAGTTACTATGACGTAAGAGGCACATACTCTGGTGGATGCAAAACCTGACCTCGTGAATGAAAGGCTTGGACTGTGTTACCCTGGGAGTGTTTTTAGTCAATTCATTCACATTACCGTTTCTCTGGTTTATGGAAATCATACATATTTAGATTCTAACATAATTAATATTTACAGAATTTGTTACATTAAGGTATACAAAAAACATTCAGTGAATCTCCAGCAATCACATCACAGATCTTTATTCTTTTACATTTACTGCCGCTCTCTCTCAACCGGGATCGTCGCGTGCAATGTGCACCCAGTCAATTCCACTTTCAACCTTATTTTTGTTTAAGTTAAATAAACTGTATGTATTGTGATAGCCCGAAAAGAACATGGAATGTCAAACTCTATATTGATTTGAACTGAATGCCAAAAATGTCTGTGGTTCGATTGGCCGGCCAAACACAACCGTGGTAAACCCTAGCGAAATGCATTCCTGAAAATTCCTGCAGATCATGAGAATGTCCTCTGGTTAAGAGTATCGGAATCGTGCAGCTCTGACAAGCTTTACCTTCTTTGGGTATTTTCTTTGCCAACGGTCGAGCGAGAATGGGAACATACTAAACATCTCATTTTCCCATAGACTGTTAGTACTGCGATTTTTTTTCTTTATTTGAGAGAAGTTTTGAGTACCAGTCAAGGGCAATAACAAAGCAAGCTCATGTCGTCGTGTGGTTTGACAAGAAATCTGTTACGCAACACTTTGTCCCATCAATCAAAATGCAGATTCGAGAGAAATAAATTTAAAGGAAACCAAACCCCAAAAAACAAAGATATTTCAGTTAAAAGAGAAATTTTCACAGATTCCAACCATTTATGTAACCCCCTACCATAATGTACTAAAGAGATATTACTCATGATTTTCTTGTCGTAATTCCAGCCCTCTCAATGCGAGCTGCAGGCTGTCATCATTGTGAAGCTTCTCCAATTCTGTGGCACATTATGCGGTGATGACTTCTGCCTTTAATTAGCCAATGTTATTTTAGGACTGTTACACAACCCCATTTGCAGAAAAGTTGGGACGTTGTGTGAAATTTAAAAAAAAAAACACAATGCAATGATTTTCAAACCATTTAAACCCTATATTTAATTGAAAATAGTGCAAAGACAAAATTTCAAATGTTGAAACTTACATATTCGAATGTTGTTTTGAAAAAAACCAGTTCATTTTGAATTTGATGCCGGCAGCACATTTGAAAAAAGTATAAATACAGGTTTTGGAGTTTTATATACTGCCAATCAGACATCTGTGACAGGGAGGGCCTGCTTATTTCAGTGAAACAAGGCCAAACACAACATTCAGCACATATTACAGCAACATGGCTCTGCAGTAAAACAGGCCGGGTGCTAAACTGGCCTGATTACTGGCCAGATTTTTCACCTACTGAAAATATTTGGCGCATTGTGAATAAGTATTACAAAAAAGTCTGCAAAGTGTTGATCGACTGGAAGCCCATATTAAGCAAGAATAGGAAAACATTTCGCTTCCAAAACACTTCCAGATTATTGTTAAAGGAAAAGGTGATGCAACCCAGCGGTAAACACTGTCATATTTTGGGAGGTGTCGAGACAAAATGCAAGACCACGGCCAAATCCATGTGGAGCAGATGATCTAAGCAGTTTGATATCTTTAGTACCTGTAGACAAGCTCTGGCTGCTTACCCAGGGCACCAAATTTGATAATCGACTCATCAAATTAAATGGTTCTCTGTCCTCGAGAATATGATGCTTAGAAATTTCCAGAGGTTCTATTTCTTTTAAGTAATATACTCAGCAACAAAAGTTTCTGTGACACCAATATTGTTAATTATTTTTCATAACGCAATTATGAAATTGCCATACATGGTGATATCAGACTGAAACAGTACACGTAAACACAACATTGAAATGGAAATCATGAAAATGCGAGAAAATGACTTTGCACATGAAAATGTGCGTAAATCATGCTTGTGGATGGCAATAAAAGAGGAGAATTTTTGGAATGTTCACATTGTGCCTGATGAACGACGGAAGCATCACTTATCGAAAACACAGCCATTTCGGATCAGGAACTCTACCCTCTAAATGCCAAGACTGTCTGAAAATGATCGGTGGAGGGCCATTGGGATGATTGAATCCAGAACCTCGCAGAGGGAAGTTGCTCATCGCCTGAATGTCCACCGAAACACTATTTGGAACTTATGGCAGCGTCATCAGCAGACAAGACATGTCAGAGACCGTCCTCGCAGCGGCCGTCCACGAGTAACCACTCCCAGACAGGACAACTGGATTCGAACAACCCATCTGCGAAATCGATTCCAACCTGCAACCATAACTGCAAGAACGATACCTGGTTTGAGGCGACTGTCTGCACAGACAATCCGTCGCCGTCTCCGTCATTTTGGCATTGTCCCACGTCGGCCAGCAAGACGTCCAATACTCACAGTACAACACCGACGACTGCGTCTACAGTGGGCACAACAACATCGACGGTGGATCCAACGTCAGTGGGATCTTGTACTCTTCACTGATGAATCAAGATTCATGCTTAACAGATGTGATGGTCGTTTACGTGTATACCGTCGACGTGGAGAACGTTATGCCAACAACTGTGTTCAGGAATTAGATCGTTTTGGAGGTGGTAGTGTCATGATTTGGGGAGGGATCACGGCTAGAAACAGAACAGATTTGCTTGTTATTGATGGAAATCTGACAGGTCAAAGATATCGCGATGAAGTGCTACGGCCATTGGTGGTACCGTTTTTGATGCAACATGGTCCCGGAATAACGCTGCAACATGATAACGCCAGACCACACGTTGCAAGGATTGTACAGCAGTATCTGATGCAACAACATGTCAATGTCCTGCCATGGCCAGCCAGATCCCCAGACATGTCCCCAATCGAGCATCTTTGGGACGAGATGGATCGACGTTTGCGGCGGTCGGATAACCCGCCAGCTACACTCCAGGAATTGCGACAACGTCTACGTCAGATTTGGAATGACATCCCACAGCAATTTCTGGCACATCTGATTCGGTCCATTCGCCGGAGATGCGTTGCTTGCATCATGGCACGAGGAAGTCACACCCGGTATTGAAGTGTGAAGGTCACAATTGGTTAGACGTCAGACAAGTGCTTCATGACGCATGAAAATGACATTTTTCGTTTTGAGTGACGTTGGCACTGAAAAGTCAGTGTTTCTCCTAAACATATTGATTGCGTTGAGATCTTTGCGTGTCATTTATAACATACACATAAATGGTGTCACAGAAACTTTTGTTGCTGAGTACATGTATCATTTTTTTTCGCATATTAATTCTTAACCCTTTTACTGGTAGGTTTTCTTCCAACAATACAATACCACTCGGTGAATTTTTTACTGAATAAACTAAAAAAAATAATAAAAATTGTGACAATTCACCTTTAAAACAAACACCCATTTCTTGTATAAATAATTTATTAACCAAATACGCTGTTACAGTGAAGACATTAGCATGTATATGAATAATACCATTCTACCGGTCAGCTAATGGTGACAGAAGTGTTTATTGACTAGAAGGAGGGTTGATATCATTACTATAGTGGGCTTTGGAATTATAGGCAGCCCTGACAGGAAATGCATAAAAAGTAATATAAATGGCAAGATTGAAGAGAAAAGCTCAAAACAAACCCAACCAAAAGCATATGTACTATTTCTTTAATAGACAAACAAATTCACCAAAATTAAGGTTTAATAATTATTAGCTCCCCTGGTCTAGTACTAGGTGCAACCTCCTCTAGCAAGAATAGCAACATGGAGTGTTTTCCTTTACTGTTTGACAAGGTTGAAACATTTTTGGAGGAATTTTGGGCTGGTCCTCCAAGCAGAGCTTTTCATGATCAGTCACAGCTTTACACTTAGTCATTGCTTTTTCAGTTCAGCCCACAAGTGTTTTCAGTTCGGGTGGCCCTATGGATGGACAGATCACAGCACCTTTAGGATTCACCTTTACCTCCAGTGTCACGGGCCGGATCTGACCACAGCACCTTAATCCAGTCCAGGTTCAATTCAATTGACCTTTAGCAAATTGTAATCGCTTGTTTCTGTGTCATGGAGTCAGAAATGTCTTCTTGCAGTCCTGCCAATGAGCCGCTGGTTATGGAGGTAGTGTCTGATGGTGCTTTTTGAAACCTGGTGACCCCAAGCTCCCACCACGGCCTGAAATTCTTTCACGGTGTTTTGCTCCTCTAACCATCCTCCTTCCTATCTGAGGAGGCTAACTTTTTTGGATTTGCTTCCTGCCATGTTCTAAAAACTTTCATAGTTTTAAAAAAAATAATAGCCCAGACATTGGTTTATTTAACCCTTTGTGGATCTTCTTGTAACCGCGGCCAGATTTATGAAGGTCCACAACGGCCAATTCTTCTGTTTTCTTCTGGGTGCTGGATGAGAGCGGAATTAGGCAGGCAGGTTATTGCTTTTTTATACCCTTGTGAAACAGGAAGTGATGCAGACACAAGATATGGTTTCTGTTAGCTGAGATGAACTTCAAGGAATTTCTCTGCTAATATAAAGTTGGTGGATCTTATTTAGAATCCCAAATCTGAAAAAGTCGCCACATTACGTAAAATGCAAATAAAATCAAACCAACTGATTTGCAAAGTCCATTTACCCTCTGCTATATTGAAAGCAGTACAGTTATTTGATGTTCTCACATGTAAATTACTTATTGAAAATATTCAGTGCACGGACTGCAACAACAATAGTAAAATTGACTCTTAATAAAATTAATAAATAAATAATTTTGGTTTAGTCACTTAAAACATTTTAATGAAGTGCTGTATGTCTCACACTATGATATTTTGACTCCATCACTATCATTTTATTAATATTTTTATCATTAATATTATTATCATTATTATTTCTTTCTTTTTTGTGCATTTTTAGTCAGTGCGGCCAGTATAGTGTAAAAGGCTTTAGCACTAATGCTTCACAATCAATAGCCTTATTATTCTGACTCCAGCTCTCAAACCTCGAGGGATATTAGATTCAGGTGTTCTTTTCCCAAGTTGAAAAGGATTAATAAATAACACAATTTGCTTGAAGCCATTTCACGTCGAGTCGTCCTCTTTATAAGAGCAAGAGAACGTAGTTTTGAAATTAATCTCGTTTCACTTTAGTTCCCACACTAATTTATTCATGAATGGAACAAGGCCAATTATAAGTGTTTCAATAATGCACTGCATAAGTATGTTGTTCAAAAGCTACACCTTGCTGCTAGATTAGTTTTTTCAGTAATGCACTTGAATCAACCGTTTGCCTTAGACCAGTGGATCTCAAACTCAGTCCTGGGGCCAACCTGTGTTTGCAGGTTTTTGTTCTAACCATTATTGCAATCATAGGACTTTAAAAAGCTGTTAATTCCATATCCACATTGTGATTTGAGTAACAACCCCATAAAAAGAGGGGGGAAATTACCCAATAAAAGTCGGCAATCTGTGGGTTCCTAACTAGGGAAACTATGGAAACATGGTGGCAAAAACTAACAGTGTATTAGACAAGCAAATGACAGAGTCAAACCTGTTCAGTTTTACATTTTGGTTATTACCTGCAGGAATTTTTTGAAAGAAATCCAAATACCCGTGTTCAGAAACCTTATCTGGAGTGTACTGATTTTCTCAGAGCTTAATTCGATCTGTTGTTACCTGAAATTGGTTGCTAGAAAGAAAAAAACAACTAAATAAAAATATGGTTTGATTTATCATGGTACATGTGGATATTTCTATTAAAACGTGGTTTGAGAGAGCAAATAACTTTTTTTAAACGCAAAATGAACTTAATAAATACAAATGAACTCCTGATTGAAACCCTATGATGGCCGTTGTGGTTTAAATGAAAACCTGCTTACGCAGGGAGGGTCCAGGGCCGAGTTTGGAAACCGCTGCCTCAGACAATTAATTAATCAGTAAAAAATACAGTAAAACCTTTTTAAAATACAAATGGACATTTTAATTCTGTCACTATGCAGAGTTGTGCTGATCTAATTGAATATTAAATTTCATCTGCGCATAATGAATCTTTGGGATGATATTTACGGTTAATTCAGTCACTATTATCTCTTCATGGCTGTTATCTAATTATGATATTTACCAATACCACCTCTATGGTGGCAATACTACTGAACACTGCTAATTCAACCAATAAAATTCCCATCCACAATTTTACGTGGAAATGGAATTTAAAAAGATAAAGTAAAGAGGTATCATTTCAGTGCTTAAATGGTTAAAAACTCTTTGTTACTCTGGGCACACACCTGTTCGGCGCCCGTGGCTAGGTACACAGATGAAAGAGAGTGAGTGATTTGTGATTTCTGCAGGTGACTGGGGCAGTAGGTGTGTGGTGTGACCAGCCTCTAACTCACACAGCCAAACGTCACGCCGCGGGTAAGGGTGGGGCAGGCAGAGCAGGTTCTCCGCATCGACGGGCTCGCGGCGTGGCCTCCAGGGGTCCCCGAGGAGTCTAACCTGTTTTCATGTCCCCCGCTCCCACCTCCTCGATCTAATTCTGCAGCGTTCTCATGTGGCTCTCTCTAACCTGGCATACCGGTGTCAGCGCTCTCATGTGGCTCTCTCTAACCTGGCATACCGGTGTCAGCGCTCTCATGTGGCTCTCTCTAACCTGGCATACCGGTGTCAGCGCTCTCATGTGGCTCTCTCTAACCTGGCATACCTGTGTCAGCGCTCTCATGTGGCTCTCTCTAACCTGGCATACCTGTGTCAGCGCTCTCATGTAGCTCTCTCTAACCTGGCATACCTGTGTCAGCGCTCTCATGTGGCTCTCTCTAACCTGGCATACCTGTGTCAGCGCTCTCATGTGGCTCTCTCTAACCTGGCATACCTGTGTCAGCGCTCTCATGTGGCTCTCTCTAACCTGGCATACCTGTGTCAGCGCTCTCATGTGGCTCTCTCTAACCTGGCATACCTGTGTCAGCGCTCTCATGTGGCTCTCTCTAACCTGGCAAACCGGTGTCAGCGCTCTCATGTGGCTCTCTCTAACCTGGCATACCTGTGTCAGCGCTCTCATGTGGCTCTCTCTAACCTGGCATACCTGTGTCAGTGTTCTCATGTGGCTCTCTCTAACCTGGCATACCTGTGTCAGTGCTCTCATGTGGCTCTCTCTAACCTGGCATACCTGTGTCAGCGCTCTCATGCGGCTCTCTCTAACCTGGCATACCTGTGTCAGCGCTCTCATGTGGCTCTCTCTAACCTGGCATACCTGTGTCAGCGCTCTCATGCGGCTCTCTCTAACCTGGCATACCTGTGTCAGCGCTCTCATGTGGCTCTCTCTAACCTGGCATACCTGTGTCAGCGCTCTCATGTGGCTCTCTGTAACCTGGCATACCTGTGTCAGCGCTCTCATGTGGCTCTCTGTAACCTGGCATACCTGTGTCAGCGCTCTCATGTGGCTCTCTCTAACCTGGCATACCTGTGTCAGCGCTCTCATGTGGCTCTCTCTAACCTGGCATACCTGTGTCAGCGCTCTCATGTGGCTCTCTCTAACCTGGCATATCTGTGTCAGCATTCTCATGTGGCTCTCTCTAACCTGGCATACCTGTGTCAGCGCTCTCATGTGGTTCTCTCTAACCTGGCATACCTGTGTCAGCGCTCTCATGTGGCTCTCTCTAACCTGGCATACCTGTGTCAGCGCTCTCATGTGGCTCTCTCTAACCTGGCAAACCGGTGTCAGCGTTCTCATGTGGCTCTCTCTAACCTGGCATACCGGTGTCAGCGCTCTCATGCGGCTCTCTCTAACCTGGCATACCTGTGTCAGCGCTCTCATGTGGCTCTCTCTAACCTGGCATACCTGTGTCAGCGCTCTCATGTGGCTCTCTGTAACCTGGCATACCTGTGTCAGCGCTCTCATGTGGCTCTCTGTAACCTGGCATACCTGTGTCAGCGCTCTCATGTGGCTCTCTCTAACCTGGCATACCTGTGTCAGCGCTCTCATGTGGCTCTCTCTAACCTGGCATACCTGTGTCAGCGCTCTCATGTGGCTCTCTCTAACCTGGCATACCTGTGTCAGCGTTCTCATGTGGCTCTCTCTAACCTGGCATACCTGTGTCAGCGCTCTCATGTGGCTCTCTCTAACCTGGCATACCTGTGTCAGCGCTCTCATGTGGCTCTCTCTAACCTGGCATACCTGTGTCAGCGCTCTCATGTGGCTCTCTCTAACCTGGCATACCTGTGTCAGCGCTCTCATGTGGCTCTCTCTAACCTGGCATACCTGTGTCAGCGTTCTCATGTGGCTCTCTCTAACCTGGCATACCTGTGTCAGCGCTCTCATGTGGTTCTCTCTAACCTGGCATACCTGTGTCAGCGCTCTCATGTGGCTCTCTCTAACCTGGCATACCTGTGTCAGCGCTCTCATGTGGCTCTCTCTAACCTGGCAAACCGGTGTCAGCGCTCTCATGTGGCTCTCTCTAACCTGGCATACCTGTGTCAGCGCTCTCATGTGGCTCTCTCTAACCTGGCATACCTGTGTCAGCGCTCTCATGTGGCTCTCTCTAACCTGGCATACCTGTGTCAGCGCTCTCATGTGGCTCTCTCTAACCTGGCATACCTGTATCAGCACTCTCATGTGGCTCTCTCTAACCAGGCAAACCTGTGTCAGCGCTCTCATGTGGCTCTCTCTAACCTGGCATACCTGTGTCAGCGCTCTCATGTGGCTCTCTCTAACCTGGCATACCTGTGTCAGCGCTCTCATGTGGCTCTCTCTAACCTGGCATACCTGTGTCAGCGCTCTCATGTGGCTCTCTCTAACCTGGCATACCTGTGTCAGCGTTCTCATGTGGCTCTCTCTAACCTGGTAAACCGGTGTCAGCGTTCTCATGTGGCTCTCTCTAACCTGGCATACCTGTGTCAGCGCTCTCATGTGGTTCTCTCTAACCTGGCATACCTGTGTCAGCGCTCTCATGTGGCTCTCTCTAACCTGGCATACCTGTGTCAGCGCTCTCATGTGGCTCTCTCTAACCTGGCATACCTGTGTCAGCGCTCTCATGTGGTTCTCTCTAACCTGGCAAACCGGTGTCAGCGCTCTCATGTGGCTCTCTCTAACCTGGCATACCTGTGTCAGCGTTCTCATGTGGCTCTCTCTAACCTGGCATACCTGTGTCAGCGCTCTCATGTGGCTCTCTCTAACCTGGCATACCTGTATCAGTGCTCTCATGTGGCTCTCTCTAACCTGGCATACCTGTGTCAGCGCTCTCATGTGGCTCTCTCTAACCTGGCATACCTGTGTCAGCGCTCTCATGTGGCTCTCTCTAACCTGGCATACCTGTGTCAAAGCTCTCATGTGGCTCTCTCTAACCTGGCAAACCGGTGTCAGCGCTCTCATGTGGCTCTCTCTAACCTGGCATACCTGTGTCAGCGCTCTCATGTGGCTCTCTCTAACCTGGCATACCTGTGTCAGCGCTCTCATGTGGCTCTCTCTAACCTGGCAAACCGGTGTCAGCGCTCTCATGTGGCTCTCTCTAACCTGGCATACCTGTGTCAGCGCTCTCATGTGGCTCTCTCTAACCTGGCATACCTGTGTCAGCGCTCTCATGTGGCTCTCTCTAACCTGGCATACCTGTGTCAGCGCTCTCATGTGGCTCTCTCTAACCTGGCATACCTGTGTCAGCGCTCTCATGTGGTTCTCTCTAACCTGGCATACCTGTCTCTAACATCTCACAGGTCCTGAGCCAGTACGAAGCGGCTGATTTTACCTTTTCTAAAGGATTGATTTCAGACTGACCGACAGCTTGGCAGCTCTCCTGTTTGTTCAAGAGATCTCTCTTTATTATCCCAGCGCACAGCAAGCAAACACTGTCCACTAACAGGGAACATTCTGATGTCGGCAGTCGTCATAGTCTGTAGTCTTAGAATATTTAACTTACTGCCATTACTGAAATATCTCCAAAGGATTCCAAACATGGACAGACAGCCATGGCACGCCAAACAAACACCTGCGTTCATCTGTGTTTGTTGGGGAATGATTGATGTGCTCTAGGCTTTATGGATGTTTTTAGTGCTTTATACTGTTTTTCTCTATCAAAATCAAGCACTAGGCCATCAAATTATAATAACCGGGCCATTTGTTTCATTGCACTTACACTTTTTATTTATTTAACCTTTTGTTGCATGGCTCTTTCCCTTATTGCCTGTTCAGGGTGCTGGGTGGGTTTTATTTCTTTAGTAACTACTATGCAACAAAGGGTTAATTTTTATTTATTTATTATTTTTTTATTTGATTACCCAGCTGGTCATGTGACTTCTAAAACTAATTACCAGTTTCCAGAGTTGTGTTGTACCCCTTGGCGCTTTTCATCGTGATCCTTCAATGGCTCGCTGTGGTTGGCCTCCCTAAGGACTAGTTGTGACTGTCCAGTGCATGTTGCAGGCTTGCGGCAATGAGCCAGGCTAATGGGCAGTTTTGATTGGCCAGTGCATATGACAGGAATAGCTTGATTGGCTGAAGGGACCTCCGTGGGCCGTCTCTGCTGCAGCTTGTAAGGAGTAACAAAGCACTACTAAAATATAGCTGAAGTGTTGCTTTTACACTATTGCGCTGCCAATTCACAGTTCACAGTTCGATATGACACCGCTAACACAAGGCTAACGTACTGTTAACACACCATTGACACACCAGTAACGCAAACCTAATGTACTAAGAATGCAATGCGGATTCAAAGATAACGCACTGTCAACACACTACAAATGCTCTGCTAACACTTTGCCCATAATGCAACACTACCATACCGCTAATATACAGCTAATGCACCACTAGCAAAGTGCAGGTGAATCTAAGAGAAGGAATGCTCTAGCTCCAATGTAAATTTTTAATGCACATTGCAGGAATGAGATGGGCCTGTAGATCATATTAGGCATCTTCACTATTACAGTGTGTGTACAAGGGGCAAAGCAGGTTACACTACTTTTTCAGTTGTTCACAAAATAATTTAAACGTCAGAAATACACACTATTTATTTTGTTGCTAAGCAAGCTGATCCAAAGTGACTGTAACAGCCGCAGGCAGTTTTCATTACGTAGCAGTAATGCTGTTTTTGCTTGTAGCCATTTGTAAAGTTACTACAGCTCCTTGTCTTTTGCAACCAGTAATTAATACCAATTCAACACAAAAGGATCTGGTAAGAAAAATCAAGCCTATGACAATGACTGGAGTTCTGCTGCAGCAAAGAAACATGAACCACTAATCTCCAACCCCATTTCCCAATCTCTGACACGTCAGGATTAAGCAGGATTAAGAGTTTACTGTCAGAGATGGTTCATACAGTATTTCCGCCAATACGATTCTCCCCAAATGAACTAATCTTTAAAAATTTCACCTTTGACATGTCACTGCCTTTCTGCCTCACACCCTTTTCTCTTTGTCAGTCAGTATTTGCAGCCTCATACCTTTCAATAACCTCTCCCTTCAACTCCTCTTCCAAAAACCCAGCTGTGTTCCCTCGGGTCTCCAGAAATATTGCATTTATATCACCTCTCAAAAGGTCAACACAAGAGACTCTCAAGAAACCACAGATCAGCCTCTCCAGGCCTCCTCCTTTCAAAATTATGTTTACGCACCATATACTAGAGAACACCGTCCACACACAACCACCTACCTGCAGTGCGACATCCTCAGTCCACATGATCTAGTGTCTGCCCTTAGTATCCATCTTTTTTCATTTTAGGACAGAATGTTCTGGGGTCCCTCAGGGGTCTGACCACGGGCCTTTGCTGTTCTCACTCAGCAGCTGTACGTCAGGCTGAGCAACTCCTCCCTGAGAAATAATAGTGCTTCAGCCTTATCTGCCTGATACTACCTGTAAAAGCTGATGAATGGTTTCCCTCTTTGTGAGGTAATATCTTCTGCAAGATCTTTTTACTTCTTTTTCCCCCCTTGTGGTTTCTGTATAATTCTTCTCAATTTACATCACTCTCCATCAATTTCTCTTTTTCTCTCTCATTCATCCCAGCCCACCTCTTGCTTCCCTCCTTCAGATGAATTGCAGTCCTTCTTCTGCAGTTGCACTTACAGACCTCTCAGTACATGAATATTTTTAAGAGCGCATTTTTATTCCCTACCCTCTATACAGTGATTTCTTATGGTAAAAATTGTCCAGAGAATAATTCTTTCCTGTCTCTCTCCCCCAGTCAGACACCGAAGGCTTCAGTGATGTTTTTATTTTTACTATCTTTCACCAAGAGGTAATACTCTTCTATATTTCAAAGGAAACGTTTTTGAGATCGAGTCATCCAGTGTGGTCAGAGAAACTCATTAAATCTCCCCTATAGCGGACGATACGTGACAGACTCCAGGCAATCCAGGGCCCAAAGGCCCCATCACCACTTAAATGCCAAAAACACTGAACAGAAAGAACATCACTGTAATAAAAATGACCTGAAACATGGAGAGGTCTGACGGAGGCTGGTTTAATCTCCATGGATCCGCAGCGTGCGCCGCAACAACATTTTTATACAAGTAAAAAGCACTCAGAAGCAGACCGTCTAAACCAATCATTTTTTTTATCACCATGGTGGATGTGCATTTCCACAATAGAGCCTGCAAACTGTGGTAATTGTTTTAAATTAAAAATACCGCCTATGTTGATTTGGAAATAGACATTTGCAGTTATATTTCTGGAACATTATGCCATAGGGACCTTGAGAAAAGAGAATCAGAGGAATAAGGAATCAGGTGCATGGTGTGTGTCAAATAGAAATGCAGCAGAGGAGTTGCTGTAGAATTACTGTCCGAACAAACACCAGCTTATTATTTTACCACCAACGGATAGCGCTCATGCTCTTCGATATCTGATATCCAAAGCCCAGCAAAGGTCCAGCTTTACTTGAACATTGTAAATGCACAACAGATCGGAAAACGTCGGAGCATTGCGTGACAGTGCCATATTGCGAGAGTGCAAGTCCTGTTTTTTTTTTCCTTCACAAAGCGAGGACGTGTCAGATCTTGACACGTTTTCACACACACAGGCCTGTGATGCCGCTGCCAGATCACAGGTGGGGACCTGCGAGGTAAAGTTTTCGGAATATTAATGAAGGGGGACCTGGAACTTGTCCATGGGAAACACAAACACTGTGAAAGAGAAGGGCTGTATCGCTTCTGGGAAACAAGCTGTCGTGGCAATCGCAATCACGCTCGAGATCAATAGTGGTAATGGCTAAACCTTTTTGGCCCTAATATTGAGCTATTGCACAACGTGTGTAAAACGCCTTTCGCTACATTCATTCCTAATGCAGGCAGCTCTCTCTCTCTCTCTCTCCTCAGGTTCGTTCTCTGAGCGACCTGCCCGTGCAGCAGAGACTCTTTGATTAGAGAGGTGCTGCCCAGAGCCTCGCGCTTCTTTGTGCAAACCTGTCCTTGAAGAAGTTCTTTGTCAAAATGAGCTGGATCTGGTTGCAGGTGTGAAGGGCTGTGCAGTAGAACTCGGGGTGAATGTTTGGAGATACGATGCACATACACGTGCTGGTATCTAAGTCTCTTTTAGTCAGTGATATGTGCACAAATCTGAATTTAACACTTGATTTAGTCTGAGACATATTTGTAAGTGTGACTTTAAGCCCTGGTTTTGTCTGAGACCCTTAGTCTAGTCCGAGACGTGCATAAATTTAAGTTTCACCCTGATTTAATCTGAAATATGTGCGGCAGTTTGCATCTCTCCTTTTAGTTTATGACACATTTATTATTTGCACCTCTCTCTGACGTAGCTGCAGTCATTCCTCAAATTCACATCATGTTTGCACTCTCTGCAGCCACAATAGGGCAATCTCTGCTGTACATCCCTGTTACAGCGCTGGAGTCAAGTATTTAATTACAGGCTTTGATTTGTGGCACAATAAATAAAACAGCTCTGCGGTATTTAACTGTGTGTTCAGTGAAATTTGCCAAATGTTTCAAGGGCAAATTTGGATGTGTGGGTCACCGAAAGCATGAAGGACAGAATATACACTATCGCTGAAATCTTTGCCGGTAATTCAAAAACAGCGAGGGGGAAACAGTGCAATAATCCCGCTATGAATATTAAATGATTTGCAGGAATGAGCTCGGCTCAGAGAGGACAGACGTTAGTCACTCTCAGCTCGGCTCTGCAGCCGGGCAGGAACTAAACAAACAGTCTAATGGGATGAACCAGAAAACTACAACAGTCTCATTCTCATGTAGTTGTACTTTCACACTTACAGGAGGAAGGCCAGGCCTGTGTGACCTTTGGAAATGTGGTGCAGAGCGATGCGACAGGCTTTAAATAGGCCCTGCTCTTTTGGGGGTGGGGGGGTCACCATCACAGAACACAGAGTTAAACTCAATCTCGTACACACTCTCCTCCGGCCTGAGCCCACAGAGGAACGCTTTTTCGTTCTCACAGAACATCCCTAATTGGTGTGAAGTGTGTGAAACATTCAAAACAAAGAGCCCTTTCACCTGCCAAACAACCCATGAACTACACTGGGTTCCTCTGTAGAATCACAGGGTCTCCCCTGGAACCATGTTCTTCTGGGAGTGTGCGGTCTCTGCTCGCAGTATCTGCGCTGTGATTGGTGCAGGTCGTTGGCAATGCCATCACTGAGTCATCCATCTTCTCTTCAGAGAGCTGGTATTGGAGATTAGACCTGCACTACAGACCTGCTTTATTACGCAGCCTGTTTACATTCTTACTCTATCGCTCTCAAAGCCTGGGGTGACCCCATCTGGGCATCTCTGACTCTTTTGTGGTGCATTGTGGGATCAACCCTTAGAGCGATATAGGCAAGTATAGTCGCTCAATGATGTAAGATATCTAAATCAGACGCTGTTGGAAACCTATCATGCGGCAACTTGTTTAAAAGAGCTCCCCTGCAGGGGCTCTTTTAAACAAGTTGCCACATGATAGGTTTTCAACGGCTCAGGATAATTACATTTTTAATTCCTTAAATATTTGTTCAGTGCTCTACGGGTTAAGGTAGGCAGTGCATTTTTGAACAGTAACAGACTCCATTAAAAAATAATGCAGCTTACACACACACACACACACACACACACACACACACCAATGCTCATGAGCACACGCACAGCACAGATTACCCGATCACTGCAGTTATACCTTTGTTTTCAGATGTTGCGAAATTACTACTGCCTCCATGTTACGTCTGCATGCAGCGAGCCTGTTTTCCTGCCCAACGTTTTATGGTTTCATCACGACTGATAGCTGTAGTAATACTCAGAGGTCAGTGAATTCTGGAAATTTAATTCGCCTCATCCCATACGACTCAGGGCCCATCTCGCAATAAGGGTACGATAAAGCTTTATTGGAGATCTGCCAATCATACATGGCATGAGAGAACAGAGTTCAGAGATCGGATGCGTATTTATGTGCCAGGTGTGACAGGACGGCAGTATGGTAAACAGTGACTAGGGCGAAGGGAAACCTGTCAGCAGACCAGAGGCTAAACTGCTCCCACTGTCAGTGAAATAATCTGGTCTCCTGAAATTTTTGGGTGACATCATTAGGAAGTGTTTCAGTGGAAACCTGCTGCTGTGGCCTTGGCTTACTGTCATTTTACAAGCAAACTAGCCAGTCGTGCTAACCCCACTAGAGTCTGTTTTGCGTGAAACGCGACCGACAGCCAGCGCCGGGTCAGTTATCGATGCGGTGCACCAAAGAGGAGCGTTTGCTGGTTTTACCGAGACGCAAGCACAGAAACTTCCAACCCAGAACCGCTGGTCCGCCAAAAACCCACAGATTACACTTCTCTCCCTGCCTTCTGAGCCGCCCGTGAACAACATCACAAACATTACAGGTTTGCTTCTCAGAGGGGGTAAAACACACTTATGATGAAGTAAAAGTAACTGTGTGTGTGTGTGTGTATGCCGGTGTGTGTGTGTGTGTGTGTGCGCGCGCACTGGGCGCTCAGCACACACAGGTTACGAAAGACCGCGGAGTTCGTATCGGAGGGGGATGAGTCACTTCCAGGCTTTTGTTTTCCCCTGTCCTTTGGCCGCTTAAATGAGACGTGTTACAGTGATGACAGAGTGGAAAGAATGTCCATTCCAAGCACGTCTTATCGCGGCACAAACCTGCTGTCGATGTCTCCGTTAGCCTATGGCTGCTAATTCAGGCTCTGAGCTCAGCGAAGACGGCTGCCGTTTCCCGAACACCTTTCATTACACTGCTGATCGCTATGAAGCAGATCAAGCGAGTCTGTGGAGATCACCTGATTATGAAATAAAAATAAAGTAAATAACAAAATACATAAATTAATAACTGCATAATTAATCAAATAAAGTGAATGAGGTCAGGGGATGATTAAATGTGATTTTCAAGGAATTATGTGATAAACTTTGATTTGCTGTTGATTGATTGATTGATTGATTACATTTAATATTTAACATAGAATATATCAACGTAAATAAATACAAAAATATAATAATAATGTGTAAAACTATATACAGGGTAACACAAAAAAGAGAAACACCTGTTTCCATTGTGGCCCTTAAATGTCACAATTATTTATTTTTATATTTAAAAAAAAAAAAAAACACAATAAATTTAAAAAATATATAAAAATATCCTTTTCAGATTTGACCAACTCTTGGAATAAATGTTGCTTTACCCTGTGTTTAAAATCTGAACGTCACCCTAGAAATTTTGACCAGACTAGGAAGAGTGTTTCAGACCTCAGCACCGGTGTTCATGAATGAAGTGGCACCAAAGGATCTTACAGACGGGATGCCCGCTGCATTTGAAGTTTAGTGTTCAGACATAAATCACAGGGAAAATGGATCACACTCTAACACAGTGTTTTTGTCGGGCCACATCCTCTGAGCAGCTGTGAATCAGGGGTTTGTAACGCTGACCTCTCTGCTCGGCAGGTCACAGATGTACACCAGGGATTTTACAATGCGAGTGTGTCTGTCAGTGTTCGCAGGTGTCTGAAGCCACACACACACACACACACACACACACACACTACACTCAGTGTGTTTTTCAGTGTTCGCAGGTGTCAGAAGCCTCACACACACACACACACACACACACACACTCACGCACACACTACACTGAACAGCCAGTTCTGCCATGTGCCAGTTTAACACATTTCAAAAGCTGAGGTAGTTCCCCTTCAGAAAGATTTACTTTAAGATATTACGTCAACCCTAATTATCATGTCAACCTTAACCCGGAGAGGTAACTTCGAAGCAGCTTATATATTACAGGCTTTAAATCGCGTAAACTTAAAAAACTTAAAAAATAGCATTTAAGAGCTCAGCTGTGTCACAGCGTAACTCCAGGGCAGAGACACTGGGTCCAGCCTCTTTCAACTTCATTTCAGCAGTTACACTCCTATGAGAACAAGAGTCAGTATTTGAGGGACATCCCAAAAAAAACGCCAGATAGAAGAATTGCAGGTAGTCAGAATGAAAGAGAAAACAGAGTTTGGCCACAGGAGTAATTTTGAGATTAAGGGCTTTACTCAAGGGCCCAAAAGCACATTTCTTCCAAACATCATCTCTCCAGATCAAGTCAGAATCCCAAACGCTAATGAGAGCTTAAAGCATAAACTCTCCAGGTACCAGTGAATCACCCCACCACCGCACCACAGGCCTTCCCATCACCACACCTCAGCCCTGAGCTCTCAGCGGTGCACCTTGCAGGAATGTGGGGCCAAGGGCCTCACTCAGGGGCCCCAAGATCGGTCTTTACTGTGGCGGTGAATCGAGTTCGTGTGAGCGTGCCCGAATGGAGAGGGAGGGGTCAGAGGTGTCCTGACTGAGAGAAGTGTTTTATATGAAAGAATGCACCACAGTCTCATGTTACCCACACTACATCACACACAGAGCTCTCATATTCATGTCCACTGGTTCAGCTGGAGAGCAACAAGCCACGCCCCCCAGTAACCCTCCGACCCCACCCCCCGCGGCCCCAGCACCTGAAGAGCCCACAGCACAAACATAAAGCACAAAGTCCGGCCGGCAATTTTCACATTAAACATCAAGGACACACAGTCAGTAATTACGGCACAATCCCACTCAGGCCGGGGGCAGCAGTATATCTGCGTAACCTTGAGATGCGCCCAGTCCTGCAGTGTGTAAAGAGGTGCAAATGAAGAGCCGGGGAGAGGTCGCTAATTAAACTGCCTCCAATTATGCGCAGTACTCTGCAGACGATGACACTGCCACCTTTTACACAGCGTCTCAGTCCTAATGCTGACGACCCTCTCTCTGAGTATATATTAAACAATGATTTTGTCCTGTGACACAAAATGCAAACTTAAAAATAAATTTTGATATTGCACGAGTGAAATTTCTCTGGTTCGGCATTTGGAAAGAGTGTAATTCCTTCTGTGATCTGCTCGTCAGTGTCCGCGCGGTGGCCACTGATACGTCATCAGTAAGTCAGTGGGGCTGTAGCACCTGTCTTTCTATCAAGCCCTACACTGATACTACCTGCGGTCTGGTTTTAAGTTCTGCACTTTGATACTGTTTTGTCACTCCTGTCTTTCCGTAGTAGTCTTTTCGTCGACCATCTTGTCTCACCAGGATTGCTGATTGTATTTACCGTGCCTGTTTCCTGCTGCCTGTGCTGGTCTGTACTTGTATTGAGTCTTTATACCAGTTATTTTATCATCTACAGTAGCTTCCATTCTGTGCCCTGACCGTTCTATTGGATTATCTTTGTTTGTATTGTTGCTGGATTTATCATCACGGTTTGAGCTCTGCGTTGGTTTTCCTGATGCAGATGTTGGATTCATTGCCCTGATTTTCTGCTCGTGACCCTTGGATCTTCACCACAGTCATCCCCTCTGTGCAGATGTGGACACCAGTGGACATGGAGCTACTCTATTTATGCACGTGGTTACAATATTCTATCACTAGATGGCACCTCCGGATCAGTTATTGAATATTCACTAGTAAACCGAGCTCAAACACAGTTTAGAATAAGGACGCGGTCAGTCCCATCTCTGTTTCTCAGGACTTACATGAATTAAACTTCCCAGCTAAGCCTGATGTGCAAACTGCTCTAAATATTTGCCCATAGTATCTATCCAGGAGTTAATAAAAGTGATCTCTTGCGGCAGAAAAAAATCATCATTGGTTGCAACCACTTCACTTCAACACTTTATTCTAATTATTCCTTAATACCCAACAACAGTAAAAGTTGAAAGAAAAATCTATGTATTCTGTTAATATCTCCTGGGGAGGGGCTAATAATAACCCAATAGCAATTTTAAATTTTTGGCGACCTTTTAGTTTTGTGACATATATGTCACTCTAAGTTTCTAGGATATAAAGAGAACTTTTGTCCATCATTGTTTTGGTAGTTGACATATAGCTGAAGTATTAGGCAAAGCTTATTTTTCATTAGCTTACCTGTTTGTCGACTTTATCCAGTGATGAATGGGTGCTGATCTAATGTGTGGATTCCACCATGGGGGCAGCCATATTGGAAAGGTTAGCTGGTGTAGCCAGTGTAGTGTCAGTTCCACTTTTATGCATCAGATGGCAGCACTGATGGTCTAAATATGTCACTATGGGCATTAGGTTGCAAAATTTAAGTGGGGTCAGTGGTTTTGACAACTCCCAAAATTGTTTGACAAATTTGTCACGGGGGGCAATTAAGGGTTAAGTAAAGCAAAAAAAAAATCTGTTTTCTGAGGCAAAAAGTCAACATTGTATTGATACTATGTCATTCTACTATCAATTATAGTCATCCGATATTAACAACACTTGATTCCCTACCATTGATTTATGCGTAGATTAATTTCTCTTGGAATTCAGCTGTTGTTTATAACCTCAAACAATCCCTCATTGAAATGCACTCACTATAATGCTTTACTCAGACTCATCTAAGAAAAACATCAGCTATATGTCACTCCCACGTGAAACTTTCCCGGCGATTAACTATTGATTGACATGTGTTTTATCCAACTCCAGATAGTGTAAACTTTCCACAGTAATTGAAAGACATTGATCAGAGCTTCAGAAAAGTATTTAAACATTTGCACAAGATTTAGGTTGTGTACACTCAACTTTGTGCAGCTGAAAAGAACATGATTGCATGGGAAAAAAGATTTCCAGTAACAACCCTGGAGTGCTGAGGTTATATTTGCGGGATGGAAATGTGATTCATGTGATTTTTTGAATGGGACAGACTGAATGGCTGAGAGCATTGATTCTTTGGAGGAGAAATTCAATAATTGAGGTTTTCCTCTTGCAGTGCGAGTAGAACTGACTTTGTATGGAGTAGCTCTAACTTATGTCTAGATAGCTAAATAACTAGCCAACTATTTCTTATTTTTGGTTTACCACCGCGATCACAGAGCTTGGTTGCCACATTGGTTAACAAGAGTAGCTGTTAACCTTTGCTAATAGTACTGCATGTGCTGGCATTTTGCGTAATGTGGTGGCCTGTTTTAGAATTTGTAACGCATTCAACTAAAATGCAGACAGCTCAACAACATCGGTAAATCCCTGACTTCATTCGTTGCACCCACGACTCTGTCCAATTTTGGGTAGCATATTGCCTGCCGTTTCCCGATGGAGTAATGTCTATTTTATTAAGGTATGTTTCAGATATTACGGCGTTAGTGAGTTATACTTGCTCCTTATAGGGTGTGAGAAACTTTTATTCAAGCTTGCGTTTTGCTTGGGCGATCGGAATTGTAAACAGCAAGCTTTCCGGCTCAAACTGAAAGTTCTGACTGTAAAATAAACAGTTCCTTTAATGAGTATGTTTGCTTGCTGATGCGGCTTTGTAGAAAAATAGACAAAACTCAAAACTTCATCATGGAGAAAAGGCATGTTTTTGGTTTGGAGAGGTCACTGGTGACTACTGATGTCCATCTGTGACTATATTGATAAATTCATGCTAAATTCCACCAGGATTCATAATGAACTTCATACACAGAAAGTCGATTTATGCAAAACGTGATTATTTTATGATTTAACAATGCACTATTTCGAGGGCTCTGACAGCATGGAGAGCCACTTGGCGAGCTGTCTTATTTGGCTTAAAGAGAGTAGATCATTTTGAAAAGCACCATCACATGAACTGGACTAGTGGTCAAGGAGTTTACAATCCCAGAAATGTAGTGGTTTTATTCTCAGCCATTTTTCAATTCTCAGTATTTTTTCAATAAGTTTATTGCTGAATTTTCCTGAAGATTTTTTGTGTTTGGGGCCTTTACTCTGTGCTAAAATTATAAGAAACTGAAATATGATGGAATTCTAAATGCTATAAGTATCTTGAATCATTTCAGCCATTTCAATCTGCTCTGTGAGGCTCAGGTGTTGAATTATAAAGCATTAAATAGGGTAACGCATAAATACCTGTAGCCATACTTCGCTTCTGCGCCAAGGGGTTAATGCACTGAATTTTGCTGCACTGTACATTTGGGTCCATATTCTGCCCCAACTCACTTTGTCTCACTGCATGTGATTGTCAGTGTGTATTTGCGTAACTAAGTGTATGTGTGTGCATGTGTGAGTGTGTATACTGCATGTGCGTGTATGAATTTACATGCCAGTTAATGTATGCGAACGTGTGTGAGAGATTGTGTGTGTACGAGTTTATGTGAACATTTGAATTTACAAGTGTTTGTGGTGTATATTGGTGTGTGCGCGCATTGAGCATTGTGTGAGTATGTGTTAGTGTGTGTGTTACCACGGAAAAGAGGTGATTTATAAAAACATGCTCACACTGGTTTCTGCTGATAACTCTACGGGACAGATCCTCTTCATCCAAATGCAGTTCAATGTCTCCGCATCTGATAGGAGGAGGCTGAGAGAGAAACAGTCACTGATAGGGAGGAGCTGAGAGAGAGACTGTTTCTCCCTCTGCTTCTCCCTATCAGTGACTGTTTCTCTCTCAGCTTCTCCCTATCAGTGACTGTTTCTCCCTCTGCTTCTCCCTATCAGTGACTGTTTCTCTCTCAGCTTCTCCCTATCAGTGACTGTTTCTCTCTCAGCTTCTCCCTATCAGTGACTGTTTCTCCCTCTGCTTCTCCCTATCAGTGACTGTTTCCCTCTCAGCCTCTCCCTATCAGTGACTGTTTCCCTCTCAGCTTCTCCCTATCAGTGACTGTTTCCCTCTCAGCTTCTTCCTATCAGTGACTGTTTCTCCCTTTGCTTCTCCCTATCAGTGACTGTTTCCCTCTCAGCTTCTCCCTATCAGTGACTGTTTCTCTCTCAGCTTCTCCCTATCAGTGACTGTTTCCCTCTCAGCTTCTCCCTATCAGTGACTGTTTCTCTCTCAGCTTCTCCCTATCAGTGACTGTTTCCCTCTCAGCTTCTTCCTATCAGTGACTGTTTCCCTCTCAGCTTCTCTCTATCAGTGACTGTTTCTCTCTCAGCTTCTCCCTATCAGTGACTGTTTCTCTCTCAGCCTCTCCCTATCAGTGACTGTTTCTCTCTCAGCCTCTCCCTATCAGTGACTGTTTCCCTCTCAGCTTCTTCCTATCAGTGACTGTTTCTCTCTCAGCTTCTCCCTATCAGTGACTGTTTCCCTCTCAGCTTCTTCCTATCAGTGACTGTTTCTCAGCTTCTCCCTATCAGCGACTGTCACCCTCTCAGCTTCTCTCTATCAGTGACTGTTTCTCTCTCAGCTTCACCCAATCAGTGACTGTTTCTCTCTCACCTTATCCCTATTAAGGATTGTTTCTTTGATGGCATCGCCCTATCAGTGACTGTTTCCCTCTCAGCTTCTTCCTATCAGTGACTGTTTCTCCCTTTGCTTCTCCCTATCAGTGACTGTTTCTCTTTCAGCTTCTCCCTATCAGAGACTGTTTCCCTCTCAGCTTCTCCCTATCAGTGACTGTTTCTCTCTCAGCTTCTCCCTATCAGTGACTGTTTCCCTCTCAGCTTCTCCCTATCAGTGACTAATTCTCCCTCTGCTTCTCCCTATCAGCGACTGTTTCCCTCTCAGCTTCTTCCTATCAGTGACTGTTTGTCCCTCTGCTTCTCCCTATCAGTGACTGTTTCTCCTTCTGCTTCTCCCTATCAGTGACTGTTTCCCTCTCAGCTTCTCCCTATCAGTGACTGTTTCTCTCTCAGCTTCTCCCTATCAGTGACTGTTTCCCTCTAAGCTTCTCCCTATCAGTGACTGTTTCTCTCTCAGCCTCTCCCTATCAGTGACTGTTTCCCTCTCAGCTTCTTCCTATCAGTGACTGTTTCCCTCTCAGCTTCTCTCTATCAGTGACTGTTTCTCTCTCAGCTTCTCCCTATCAGTGACTGTTTCTCTCTCAGCCTCTCCCTATCAGTGACTGTTTCCCTCTCAGCTTCTTCCTATCAGTGACTGTTTCTCAGCTTCTCCCTATCAGCGACTGTTTCCCTCTCAGCTTCACCCAATCAGTGACTGTTTCTCTCTCAGCTTCACCCAATCAGTGACTGTTTCTCTCTCACCTTATCCCTATTAAGGATTGTTTCTTTGATGGCATCGCCCTATCAGTGACTGTTTCTCTCTCAGCTTCTCCCTATCAGTGATTGTTTCTCTCTTCTCTTCTCTCTAGGGAGAAGCTGAGAGAGAAATAGTCACTGATAGGGCGATGCCGTCAAAGGAACAGTCCTTAATAGGGATAAGGTGAGAGAGAAACAGTCACTGATTGGGTGAAGCTGAGAGAGAAACAGTCACTGATAGGGAGAAGCCAAGAGTCACTGAATGTTTCCTCTGTAAAAACCTCTAGATAATAAAAGGCATTTCAGGATGAAATCTGATTAACTTTGCGATGCCACTGCTGCCAAATTACCGAATGATGAGAGTTAATTTCTGTCCTGTTGGTGAGGCCGTGTGAGGGAGGGATGCACAAGCTGAGCAGTGCGCTAACCCCGGACTCCTATTAGCGACTGTACAAATCACCCCTATCTATATTTGGACTCCAATATAAGCCACATCGCAGCGAGCAATTTGGAGCCGAGCCCATTTCTGAATAAAAGTCTAATTCTACCTCCCCATCTCCGCGCACGCACGCGCGCACGCGCGCACACACGCACACACGCACACACGCACACACGCACACACACTTATTCACTCTCACCTGCATGTCATTATTCCCAAATCCTGATGATTTGACTCGTTAGGTAGTAAGAGTTTTTGCAGTGAGTGTTGAATAATGGCAGTGTAAGAAGGAAAGTGAACAGAGTGCGTCTTAACAGATGAGTCGGAATCAGGACAGGAATTTTCACATTATCATTACTCCGGAAACTTCCAAAGCAGCAATTAAACGCACCGCCGTCTGGCCAACAATTAGCTGACTGAACTAAAATTATTTTTCCCTTCTCAACATCATATGCTATTCATGCTTTGTATTTTAATGCTGACGAGCCAAAGAACTACCATTCTGGGGACGGGACTGAAAACAACATTCGTCGGTTTCAAGGGAGTCGCGTCCAAATTAGTCCCGACCAGCAAGAGTTTGGTGTGAAAAACAGAGCAAAACAAAACAAAAAAAAAAAGCATTAAGACCTAAATATGCAATTACACTCAAAACACTGACACACACATACACAAACACAAACACACACACAACCACACACACACACACACACACGCACGCACACACAAATGCGCACACACATACGCGCGCACACACACATACGCGCGCACACACACATACGCGCGCACACACACACACGCGCGCACACACACACACGCGCGCACACACACACACGCGCGCACACACACGCGCGCGCACACACACACGCGCGCGCACACACACACGCGCGCGCACACACACGCGCGCGCACACACACACACACGCGCGCACACACACACACGCGCGCGCACACACACACGCGCGCGCACACACACACGCGCGCGCACACACACACGCACGCACAGACAGGCGCGCACAGACACACACACACGCACAAACAAACGCACACACAAACGCAAGACACACACACATGCACACACACACACACACACACAGACACAAATACACAAGACACACACACACCAGACACACACGCACACATATTATATTTCTGATATAAATACTGCTTTTGTCAGGATTCATTCTAGCTCCTGCTAAAAATAAAGCTAAAAACTGGCATTTTTCTGTAAGATTATGTGAACTAAGTAAATTCAAACTTAAGCGTTAAATCCAGGAAAGTATTAAAATGTACTTTATCAAGACCAAACAAAGCCAAAGAGTCACATCTGTAATGTTTCTAATTAACTATTTACAACATATGCATAAGCTCTCTATAAGAGTAACAATGTTCGCACTGTCAAATATTCACCCAGAGGACTTTAATGCCCCTTATTCCTAGAGAATCTTTAAATAATGCAAGATATGGTGTTGCCATGAGCTGCAAGCATGAAATGCACCTAATGTAGACAAATTAACAGCTTGCTATAATCCTGTGATTGCTATTGTCATTAGAACAAAAATCAGCAAACGCAGGGAGGCCCCAGGACCGAGTTTGAGAACCACTGACCAAGAGCCTAATTCTAAGACTGGACCTACAGCCCAAACCATGAGCCTGACTGTAACCCAAGACCCAGATTAAGCCCTTGGCTCAGAATTAAACCTTGTTCTCCTGGGGTCCCAAAAAATGTCTCAGCGATGCAATTTTTTCAGATTTTACAATACTTCTGAGGTCATTAAATCCCAAAAAGGCATTTTTTTGTCCTCGAGTATTCACACATTTTCTGTGCATCAGGTGATGATCAGATCACCTGCAAACTTCAGCTTCAAAGCCTGATCACAGCGCGTGTGATATCGCTGCCGTAGCAGAGGACGCTTTTCTCATTCAGAGCACTACAGCACCACAAATCAAACACAAGCATCCTGTTCTGTGATGATTCATTAGCTACCGCCAGAGCCGCCAGGACGCTCTGCGTGTTATTTGCATATTTTACAGTCCGCCTGTGATTTGTGTGTCCCAGACACACACGAACAGCGATATCATCCCCTTTCTTTTCATTAAGATATGATTCATTCCACACCAAATGCAATTCGCAAACAGAACGATCACGCGCACATGTGTACGCAGAAAAACGAAATGCAATCAGCCGCTCAGATGTTAAGCAGCTCCATCCATACAAAAATTTATGCAAACATCATTTTGTTACCTTGTAGCTTTTAACTAGCACAGTAGGCTACAGAATTCAGAGCGCTGTCAAAGCCAATCATGCAAGCATTTCAATCACACACACACACACACGCACACACACACACATACACACACACACACAGCGGTTATGAGGGAGCGGGACTCTCTCCGTACAGCAGGAAATCTGCTGCGTGCAAGTAGTACAATACAGGGGAGAGGAGATACGGACAGACAGGGGGCCGAGCCGTCACCTCGCAGAGACCACGCTCTGGGTTTGAATCCTTCATAATGCTAATGAGCTGCAGAACATGATAATCAGAGACTTTAAGTGCAACAAGTATGAGTGTGTGTGCGAACGGTGTGTGTCATCCTGACACTGAACTGCCAGGCTGTGCTCCTGCCCAGGGAATTAATGGGTTAAAAACTGAAATATGGACGGAAATGCAATTGTTAACATGTTTTAATGATGTACTAATACGTCAAGCATGAAAATTACGCCCGTCATTCGTTAATGTGTTTGTGAACATGAATCTATGAACGATTATTTATACAACTACATGAATATAAATTCATTTTACGTAAAGCAAGGAACAACCTTGTAATTAGTTCTCCTTTGACAAATACATTAGCAAAATGTCTTTGTATATTGGCATAACTAATGTAGTTGTTAACACAAATTAATTACTTATGGACTAAGTTGTCAGTTAAGCACTTACATTAGTTAACGCAAATTCATGAGGACATAATTGCAAAACATTACAGCTGCATATAATGTGTATTTTAAGGCTGGCTGGCAGTGCCAGAGAGGACCAGCCAAGCTAAACTACTGTGACGTATTGGATTGGTAATTTACTTTTACAGGCTATTTCAATAATAAACAAGGCCTCGCTTGGCAGGCATGGAGAAGTCGCCTCTCGATCCTCGATCTCGGGAGTCGGCCCAGTTTCACGGAGATACCTCATGCACAGCTGAGGCCAAGTTACAGCAAACAGATAAACTAAATGAATAATCCATATCTAACGGCCATCATTCGTCTCATGGCATTTTGCTCCTGAATCCCCGGATGATTTGGAGACAAAAGACCTGCGTACAGATCACTGCTCCAGTGGGCCTCAGATGCCAGTGATGGACAGAGGATCAGGAATCTCTGGGGAAGTAGATGATGGTCTTGAGGTCTAAGCGCACTGATCCTGGGAGCTCGTGTTTTATGTTTACGGGAAGGCTGCAGTGCGGACTCGAGAGGAGTTTGTTAAATGCTCCTGTGTTTGAAATGTTAGGGCTGCATATGGGTCACCCAGGACTCCTGATATCACCGCACTGCCTCGCTGTGAGGACATTTCAATGGTGCTGCGTAGATCTGGGTAACATGTGCGTTCAGTTTATCTGTAGGTCAGTCTGATTCAGTGTGCTTGTACAAAACCCAAAACCAGTGAAGTTGGCACGTTGTGTAAATCGTAAATAAAAACAGAAAATGATTTGCAAATCCTTTCCAACCTATATTCAATTGAATACACTGCAAAGACAAGTTACTTAATGTTCGAACAGGTACACTTTGTAATTTTTGCAAATATAAGCTCATTTGGAATTTGATGCCTGCAATATGTTTCAAAAAAGCTGGCACAAGTGGCAAAAAAGACAGAGAGTTGAGGAATGCTCATCAAACACTTATTTGGAACATCCCACAGGTGAACGGGCTAATTGGGAACAGGTGGGTGCCATGATTGGGTATAAAAGCAGCTTCCCTGAAATGCTCAGTCATTCACAAACAAGGATGGGGCGAGGGTCACCACTTAGTGAACAAATGCGTGAGCTGATTGTCAAACAGTTTAAAAACAACATTCCTCAATGAGCTATTGCAAGAAATTTAGGGATTTCATCATCTACGGTCCATAATATCGTCAAAAGGTTCAGAGAATCTGGAGAAATCACTGCACGTAAGCGACAAGGCCGAAAAAACCAACATTGAATGCCCGTGACCTTCGATCCCTCAGGCGGTACTGCATCAAAAACCGACATCAGTGTGTAAAGGACATCACCACATGGCCTCAGGAACACTTCAGAAAACCACTGTCAGTCACTACAGTTCGTCGCTACATCTGCAAGTGTAAGTTAAAACTCTACAATGCAAAGCGAAAGCCATTTATCAACAGCACCCAGAAACGCCGCCGGCTTCGCTGGGCCCAAGCTCATCTAAGATGGACTGATGCAAAGTGGAAAAGTGTTCTGTGGTCTGACGAGTCCACATTTCAAATTGTTTTTGGAAACTGTGGACGTCGTGTCCTCCGGACCAAAGAGGAAAAGAACCAGCCGGACTGTTATAGGCACAAAGTTCAAAAGCCAGCATCTGTGATGGTATGGGGGTGTATTAGTGCCCAAGGCATGGGCAACTTACACATATGTGAATGCACCATTAATGCTGAAAGGTACATACAGTTTTGGAGCAACATATATTGCCATCCAAGCAACGTCTTTTTCATGGACGTCCCTGCTTATTTCAGCAAGACAATGCCAAGCCACATTCTGCACGTGTTACAACAGCATGGCTCCGTAGAAAAAGAGTGCGGGTACTAGACTGGCCTGCCAGTAGTCCAGACCTGTCTCCCATTGAAAATGTGTGGCGCATTATGAAGCGTAAAATACGACGGAGTTTCTCAGTTTGAACATTAAACATCTTGTCTTTGCAGTGTATTCAATTGAATATAAGTTGAAAAGGATTTGCAAATCATTGTATTCTGTTTCTATCTATGATTTACATAACATGCCAACTTGGTTTTGGGTTTTGTAGGTCAGTCAAATTCAGTATGCCCGGAGGTCAGTCAGATTCAGTGTGCCTGTCGGTCAGTCAGATTCAGTGTGTCTGTCGGTCAGTCAGATTCAGTGTGTCTGTAGGTCAGTCAGATTCAGTGTGTCTGTAGGTCAGTCAGATTTATTGCATTGGAAGGTCAGTCTGATTCAGTGTGTCAATTAGTCAGTCAGACTCAGTGTGTCAGTAGGTCAGTCAGACTCAGTGTGTCAGTAGGTCAGTCAGATTCAGTGTGTCAGTAGGTCAGTCAGATTCAGTGTGTTTGTAGGTCAGTCAGATTCAGTGTGTCTGTCGGTCAGTCAGATTCATTGCGTCAGTCGGTCAGTCAGATTCAGTGTGCCTGTCGGTCAGTCAGATTCAGTGTGCCTGTCGGTCAGTCAGATTCAGTGTGTCTGTCGGTCAGTCAGATTCAGTGTGTCTGTCGGTCAGTCAGATTCAGTGTGTCTGTAGGTCAGTCAGATTCAGTGTGTCTGTAGGTCAGTCAGATTCAGTGTGTCTGTAGGTCAGTCAGATTTATTGCATTGGAAGGTCAGTCTGATTCAGTGTGTCAATTAGTCAGTCAGACTCAGTGTGTCAGTAGGTCAGTCAGACTCAGTGTGTCAGTAGGTCAGTCAGATTCAGTGTGTTTGTAGGTCAGTCAGATTCAGTGTGTCTGTCGGTCAGTCAGATTCATTGCGTCAGTCGGTCAGTCAGATTCATTGCGTCAGTCGGTCAGTCAGATTCAGTGCGTCAGTCGGTCAGTCAGATTCAGTGTGTCTGTCGGTCAGTCAGATTCAGTGTGTCTGTCGGTCAGTCAGATTCATTGCGTCAGTCGGTCAGTCAGATTCAGTGTGCCTGTCGGTCAGTCAGATTCAGTGTGCCTGTCGGTCAGTCAGATTCAGTGTGCCTGTCGGTCAGTCAGATTCAGTGTGCCTGTCGGTCAGTCAGATTCAGTGCGTCTGTCGGTCAGTCAGATTCAGTGCGTCTGTCGGTCAGTCAGATTCAGTGCGTCTGTCGGTCAGTCAGATTCAGTGCGTCTGTCGGTCAGTCAGATTCAGTGTGTCTGTCGGTCAGTCAGATTCAGTGTGTCTGTAGGTCAGTCAGATTCAGTGTGTCTGTAGGTCAGTCAGATTCAGTGTGTCTGTAGGTCAGTCAGATTCAGTGTGTCTGTAGGTCAGTCAGATTCAGTGTGTCTGTAGGTCAGTCAGATTCAGTGTGTCTGTAGGTCAGCCAGATTCAGTCACTCAGTGACAGTGCGTCACCCAAACTCAGGGACGATGTCATAGGTCATCATGGAGGAACCTGAAGCAGCTGGATCGTACGTTTACAACATTCTGGCAGGTGTCATTCACTCAAACTCCCGAATTCAACCCAAAATTCAAAGTGGAGCTTTCACAAAAAAAAAACAAAAAAAAAGAAATTGACATAAACATATTTTGCAGCTACATTTCTTCTGCTTGCAAAATTAGACTTACTCCTTCAACCAACCTGAATGGAGCCATTTTGAGTTCGCTGTTCATTTTCTCAAATCCTGTGCTCAGCATCTCCGCAGATCTGAATATCAAATTTAGCAGAATTTGAAACATACACTGGATCAGGGCAAACTGAAAGGTCACACAGGAGACACAGTCACTGTTCAACCAGAAGAATTATACTGAGCCAGGCTAACACTCGACTCCATAATATTTGGCACAAAGGCAGATTTTTCTTTTTTCTTTTTTTTTTATTTCGGCTTCACGCTACAAAATCTAAATTTGTAACCAGGAATTTCACCTCAGTTTATAATGCAGACTCTCTGCTTTAAAAAAGAGCATTTTAATACACAGTGGTTTCAAAATGTAGACCCAACGGGGGGGGGGGGGGGCGGGTAGTACATCTAAATCATCTAAATAATCATTTCCCTTCATAGCAATATCAATCAGCTGTCAATCATGGCCAAAAAATCTGACTCCACTCCAGAGACCTCAGCTCTACTGCTCAGATCTGTGGCTCTTGCTGATGCAACCAGTGAAAGTCTCCTCTTCAAGAGTCAATAACTGGAAAACACTCATATCTGTTTCATCTGTTTTGATAAAAAATAGATATAATGGACTTGGTCCCCCAGTGAATCATGCATCACTGACAGGTCAGCATATTTCAGATTGAGTTTTTATGAGCCCGAGATACTGCAGTAAAAGAAATTTCCTGCTTTTATTTACAAACAGTAAAACCAAACACATCTGGGACTCGCATAGTGAACACGCTATTTCCTATTGAAATCAAGATAGCGCTCTCAAAAACGCGTCAGGAAAACACCATCACACAGACTCACTGGCAGTGCGCTGTCATGATTTAGCCCTCTCTTAGAGACCTGGCAGTGTCCTCATCCTGAATGCCAGTTCAGTTCCAGTTTCGGCTGGGGACGCAGCGTCACCCATATTAAATCCAGGTTTATAGGTTGCACCCTGATACTCAGAACTGAATTTTCATTTCATTTCAGTCTGTGAGCTAAATCTGTGTACATGATATTTAAGTAAATGCCAATAAATTTGCTTCTTAACTGTTTAATTATTTTCACAACAAGAGCACTTAGAGAGCGCATAGCTCTGCCAGGGCAGGCCAGTTCCCCAAACATCATGAACACATCTGAGTTGTGTTATTCATAACACCACACAACTGAATTAAAAAAATTCCTGGACCCAAAATTTGATCTGAATCACTCCCAGAATGAAATCCCTTCTAAGCTGGGCCAAGAAACACCTCTGGTAAAAAAAGATTTCATAATGATCTGTCTCCAAAGTTTTCCGTAATACTGCAAAGATACTGTACATTCTTATCTTCAAATTGAAGGTAAAACATAACCTCCTTGTTGGAAGTAATGACACCATACAGGGAGTTAATTTAAAACCAATTACCAGCGATTAGATCGATTAGTTATCAGTTTGTGACCATGATATTCAACTGAAATTATTTCTTTAGAAACGCAAAATTCAGTTCCTCTCAGAAATGAATTGAAAACTGCGTTTACATTTATTGCAGCAAAGATCCTCCACATCACACCGTATAAATGATCTCTGGAGATGTGCAATTTAATTACCTGTTCAGTGGAGCCTGATTAATTTAAAGTAGAATGAAACAGAGAGAAACAGTAAGACTCAAATTGGCCTGTAATAAGTGCTAAGTCACTGTGGTCCATGTTATCACACACAGTTCATGAAACACCAGCTCTGCTTTCACACATACTGGTATTAATAAGCTACAAGTATTACCTCCATTTTGAACAAAATTACTCCAAATAGCCACGAACTGTGCATACATACTGTCGCTACTATATTGCCCGTTTGAATTTTTCATCAGCAGAAGGGATGCTCTTGTGCGCTGAATCTTAAAAAATTGCTGACAGTCTCCTCAAAAAACATTCCAGTAAAAAGCTAAAACAAGTGGTTTACAAATTCTAAAAAAATTTTGATTCATCATGAGTTATGAAATATTTCCAAGAGCAAGAGTAAAATATCAATGAGTTATCAGAGAGGCATAAGCGCAGTATTAGTAAAGTAGAACTGAGATACAGTATCTGTATAATCTCTGTATCAGCCTGTACTCGGTAAGGCATCAGACAGAGATCAGTGATAGTCATCAGTAATATGTGAAACAGCTCGCTCGCACTCGTATGCACAGAGCCACTGCTGAGTGAATTCCAGGCTGGACATGGCCAATAAGCCCCAGCGCAGCTGAACAGCCTGTTTTCCTCATTACACATTTTTACGCTGCGGACAAAGCACCAGTGTTGCATCAGCAGACCGCAGTAATGCTCATTGTGCCGGATTCCTGGATGTGAACAACCAAGCCCTGCTGCCATAACCTGACCAACAACACAGGCAAGAGACCTGCTGACATAACCAACCAAAAACAAAGGCAACCGAGACCTAATGCCATAACCTGACCAACGACACAGGCAACCGAGACCTGCCGCCATAACCTGACCAACAACACAGGCAACCGAGACCTGCCGCCATAACCTGACCAACAACACAGGCAACCGAGATCTGCTGCCATAACCTGATTAACAACACAGGAAACCGAGACCTGCTGCCATAACCTGATTAACAACACAGGAAACAGAGACATGCTGCCATAATTTGACCAACATCACAGGGAACTGAGACCTGCTGCCATAAACTAACTAACCACAGGCAATGGAGACCTGCCGCCATAACCTGACCAATAACCTGACCAATAACACAGGCAATGGAGACCTGCCGCCATGACCTGACCAACAACACAGGCAACGGAGACCTGCTGCCATAACCTGACCAATAACACAGGCAACCGAGACCTGTTGCCATAACCTGACCAACAACACAGGCAACCGAGATCTGCTGCCATAACCTGACCAACAACACAGGCAACCAGGACCTGCTGCCATAACCTGACCAACAACACATGCAACCGGGACCTGTTGCCATAACCTGATCAACAACACAGGCAACCAAGATCCGCTGCTATAACCTGACCAAGAAAACGGGCAACCAAGACCTGCTGCCATTGCCTGACCTACAGTGACCAGCAGAACTGTTTCTTTCGGCTCACTGAATCACAACAGCATGCTGCTCTGGCATCTCTAAAAGAAAAAGAAAGATCACCATATGACAAAATCAGATGCCAAGAGTTTCAAATATGCCCACAGCTGATCGTCACAAAAGCTCCTCAGTTCTCCCGAGGTTAGCAGCGGACGACACAGCTGAGAGGAGGACGTGTTTCTAAAGGCTGTTTACCACAGATTCCCTCAACCACTGAATGTGCGCATTGTTCCGGCAGACATCCTGCATTTTACATAACTGCAGAGCAACAACATTTCTTTCCAAGCTAAATATACTGTCCATTCATAATGAAAGCATGGACATACAGTAAACTTTACATATATTCACTTTACATAGTATACAGAATTGATTCTGATGGTTTGCATTCAGAATAGTCAGTTCACAAGTTGTAACCTCATGCTAAATGTAACTTTATATCAGAGTCTTCTCATGGTGGGAAACAATGATTCTGGTGGGCAGTTTTCACAGTGGTACCTTCCTCAGAGCAATAACTGAAAAATTCACCCTTACGGATGATGGTTATGCCAGATTGAGAGCACACACAGATGTCCAACATGTCTAAAACGACACTGAAGTAACAGACCAAACTTTTAGTCAACTGATATGGCTAGTGGTTCTATGGCTAGAGATGAGGCACTCAGCAAAGCCAAGTGCTTGGAAGTAAATACTGGGGCGGACTGTTACTCACCGGATCGGCGTTCTGCAGCTGAAGCAGGGGGGAGGACGGACGATGAGAAGACGCCATTGGGAGGTGGTGAGAGGGACTACAGTCTGACGCACGGGCGAGGACAGGATGCCTAAACAGCTGGTTGGATGGTTGGATGGCAGAGGGAGTGCGCTGAAATTAAGCACCATTACACGCGAGGGTGTGCTTGACCATCATTCTTGTCACGACAGTGATGCGGCCAGGAACGAGGCGCTTGCGCCGAGGTCCGTTAGCATCACTGAAGTTACAAGAATGACGGTCAAGCACACCCTCGAGTGTAATAATGCGATTATACAACTATTACCAACAAAATAAAATGTATAATCAAAATTTATTGATACTGTGGGCATTTCGCTCTCAAAATGTACGTTTTTTTTTGCTAGTATTCTCTCCGTTTGTGTAAATAAATGAGATCTGACCTTAACTAGTCCTTGTCAGCCGGATAATTTGGGCTTATGTTTTCATGACATCCTGATTTCACTAAACTGAATAAATACCGCACATCGCAACACAAAACTGCTTTGCTAGCTCAATCATGTTGTAACTAGAATATCCGCTGGAAAAAAAAATCTTTTTTCCATGGACTGATAGTTATACTTCTGCCAACATCAGTCATTTTTAAGCCAACAGGTGACGTAACGACTCAGTTGATCTTTAATCGAACGAACCTACATTAACGGTTATATTTAATTATAGGCAACAGCTTTCCAGTGTCGGCACCAGAACAAAAAAAAAATCTGTCTTTAACTCACCAGCAGATGTTTCATTTATTTAAGCTGGGGGGTGTGTTACTCCAATTTCACGTTCACTCCGATTAATGTAGCCAAGCAGCAAGTAACCTGCAACAAGGCTGAATAGAGTTTAACCCCACCTTTCTGGGGCTTTCGTTAATCATCTTTCCAGGCCATTAGCAATTTACCTCTGAAATAAAGACGACGGTTTTCAGATGTATTAAATGTTTATTTCAATGTAAAAATGCAAACGAATTGAAAAATTAATTAAATCAATGGCCTAGGCAACGAAGATAGGCGGAGTGATATTTTCAGTGATAAGGTATTTTTCATTTGAGCACGGGCTTCCCGTACGGTCTTGCTCATTTGAGAACATTCCAAACGTCTAATTGACCAATCAGATTGCTCGGTCGGATCTATATGTCGTATAATATATACGACAGAGTCGAACGAGCAATCTGTGTGAGGTATCGTTCTGGAATCAACTCCGAGACCAAAAAGATTCAGCAAAAATGAGTTTTATTGAAGCAGGGGGGTGAACCCCCACAGGGCAGAAGGCAACGGTACAGAGTCCACAATCCAAAATCAGAATCCCAGGGACGTAATCCAAACTGTACACAGAGCAGCAAACACAAAACTGAGTCGGGCAAAACGGGTTTGGTACACAGGCACAGGAATGTCAGAGAATCCAAAGCCTAAATCCAGTAGACGTAACCTGATTCGTTAACAGGGCAGCAAAGACAAAACTCAGAGTCAGGCAAAACAGGAACGGTACCTGGGCACAGAAGTATCAAAGAAAAAGCCAAAAATCAGGGACATTCCAGTCAGAAGTAGAACACAAGGCATTAACGACCGCAGCACAGGGAAAAACGTTGTGACAAGAGCTGTGAGTGAAATGACTGCTTAAATACACATAGGGGAAGTCACATGCTACAATAGGAAACAGGTGAGCTGGATCAGACTAATTACAAAGGAATGAACAAGAGGAAGTTCCTACACGATAAAATTGGCAAAAGCCAAAACGCTGACAACCTATAGACAAACACACGGCACCGGTTAGGAGTTCTAACATGCACAGATAAGGAGATAGAACAGAGTTTAACAAATGCAGGGGTTCCGCTGAAACTGCAGCAAAGTAGATTGAGTAAAGCCAAAGGGGTGCAGACTAGAAAAGGGCGAATGCGGAGAGCTCGTTAGTCAATTAGTAAGTGCAGCAAAACAAGTCCTAGGGCTCGTTAGTAAGTTAGTACTATAAACAGTGTTAGTTTGGGTTAGTATCTTTAAAATAAACGGTTAGTCCGGTTAGTAATTATAGAAAAGCAAGGTGAAGGAAGTAAACGAGATTAGGAATGATTGAAACCCCAGAAACCATGAAATCACCCGAAAGTGTGGCACACAATACTGGGGCTGTGAGCGATCAAATGACATAAGACCAAACAGGGAAAGACAAAGTGCAATGCATGGTGTGACAAAACATGGACCGGAATATAACTGCAATGGTGGAATATGGCAAACAGACAGAGACAAGGCAAAAACTAAATAGCATGGAATCCAAATCACAAAAAAAAAAAAAAAATCATAGTCAGGCAAAGCAGAATTCATAAACATGGCAATCAAGGCAGAATAACAATCTGATTGGTCAATTAGACGTTTAGAATGCTCTCAAATGAGCAAGACAGTACAGGTAACCTGTGCTCAAATGAAAAATACCTCACTGAAAATATTACTCCCCCTCTCCTAGTTGTCTGGGCCATTGATTTAATTAACTTGTCAACTTGTTTGCATTTGTGCATTGAAATTAACATTTACTAAATCAACAGCTGTGAAAACTGTCGTCTTTAATTCAGAGGTAAAAAAATAAAAATAAAAATAAAAATAATTACTTTCAACGGAAATGGTGAAAGGAACGGACTCCAAATGCAGTTCAGCATCGGCAGGGCGTTTATGAGGATTAGTACAGCTCATGGTCAAGACAGAAGCAGATCGATAGCCAGGCAAACAGGGTAATGCAGAATAGTCAGAATCAGAATCAGGGGACATGCAGAAATATTCGGTAACCAGAAAATCAAGCCGCACAAAGACAGTAACAATAGGGGTTGAGCTAAGGGAATGGAAGGGGAAGGAAAAGGGAGTTGGATGGGATAAGGGAGAAACACAGGAGAATCTTAACAGATGGGTACAAAATGGGAATAAGGGAGGAAGAAGTACTAAGCAATCAACCAGCAATCACACAACGCAATATAAACAATCAATAACGAGACTTGCGGGAGAATTCACAGAAAACGAGCCATCAACAATCGAAACCAAGAAAGTGCAGAAACGAGACTTAACCAAAGCGAGCTGTGGGAAGAAACGAGTCGACAAGAAGCTGGGGAAAAAGTGGGCCTTTTAAACACAAACTAATGAAGTGGAATCCTAGCTAAACACAGGACAGCTGTAGAGAGAGGCAGAACTAGAAAAGCAAGGACGGTGATAGGAGAGAGAGGGGAAACAGGTGGAGTTCTAACTCTGATCTAACTAAAACACCCATGCCTCACTAAACTACTCTCAGGTGTGGATAGTCAATGAGAACAGCAAGAAAGAAGGAGGTGGAATTACCTCACCGAAATACAGGGAAAAGAGTGTGATGAAAAAGACAAGACACCACGAGACAGAAACGAGAGGAAGACACTGAAGACTAAAGACGGAGCAATCTTACAGAAACATACATACTCTAAAAGAATAAATATGATAAATAAATTAACAGCAACTAAAAGTACTAAAACATACTAAAAACAAACATATAAATCAGCGATTTCTAACAAATGGAGGAAATACTAGCAAAATACTTACATTTTGAGAGCGAAATGTTCACAGTATGAATAAATTTTGTTTATACATTTTATTGTGTTGGTAATAGTCGTATAATCTCATTATTACACTTGAGGGTGTGCTTGACCGTCATTCTTGTCACTTCAGTGATGCTAACGGCTGGCCGCATTACTGTCGTGACAAGACTGACGGTCAGGCACACCCTCGCGTGTAATAATGCTTAATTAACAGGTTCCAGTATCCAGAGAAGAATGGCCAGACATGAGAGAATTCTGGGAAAAAAGAGTAATGCCCAGCATCCTAGAGGAGATGCAGGAGGTCTGGTGGCTGATACTGGGAGGAAAGCCAGGAGACAGACATACCATTGTGCATCTGACAGCAGCCGATTCAGCAGCATAGTACAGACTGTACAAGGGCCCATGTCCAGAATCTGCGCACAACAGGCCATAGCCCAGCACAGACCAATGCCCCAGATATTTCTGAGCAAGAATGTGTAGGTTGATGGTACTTACTGTAGAGTGATGTCACTGAATCTATGACATCAGAATTAGAGGACTATATATCTTACGGTGGGAGATTTTACCGTATCTATGACATCATCACCAGCTAAACCTAGGAAGTGATCAGTCACTGTGGGTCATTAACAACCAAAATGCCATCCTCAATTATTCTGAAATATCCATTTCTTATGTATGTACAGTATACTTACTGTATATGTCTGCAGGTTTAACTCCAGTCCTGGGGGGTTGCAGTGTCTGCAGGTTTAACTCCAGTCCTGGGGGGTTGCAGTGTCTGCAGGTTTAACTCCAGTCCTGGAGGGACACAGTGTCTGCAGGTTTAACTCCAGTCCTGGAGGGCCACAGTGTCTGCAGGTTTAACTCCAGTCCTGGAGGGACACAGTGTCTGCAGGTTTAACTCCAGTCCTTGAGGGCCACGATGTGATGCCGTACTGTAATCCAAAAATGTGCAATAAGGCCAGTGGAAAAAATTGCGATGCAAGCTGGCCAGAGGCTAATCAGAACAGTAATTGTTGCGTTGCTTCAAGACATGTCACTCGGATCCTTCCTGCGGTCAAAATTGAATTTGTGATGATAGCAGCACTCTTTTCTCGCCATAGTTGTAGCCATTCAAATGAATATAAAGATGATATTTTGGGGCGACAGAGCAACACGATGCGATTTGAACTCGTTCCAGGGGAAAAGTACTCAGTAAGCGATGTTCACGCTACACCTCTCAAGTGTATTTTTTTCACAGGATGTCGCATGTTAATTTTGCTGCGGGATACCCACCAAATTAGCTTTTGGGAATTAAGCAATATAACCGATGCACCTAAGTATGACCAAGTCAATCACATAGCTGACAGTATCGCAGCGGAAGATAAGGTGAGAGCCGCATGTATTGTATTCAATCTGAAAACATGTACGAGCCTCCTCACCGCTGGGAACGCGCACATCTCATCAAGGCTGCGTTTTCTGCTAATGCAGCCGATGTACTTTGGTCCTGCTCGTGAAGCCTCTGGTATCGATTGACAATGAAGTATAAATGTGGCTTTTTAACCCCGGAAGTGGATTAATGGCTAGACCTAAATTATGAATTGATTTTTATTGCATTGATATGTGGGATTTGGTGGCTGGCAAATCCTCAGAACTTCGGTTCGCGGACCCTTTTCAGGACAGGGTGTGTTGCTCATAAGTGACGCGCAACCCTTCTCAAGGCATCGTGCGCCTTTCACCAAACGGTGTGAACACGGAAACAATGAGTGTAGTATTGTGCTTTTGCCAGAGTTGAGCAACCGCGAATATCGAGACTGGGGCCAACGCTTTTTGCTTTCTGTTTTGGGATGAATCCTTCACTCTAAGACGTCATTTTACGAATTTCAAGAATTGTATGAGATACAAGTGGACGTAATTTACGGCAAACAAAAGGGACCCTTCAATGACAGGTATTATAATGTCCGTATTAATGACATCACATAATACTCCCCCTGACAAACTGAAAGGTACCGCGGGTCTCTTAGCTGTCAGAAACGAATTTCAGCGAACCGTAGCTCAGAAGCGCTCCCTGTAGATCGCGGCCGTAAGACCGCTGCAAAAATATAGCCAGATTATCTCTCAAAAGTAGCATGCATGGCGTTTATATACTGATCTAAAAATAGGGCTCACACCGGCCAATGGAAATGAACAAGCCTTCAGTCAAATGCACCTATCACGACATGAGCGAAGGCAATTGAATGTCAGGAGACGTTTACGATTGGTCAATGGAGAATGTTAGAGGACGGATCCTAACCTGCAGGATGTTATTGGTCAGATCTCCACTAGCGTAATGTAGTCACGAGGGGAGGGCTGTTTTCAAGGTTTGAATAGGGAAGTTTACTCAGCCAACGCTGTGCAGTAAGTTCAGTGTTTTCTAATAGATCAAGCCACAGTACCTCAAGACGTAGCATAGCAGTTTCTTGGACGGGGAAGATCAAGCAACACCTTGCCAATTCTTGTGCAGCTGCGCATGCATGCACGCCCGCACGCATAGGTCATTAGCTTCAGACAGAACAAACATCGCGAACATTTTTCTGAAATCTAGATTGAAATTGTCCTAACTTCGCATTGGATTGAAATGGATGTAATTCCTATGTGCAGCATCTTCCAGGAGCTTCAGATTGTGCACGACACTGGCTATTTTTCCGCCTTGCCATCTCTTGAGGAGTACTGGCAGCAGGTAAAACGAATTAAACTGAATGAACTTCAGCTGTTCCAATGAAATGTTTATCGGTTGAGTTGCGCGTCAGCGGGTTGTGTTGCTGCTAATGAAATTGTGCAACTCGCCGCTCAGAAATGTATCTCCAGTCATTCGTATGACGTGCCACTGACAGCTCATGGTCAGTTCTGCGGTGAGGAATTGATGTCGCAGTCGAATTTGTACACCAACCATTCTCTCTAAACTCTTCCAGGCAACAATATGCATTGCGTGAAAAGTGGCGAAAAATATGCTTTTGCACTCGAGTTTCCAGCAAAAGTTTTCAAACCAGACGTCTAACTGTAATCTGCATAACACTGCACGCAGTTAATATTTGGCTGTGGAAATTTGACGCGCGCCGCCTTCTCCGTAAGCTAAAACCAATGATCTCATGACGCAACAATGTTTCGAGCGGAACCTTTGATGTCGCCAACTTGACAGCTAACTGGCGAGCCGACACAGAATACGCAACAACAGTCAAGTTCACTCGCATGGCGAAATTCGTAATGAAAAGCACATGGCACCACGGTATGTCTCACGTCTGTAGCTGTCGGTCCAAGTGGGTGAAGAATACCAATCAACATGTTTTAATTCATTGCATGGCTTAATAAATATAGTACAGTTTGTCATTTTGCCGTCAAGTGAATATTGGCATTTTGGTTATGTTGGAGCAGTTTCAGTGCGAACCTGAGGGCTCTTTGCTGACATGCCCGTCGAATTTACTCTGCGCTTTGACTTACTGCGCGTCCGCTGGTGCCCGATTGAAACTGACTCTCAGAGCGAGCTCGCAGATTTCCTCCAAGCATTTAGAAACTGGGGCAGGGAGCCAACTTCTGCGCTGCCCCGGAGTACTGGAGCTCCACCCCCTGTCTCCCGTGTGGAAAATGTTCACGGCCACTTATCGAAACAATATTATCTGATGATCCTACTGACCCTTGACGTGTGTTTTCTTTATGAACATTGAAAGACTCTTACTCACCGGTGATTGTCGCATTTCTTAATTGCGGGTTGAATAATATGCCCCGTTGAGAAAATGTAACATACGCTGGAGTCTAAGTTTGCATGTTATTTGTTTAATTTTTGATATTGCCGGGTAAGGATAAACTGTTACTAGGCAAGCACCATACGCGGCGTGCCCCTTTTGTGTGCACGTGTGATGTAGCCTGTGATATACCATTTTTATGTACTCTCTTAGGCCTACGTGGTGAGGTAGGCTACTGAGTGGGCGTGGGGGTGTGTGATTTTATGGAATTTAACGGAGCTGATTGACATGAATAGTGGAGGTCCCTCTGGCTGCTGCAAAAATTATTCCTGTCAAGTTCAGGCCGCCAGAGTCCCGTAGAAAAATTAATATATTGTGCATCACGGATCCACTTCAACGCTCCTACCCGCTTAATGCATTTTTTGAAGCCAGATTATGCTGAATAATTGATACTTTTAGAGATCTCCACACGCATGTCTTTCCCTTTAGAGAGTTACTTGTTGTATGTGAATAGGATCGCTGCACATGACCATCTCATCTGGGGAACGACATGGGATTCTGAACTCTTGGTTACTTATTTAGCTATTTTTCTTGCGGGGTCTGTGAATTCCTCCCATATACAATTATTGATCTCAGTTTACATTTTGCATTCCAATGCGCTTCCCCGGGTTATTGATACACTTTGAGTAATACTATCCATTTTCAGAGCAGATATGCTATGTTATCTTGTCGTCGTTCTGGATTACAGCTCTCTACACGATCGTTCGGTAATGTATCGTGACGTTACTGCGTCACCCCCCAGTTCATTCGTTCTGATCACACCGTTACGTTGCGCGTAATTCACTCGCTTTTCTCCTCTGTTTCTCGCGTAGACGTGCCTGGAGTTGGAGCGCTACCTGCAGAGTGAGCCGTATGTCTCCGCGTCCGATATCAAGTTCGACAACCAGGACAGCGCTTTGTGGAACAAGCTCATTTTTGCGTGTGGTGACAAGGCCACATCCGACCCCAAAAAAATTCCACTGATTAAAGAGGAGGATGCAGTGGATAACCCAAACCTGGAGGGTGGCGGATTCACCTCGGACGCAAGCAGCGAGGTTTCGGACAGTTCGGAGGAGCTGTCGCCGATGCTGTCGTTCAGCTCTAATCCCCTCGGAGACATCATCGGGGAGTCTGGCCGTTTCAGTCCGACGGCCCCCAGCACACCTCCGTCCTCCCCTGAGATGGGTGGAGTGCTGCCGGTGTGGGGCGGCCTGCCAGTGACCCTGCCGTCGCCGGTGAAAATCCGGAGTGGGGGTGTGGCTGGAGGAGTGGGAAGGAGTTCGGAGAAGGCGGGGCAGTGTCCCGAATCGCCGGACGGAAGGAGACGGGTCCACAGATGCCACTTCAATGGCTGCAGAAAGGTGTACACCAAGAGTTCACACCTGAAGGCCCATCAGCGCACACACACAGGTGAGCACAGCGCACACACACACACACATGCACACAGGTGAGCACAGCGTACACACGCACACAGGTGAGCACAGCGTGCACACACACACACACACACACACACACATACAGGTGAGCACAGCGCACACACATACAGGTGAGCACAGCGTGCGCACACACATACACACACACACACACACACAGGTGAGCACAGCGCGCGCACACACACACACACACACACAGGTGAGCACAGCGTGCGCACACACACACACACAGGTGAGCACAGCGTGCGCACACACACACACACAGGTGAGCACAGCGTGCGCACACACACACACAGGTGAGCACAGCGTGCGCACACACACACACAGGTGAGCACAGCGCGCACACACACACACACACACACACGGGTGAGCACAGCGCGCACACACACACACACACACACACACACAGGTGAGCACAGCGCGCACACACACACACACACACACACAGGTGAGCACAGCACACACACACAGATGAGCACTGCACACGCACGCATACACTGGTGAGCATAGTGCGCACACACAGGTGAAAACAGTGCACACGCATATACACACGCAAGCACATGCAGTCAAGTACATGTACACGCTTATGAAGAGAGCACATATACGCGCACACACTCTCACGTTGACACTCTCCCTTACACAGCCCGAGGGCACACCTGGATGGGTCAAACTCGCCACATAAATCCACTTTAAATAAGAATACTCGGCCAAATTCTACTGAGACCAAATTCCCATTCAGGAAGATGACCTGAGGGAAGTATTTTACGGAGGGAGAGGGAGAGAAGTAAAGCTGGGAAGAGATTTTGGGGTAAAGCGCCAGTTCCCTGAGTGCAGCCCCTTACCCCACACTGCCCCTGGGGGACTGGCCTTCGTGTCGTCTTATCAACTGCCCATCTTCAGATGAGTGCTGTGAAAATAACTTTAAGTGTGTGTGTGCGCGCGGGCATATGTGTGTGTGCACGTGAGTGTGTGTCAGTGCGTGTGTATGTGTGTGTTTGGGTCTTTGTGCGTGTGTGTTTTTGTCTGTGTGTGTGTGCGCGTGTTTGTTTGTTGAAACGCTTGGCGGCAAAGAAATCGGCGCGGCAGTTTTCTTGCAATAAGGTGGATCTGGGTTCAACCCATGTTTCTGTGAGTTTCCTCCAGGTACTCTAGTTTCCCCCACCCAGAAAGACATGTTATATAGGAACACTCCTACCAGTGTACCTGACCAAGGCTCATGAGGACGGGGTTGGGTCAGATGCAGAGGACGGGGTTGGTTCAGATGCAGTGGACGCGGTTGGGTCAGATGCAGTGGACGGGGTTGGGTCAGATGCAGTGGACGGGGTTGGTTCAGATGCAGTGGACGGGATTGGGTCAGATGCAGTGGACGGGGTTTGGTCAGATGCAGTGGACGGGGTTGGGTCAGATGCAGTGGTGGGGGTTGGGTCAGATGCAGTAGACGGGATTGGGTCAGATGCAGTAGACGGGATTGGGTCAGATGCAGTGAAGGGGGTTGGGTCAGATGCAGAGGACGGGGTTGGGTCAGATGCAGAGGACGGGGTTGGGTCAGATGCAGAGGACGGGGTTGGGTCAGATGCAGAGGACGGGGTTGGGTCAGATGCAGAGGACGGGGTTGGTTCAGATGCAGAGGACGGGGTTGGTTCAGATGCAGAGGACGGGGTTGGTTCAGATGCAGTGGACGGGATTGGGTCAGATGCAGTGGACGGGGTTGGGTCAGATGCAGTGGACGGGGTTGGGTCAGATGCAGTGGACGCGGTTGGTTCAGATGCAGTGGACGGGATTGGGTCAGATGCAGTGCACGGGATTGGGTCAGATGCAGTGGACGGGGTTTGGTCAGATGCAGTGGACGGGGTTGGGTCAGATGCAGTGGAGGGGGTTGGGTCAGATGCAGAGGACGGGGTTGGGTCAGATGCAGAGGACGGGGTTGGGTCAGATGCAGTGGACGGGGTTGGGTCAGATGCAGAGGACGGGGTTGGGTCAGATGCAGTGGAGGGGGTTGGGTCAGATGCAGTGGAGGGGGTTGGGTCAGATGCAGAGGACGGGGTTGGGTCAGATGCAGAGGACGGGGTTGGGTCAGATGCAGAGGACTGGGTTGGGTCAGATGCAGTGGACGGGGTTGGGTCAGATGCAGAGGACGGGGTTGGGTGAGATGCAGGGGACGGGGGGGGGGCAGATGGAGTGGAAGGGGTTGGGTCAGATGCAGTGGAGGGGGTTGGGTCAGATGCAGTGGACGGGGTTGGGTCAGATGCAGAGGACGGGGTTGGGTCAGATGCAGTGGACGGGGTTGGGTCAGATGCAGTGGACGCGGTTGGTTCAGATGCAGTGGACGGGATGGGGTCAGATGCAGTGGACGGGATTGGGTCAGATGCAGTGGACGGGGTTTGGTCAGATGCAGTGGACGGGGTTGGGTCAGATGCAGTGGAGGGGGTTGGGTCAGATGCAGAGGACGGGGTTGGGTCAGATGCAGAGGACGGGGTTGGGTCAGATGCAGTGGACGGGGTTGGGTCAGATGCAGAGGACGGGGTTGGGTCAGATGCAGTGGAGGGGGTTGGGTCAGATGCAGAGGACGGGGTTGGGTCAGATGCAGAGCACGGGGTTGGGTCAGATGCAGAGGACGGGGTTGGGTCAGATGCAGTGGACGGGGTTGGGTCAGATGCAGTGGACGGGGTTTGGTCAGATGCAGTGGACGGGGTTGGGTCAGATGCAGTGGACTGGGTTGGGTCAGATGCAGTGGACGGGGTTGGGTCAGATGCAGTGGACGGGGTTGGGTCAGATGCAGTGGACGGGGTTGGGTCAGATGCAGTGGACGGGGTTGGGTCAGATGCAGTGGACGGGGTTGGGTCAGATGCAGTGGACGGGGTTGGTTCAGATGCAGTGGACGGGGTTAGTTCAGATGCAGTGGACGGGGTTGGTTCAGATGCAGTGGACGGGGTTGGTTCAGATGCAGTGGACGGGATTGGGTCAGATGCAGAGGACGGGGTTGGGTCAGATGCAGTGGACGGGGTTGGGTCAGATGCAGAGGACGGGGTTGGGTCAGATGCAGTGGATGGGGTTGGGTCAGATGCAGTGGACGGGATTGGGTCAGATGCAGTGGACGGGGTTGGGTCAGATGCAGTGGACAGGATTGGGTCAGATGCAGTGGACGGGGTTTGGTCAGATGCAGTGGAGAGGGTTGGGTCAGATGCAGTAGACGGGATTGGGTCAGATGCAGTGGAGGGGGTTGGGTTAGATGCAGTGGATAGAGTTGGGTCAGATGCAGTGGACGGGGTTCAGTAAAGTATATGTGATCTTCTGCAGGTCTGACACTGGCTGTGCGCTGTTACACTCCTCAGGGGTTTAGTTTTTTTCTCTTTCTTTGATGAATCAGACTCCTCCCTTTGACATGTTACAACACCTGGCGGCTTCAGGTGCTCCAATCTGAAAAGCCTCCTTCTGAGCGTTTGTTGCGCAAGACTGAATACCTGAGCGATGAGTTACGTTTCACCTGGAATGCGGCCTTCGCTCGTACGGAGCGTGAGAGGCAGCTCCTGAAAGCAAACTGAGTTTCACCTGGGGAATGGAGAGATAATGAGGCGTCTGTGTGCGTGAGTGACTGAGTTAGCATGCGAGTGTGTGTGCGCGCGTGTGTAAGTGTGTGTGTGTGTGCACTTGTGCGTGTACGTGTGTAAGTGTGTGTGTAGGTGTGTACGTGTGTGTGTACATGTGAGTGTTTGCGAATGTGTATTTGTGTGCGCGTGTGTGTGGGTGTGTGTCTGCGCGCGCGTGTACATGTGTGAATGTGTATTTGTGAATGTATGTGTGTGTTTGTGCGTTTGTGTGTGTGTATGCGTGTGCGCGCGTGTACATGTGTGAATGTGTATTTGTGAATGAATATGGATATCCGCTCCTCTGCGTGGGATCTCTCCATGATCTCGCCCCCGATGGAGCGTGGGCTCTGTTTACACCGAGCGCATGTGTTTGTGGCACTGCTGCATTTCAGAAATTTCAGGAATTCCTCAGACGAATTGCATTCCAGGATAATGGAATTTTGGACTCAACAATTGGAGGAGGTTACAGGGTTTAAGTGAACAATTAAAATTTTAATTTACCTTTGACTTCTCCCTCATAAATTTTCTGCAAGATTCTGGCCTTCCTAATTTTATTGTTATTTTTTAAATGTAGTTTTCTTGCTGTTGTGCTTGACGAGGGGTTTACTTGACCTGCTGCTATGATACCCTCCCCTCCCATCACAGTTAATTCATCTGTCAGTCAGCCTTGTTTATGAAATAAATGTATGTGAGTTATGTAGATGGGCGGATGTTGACTGGCTGAAATAACTGCTGTCATTCAAATACTACTTCATTGAGGACAGTCTCTGAGCCTGCTGTGTGTGCGCGTGCGTGTGCGCGTGCGCGTGCGTGTGTGTGTGCGTGTGTGTGCGCGTGTGTGTGTGTGTGTGAGAGTGTGTGTGAGTGTGTTATTTAAGGCATTTCTATCTCTGTAATTCACAGGTGAGAAGCCCTACAGGTGTTCCTGGGAAGGTTGTGTGTGGCGTTTTGCACGAAGCGATGAGCTGACGCGTCATTTCAGGAAGCACACAGGTGCAAAACCATTCAAATGCAGCCACTGCGACAGGTTTGTATGCAGTTAGCATTTCATTTACTCGTACTAATTTAGCTGTTTCAGATACAGGTTTGTGTGCCGTTAGCATTTCATTTAGTCGCACTAATTTGGTTGTTTCAGAAACAGGTTTGTGTGCAGTTAGCATTTCATTCACTCTGACTAATATTAGCTGTTGCAGAGACAGGTTTGTGTGCAGTTAGCATTTCATTCACTCTGACTAATTTAGCTGTTGCAGAGACAGGTTTGTGTGCAGTTAGCATTTCATTCACTCTGACTAATTTAGCTGTTTCAGATACAGGTTTGTGTGCAGTTAGCATTTCATTTAGTCGCACTAATTTAGCTGTTTCAGAGACAGGTTTTTGTGCAGGTAGCATTTAATTTATTCTGGCTAATTTACCTGTTTCAGAGACAGGTTTGTCTGGAGTTGGCATTTCATTTACTCACACTAATTTAGCTGTTTCAGAATGTAACCTTTGAACGATGTTGGGAGCTTCCTGAAACTCTCCTGTCATGTGGCTCTAACCTGAGTTCACCTGAGGTTTAAAAATTCAGGTGTTAGAAAGTAAGTTTTGTGGAGTGTTTGTGACAGCTGATTTCACTTTTCTGTTCTCTCATTGGCTGAACTAATGGGCGAATCGAATTCTGTTTGTTGTCGTAGATACAGGTTGTGCATCCACGAGTGTTTGTGTCGAGATGCATTCTTCTCTTTATCTTGGTACTTGAGTTCATTGGGTTTGAAAACACTGAAGTTAATGTAGACATGTAGCTTTAGTTTGGGGATGTAGAATCTATATGGTGTGAACAATGTTGGAAATTAAACTGCTTTCATACGGTTTCACCGTCTGCACACTCCTGACGTCTGCTGTGGTTTATTCCACAGTTATAGGTGAAAATCATTCTACCAGTGTGCTCAGTCTTTTTTAGTGACAATCAATCCTCCACCATGTTATAGCGTCTGTAGTGAAACTGCATTTCCCATGATTCCCTGGGTCTTGCTCTGACAGAGTTGTTCTTGCTTACTGCAGGTGTTTCTCAAGGTCAGACCACTTGGCCCTGCACATGAAGAGACACCTTTAAGTCAGGCAGTGGTGGAGGCAGTGGGTGACCCCTGACCCCTGACCCGGCTTCTCGGTTCCACGGCCTTGAGGAAGCAGAGCGGCGCACGGGCCAATCGCTGCAGTAGCATGCCATTCCGCACCATACGCACAGCGCCCCCTGGGGCCACTGGAGCTGGGGACCTTCTGAGGCTTCGGAGAGAAACGGGACTGAAGAGAAAGAAAAGAGTACGAGCGCTGAAGGAAAAAAACAAAAGCAAATGTCTCGAAAGAAGAGGGATTTTTTTTCCAAATTGTGTGGTGCATGGTGCTGGGTGTTCACAAAGGTGTGTGCGTGTGCGTGCGTATGTGCATGCGTGTGTGCCTGTGTGTGTGTAAAGGGGAAAAGCCTGCTATCAGTCATCAGGTAGCCTTCTGTTTGTGGTAGGAGATCCATCATCTGGCGGAGGCAAGAGATTCTGTCCTCCAGGGGGAGCTGAATTACTGAAGGGGGCTTTTTTGGTGTTTGGTGCAGCTACTAAGTGTGCAATCTGTTGAGTAGCTTGTTTTACATGCTACAAAGCTCATTTGTAGTCCTTTCTATAAGCTGTGTACATAAAAACATAATGCATCTATAATATGGTAATAACACCTCTGGTGTTGCATCTATAACATGATTATAACATACCTATGTTAGATCTAATATGGTTATAACACACTGTTGTTACATCTATTACTTTGTTATAACAGACAGGTGTTGCATGATTCTTGTTAACAGTTATCAGGACTGCAAATTTCATAAGAGAGCAGCTATACCAGATGGTTTAAATGTTACAGTATTGTAGTTAAAAGCCTCGATGCGCGGTTTTATTTCTCTTTTTTTGGTCAGAGAAGCCACTCTTGCTTTGCTTAAATGATTAGTTTTCTCCCGTTGAAGCCGTTTTATTTGACAAATTCTTGCCTTGAGGACTGATTGTGTTTTCCTCTTCTTTTCTAGCTGTGAATGCACTGTTGACCTTAATGGTGCCTTACACAAGTGACCTTGTCCTGTGGAATAGATGGCTCTTCGGTATTAGTTGGACTCGTTTTCCTGTAGTCGTCAAAGCGATTGAACAGCTTTAGCAAGGCGCTGTTTCACACAAACTTGCACCTTTTCCTATCGAGCGTGAGGGATACCAGGCCTTATGGTGTAGCTTTCGAGCGCATTTAAACATTCGCTTTATGTCATCGCCGTCTTCGTTTTGTCACATCATTCGTAATTATCAACCCAAGAATCTGTGAGCTACACTTTTTCTTTAGAAATAAAAAATCAAGTTGAACTAATGGAGCTGAAAAAAAGAATGCAAAGAGCACTTAAAATTTTTTATTTTGATGGATTTACTACTGTGTAGTGTAAACGATATGTACAGTAAGAAATTTTTTTGCACGATGACGTGCAAGACCGATTTTGTTCAGAGGTACACAGTTCTTTTTATGGGAAGCTTAAAGTAAGGGCTGTTATTAGGGAGCATCGTCGCGGCGAGTCCGGTATCATGCGGAGAATCAGAACAGCAGAAGGCTTTTCTGGCCCCGCGGAGAGGCGGCGGTCGGTGGCGTTTGGTTATCGATCTGTCTGGAGCCCGGTGTTTTAATGTGCTCATTAAATTTATGGGAGCCTACGCGGGAATCCAGTGGATGAAAAAACCTGCTCTTTGGATGGCTTTAGTATAAATTGCAGATCTAAAATGTAATATATGTAAGAAGTAGTGTAAGACTTGTCACCGTGTTTAGATTGTGATGGTAGATTGTTCTGTAAAGACGCTTCTATTTTGCAGGGTAAGGGACCAAAAATAGAAAAAAAAAAGTTTTCTTTTGGTGGATAGGTCTGAAAAGATAGGAGTCATCATATTATGATGTCGGGTTAGATTTGCGAACGGTTGTGGCTTTATTTTGAAGGACTGTATAACGCAAAGACAAAACTTGTACATGTGTCTTCAACTTCAAAAGGAAGTTTTTTTTTGTTTGTTAATTTTGTTTTGTTTTCGTGTTTGGACTGACCTAAGGTTTTCATTGCCATCTGATTGGTAGAGCCGCAATGAGTTGTTTGTTGCAAATTTTTGTCATCCAATCAAATCTTGATGAGGCAGTGAGTCACAATGGCTCCTTGCAGCTCTGCCTGTCATTGGTTGCTTGAAACTTCACGGTTACATCCCTTCTCTTGAATGCACATTGATATTTTCAATGGAGTTATCAAAGATGGTATAGCACAAAAAGAGATGTTGTACTGTTATCTCCTTGATGGAGATAAAACCATGTATTGTATAAAAAACGGCCGCCAGACGCGATCCGGTGGTAATCGAGCCTTAATCTACGCCAACTGTTTGTCTTTCGACTTAAAACCAACAGATGTTTATTACAGACAATTTTCATTCTTTTAAAATGCCCTGTTACTCGATAGAATCTTTGTAAAAATGTAATTTTTTGTTCTTGCTCTTCAATGTTTTTTTTTTTTTTAATTGCTTTGCAAAAGTTGGTTATTTCTGTATGAATGTATTTTTTATCGAAATAACAAAAGTTCTTATCAGGCTTCTGTGTTTTCCTCCATTTTGTTTGTCTCTGAGTTTGGCGTTGGGCGTCTCTGCATATTTATCTAGACGACACAGTTGCATATTCAGCATTACAGGTGCACTATGCAAGTTTGTTTACTTTCTGCGCGACTATATTTTTGTCTCAATTCACCGACATCTCTCCATGATCCGCTAGCTGCCTGCCCCTAAATTCAATGTAAAAAAAAAAAAAAACCTGAATCTGGAGACCACACAGGCATCACAAACTGCAAATAAACACAAGGGGCACAGGCTGTGCCCCATAACATAACAAACCGTCCTGGCCAATCACCGACAAGAGTTGACAGTTACGGAAGCATGGGAAGGAGGGGACTATGGGAGGGAGGGGCGGGCTACCTCTGTTTTGTTTGAGTTCGAATGTCAACAGAAGTGAAAGAAAACAAACTTGCATAGTGCACCTTTAAACAAAATCATGAGACATATTTAACTCCTTTGCTGCGGAAGAGGTGATTAAATGCTTGAAAATGTAGTGTTCGTGGAGGGGAGGGTGTGGGTTGGATGTAAGTAATCCTCATCTATGGAGGCAGCAATGGGACAAAAATAAAACCGGATCCTGTTTCACAGAGCGGGATTACACACTCAGCAGGACAGCTACTCTGAGAACCTGAGTGTAATCCTGCTTTGTGAAACAGAATACGTGCCCCTCTGATTTTTATTTAGACTGTTAAAAGGAATTTGGGATCTTATAACTGTAGCATGAAATGATTTTATCCTTCGATCCCACCGGGTGCCTCTGTCATTTGGGTTTGAAGTGGCTGATTATGGATTTTTGTTGAAGCTGCGCGTTAAACCTGCTGAATGAGTCATTGAGGGTAATTTTTCATCTGATTTAATTTTATTCAAATAGTGCTAATGAAATTTAGCTGTTTTTTTTTTTTCCAGGTTATTTTAGTTAAAATCCACTGCTGTTGCACAGCAGTCTTGATTATGTTGAATTAGTGATGGGGCCGAGGGCAACTCATTTTGTTTAACAAACATTTATTTTAGTCAGTATTTTCTGACTGCAATTTGTGTCTCATTTGAATAAGGTAAGTTGGGACAGACTCCTTTTGAGTTCGAGTTAAACTTGCACTTCCTGCGCTGACCGGACAGCTGAGGTGTGTTTAATGATGCGCAGCGACTCGCACTTGTTCACCAGAGTAACAACTTGTGTAAATCAGCGTCTCCGTAGCCAAGCTACATGGGCTCATTCCTCTGTGCTGTCAGCTGCAAGCTCATTATCACCTCTGTTTAGACCCTCCGGTCACTCTCATCCTAAATCTCCACTGAAGGTGGTCATTTTGAAGTCAACCGACCTGTTTCCCCTGCCTAAAGTAAGAAAGGGTTTCCTCTCTGTCATGGACCTGACTGGGTTAAGTAATAATGGTTAAAACTGCAGTGACAGGCGGAGGAACTCAACTCAAATTTTGCGAGTGTAGCACGTTTCTCAGAAGGCAGTCGCACAAGCTCTGAATGGAGGAACTGAGGGTCAGACACCAAGGCTGACCTCTAAATGAGCAAATGCACTACAAAACTAAGGGGAGAAAATCCTTTCCAGTTGGGAGAAATGTCTGGAAGAACATGACTATCATGAGAACCCCGTCTTCCCCAGGCTGAGCAGTCTTGCTGGTACCTGGATAAAAGAGAAGCTTGATGATAAATTCATTATAAGATCTCTAGCTGGCAGCGGTTAGAGTCAGGTCCTTCATTAGCAGGGAAACGTAGAAGGTGATGTCAGATCTCAACAAACAGCCCTGAATGCCTCATGTCACAGTTCCTACTGTTCGATTTTGTTGTGAGAAGGCCGCGCTTGTTATTTGTAACCAGTCCCTATGGAAATATTGTTTAGTTATTTTTTTGTAATACTATGGTATTTTTAGTGTAACTATAGTATTACTATAGTTTGCATAGTATAACTTGAGTAGAACTACAGCCACCACATTATAACTTTAGCATTACCACAGTCAACAGTACCATGATATTACTGTATTCCAAACATCTGTATTACTGTAGTGTGAATGACTATAGTATCACTATAGTAATTCTACACTGTGGTGGAAAAAATACCATCCATTTACTATTGGATCACTACAATTTGGAAGTATAGTAATTTTTCATAAGGGGTGAGTCGGTGCTTGGTGTGTGTACAGAGACTCAAGTGTGTGTATGACGCAGAAGAGCTGCTTTAGTGATGAGATGCCGGCAGGGCTGAGGTGTTTCTCACACTGCGTGTCGGAGCTCTAAACAGGAGGGTGTTCATTGTCTGGGATGGAAACTGTAGCCCATTACCCTGGGCTAGAGTGTGTGTTCTGTGTGGGTGCTTCCACGATGCAACATTTGACAATTGAGTCTTGATACCAAAACACATTTCATGTTCAGATCTCGAGATTCAAATTTTAGAACCAGAAGTACAAGGCCAAACTGAACCCTAAACGTCCGCGCTCGTCTAATAGGTTCCTCTGACATAAGTTCTGACTCTGCACGACTGAACCGCACTATCCTTCTCACACGTTACGTCTTGTTTATATAATAAACGGCCTATTCCATTAACAAAGTGGAAAATTTACTTTGAAATTATTTCTGCCAGAACAAACCAAAAACATCCTTTAAACAAAATATTTTTAAATATACGTGATGTGCTGAAGCAGCTCTTCAGACTGACATCAGAGCTCGTTGTGATAAACCATGGGAGAGTTACTGAGGCCAGAGGGCTGGAACACAGTATGTTTAAGGTGAGGGCGCGTGTGCATGTGCATGTGTGCGTGTGCGTGTGTGTATGTGTGTGTGTGTGGGTGTGGGTGTTTGTGTCCATGGGTGCGTGTGTGTGCGCGTGTGGGTGTCTTGTTGTGTATGTCTGTGTGTGTGTGTGTGTGTGTGTGTGTGTGTGTGTGTGTATATGTGTGTGTATGTGTGTGTGTGTGTGTGTGTGTGTGTGTGTGTGTGTGTGCGTGTGTGCTTCTCAGCAGAAGCGTTAGCTGTGAGGACGGGACTGTGTTCCCCACAGATGCAGGATATTTGCAGGCAGCCTGGTGAACTGCTGTCTCACTTCGACATGTAAATGTTCTTCCCACAGGGGATTTTCACGTCTCCTCAGCTCGTAGGTTAAATATATTTTATTATTCTTATTTATTTCAGGACAACGCTTACGGGTCTCTCTGAGAAATTTTATAATCAATAAGACATTACGCCATCATGTGTTCATTTGCATCGAAGGTTAAATGCGGAATCCACTACAATGTGAGGACTTCTCATCGGGAGGAGAAGCGTCAGTGGTGCGATGGGTCTGCGTCTGTAGCTCAGTCCATCACTCCCTGATCCACAGCACATTATTTCATCTGTCAGTCTCACTGTTGCTGTGGACATCATGATGAGAAGACAAACACGAGCTACTTCAGACAAAAAAAAGCATATTTGTTAATTTTTTTTAATAGTTTTTCAAATGATAAGGCATAATTCCTGTATTCGTCCAAGGGATCAATCACAAATATTCATACAAACTTATTAAATATGCAGAAACATTTATTTAAGCTGCAAAACCTGCATATTAAATTATTAGACTGGCTTACAACACAGAGTCGTCATTATGAATATTGAATTAGTTTGGGCCATGATGCCTCAGCATAGCACTTTTATTCTATCGGGCTGCAGCATAAGGTTTTCATGAAGGTGAAAATAGAAAAGTCTCATTCCTTTGTCCTATAACTTTATGACCCTGCTACTGTTGCCATGGTTATGTTTACTGATATGAGTACAGGGATACACATGCTGTAGTGGGAAACTCTTTTCTCTAGTTATTAATATCTGCTGTATCAGTAAAAATTCTGATGGTGTGCAGTCAGATACTGCATATCTACATCATTCAAATTCACACTCTGAGAGCAGACACAAACTGAGCAGCACAATACATATTTCCGCGCATCGCTGAGCAGCTGAAGACTCCTGCACCGCCAAGCATTTCGGTCATTACGCTAAAAATGGTGAAATCAGCTCCATTTCATGAGCCAGATGAGATGTGATATGAAATGGACTCACAGCGTGAACTTTGAACAAAAGCTCTTAATATACTGAGCTGGGGCCTTATTTATAAAGATTTGTGTGGATTTCATACCTAAATAATACGTAGGCTATGCCCAAAAAAAGGATATTTTGTGGAAAATAACCCAATTTACGTATAAACCTATGGGTAAAATAAACTGCATGGAATTTATTTATTTAATCAGGATGGACTTTGAATTTATTGACATTGTGCAGAATCTTTATTTCCCTTTTTTAACTGTGAAGTTTGTTTTTATAAATCAGAAAACTGGAAAGAAAGTGACGCACGCATCTTTTCTGTGCCCACGCATCGTTTATGAGTCCCTGGTGTTCGCTCCTCTGCAGCAGTGTGGCTAGCACAGGTCGAAGGCAGACGCAAACGAGCTGGATATCAGAGGTAAACGAGATCTCTACTCCCTTCAGAAAATCAGCAGAAGCCACAAATTGTTCAGGGTCAAATTGACAATATTTGTTCTTCCACCCATATCGACCCAGTAAAATTGTTTTTAATTCATAACTGTATTATCTGCGATCTGCAGGATTGGTCTTTATGAATATCTGTGAATAAACAACTTTAAGGCTTTAATTAGGGTCAGTTAATTTCATCATTTCATGTACTGTCTGTGAGGGTTGGGGTTTAGCTGTGAATGGACTGAAGCGTGATGGACAGTGAATGACGTGACATTTGATTCTGATATCGATGTTTATCAGTGCAGACGCTGCAGTAATGTTAAACTTTGCGTGTGCATTACTGCTGCCTTCAAAAGCGCAGGCTTATAAAGTGAACACTCACCATGAAGCTCAGTTTTGGCATACCATAAATTTTATTTCTCTGCCATAATTTATGCTTTATACCACATTTTCATCTCATCGGTGTGTACTGCTGTAGCAGCATTTATGCAGTTTTGAATGAAGCCAGTGTGTTTAAACCTTTAATTGGTTGCAAAATTTTCGTATCCATGTTTTGCCCATAATTTAACCCTCTGGCACCAGCGTTTTCTAAACCAAACATGACTGCTTTGCTCGAGTTAAGACCAGATGTCAGATATACCCAAAGTTTTTATAAAATTAAATCAGTAAAATAGCATTTCATGGTATGAAATAGTGAAATTATATGTTTCTTATACATTTCATTGCAATTTGGATGAGTTTATTTACAGCAAAACGTAGCAGATTTTACACAGAGAGCAAACATTCAGAGATTCATGATCAGTTATAATTTAAGTCTTTGCTGAAGACCTTGATTGGTGTGTAATGGTTTAGATGGAATGAAAGCTGATTTTTACAGTGCCATGAAAAAGTATTTGCCCCCCTCCTGATTTCTTTTTTTTTTTTTGCACATTTTTCACACTTAAATGTTGTAGAACATCAAACAAAATTTGATATAGACAAAAACCTGAGTAAATGTAAAATGCAGTTTTTAAATGATGATTTAATTAATTGAAAGAAAAAAGCTACCCAAACCTATCCGGCCCTATGTGAAAAAGTAATTTCCCCACCTTGTTAAATCATGAATTAACTGTGACTAACCACATTTTTTTAGTTCAATTTCAGGAGCCACACTCAGGCCTGACTACTGCCAGACCTGTTGAATCAAGAAATAACTGAAATAGAACCTGTCTGATAAAATGAAGCAGGCTAAAGGAATGTCAAAAAGCAACACATGATGCCGCGATCTAAAGAAATTCAAGAACAGATGAGGAACAAAGTCATTCATCTACCAGTCTGGAAAGGGTTGCAAAGCCATTTCTAAGGCTTTGGGACTCCTGCAAACCACGATGAGAGCCATTATCCACAAATGGAGAAAACTTAGAACAGCGGTGAACCATCCCAGGAGAGGTCGGCCTACAAAAATTCTCCAAGAGCGCATTGGCGACTCATCTGGGAGGTCACGAAAAACCCCAAAACAACATTTAAAGAACTGCAGGCCTCACTTGCCTCAGTTAAAGTCAGTGTTCATGATTCAACAATTAGAAAGAGACTGGGCAAAAATGGCATCCATGGGAGAGTTCCAAGGTGAGGATTGGGGGCGTTCGGGGATATACCCCCAGCCGTCGCCTCTGACGGCATAAGCCTAGTTTTGGAATAAAACCTTAGTACATGCTCTAAAGTACATAGTCCTAAGTGCAGGGCATGTGTCACAGTAGTGGCTGAATACCAGATCTCAGTCAAGATTATTCAACTGTGGATTCTTATTCCAAGTCTTTGCTTTCTTTGTTGCGGTTTAAATGAAGCACAGGGCAGATATCCTGTTTGAAAAAAGCAAATGTGGATGTAGACAAAGTAGTTAATCTTTTGTGTGTGTGTGTGTGTGTGTGTGTGTGTGTGTGTGACTTGAATAAGACATTTTTCTTATTCGATTTATAAATTAATCACTGCAGCATTGCATCAAGAAAGAAGCTGTTTGTGTAACTGCCAATGGATATTTTTTATCATTGGAAGGGCTTTTTAACCAAGCAAAATGACTGAAAACAGGTCAAGACTTCTGATTATTTAAAAGGGATTGTTTTGCGCTTCCTCTAATATCTGCTGAGCAGCTGGACTGAGTACTGGTAGGCTTAGTGTCACTGAGCGTGCTCAGATGTCAGGATGTTTGCTGCAGGCAAGTCGGCTGCTGTAGTGGTGTCTGAGCGGAGCTCACAGGCTGGTGGTGCTCGCCCTGGCGTGTAATTACACCAGCTTGTTTAACTGTCAGTGGAGTGCCACTCTACGGATTTTAACAGCTGTCTCTTCATAGCTGAACGGTGAGAACAGGGCTCAGTGTCTTCAGTGGAGGCTGGTGCGGGCTGCTAACCAATGGCAGCTCTCTAAAACAGCGTGAGCGCTATTCTGTACTTACAGAACCAATCCACAGGCCTGCCCATTCTGAAATTCCTGCAGATTTTCTCACAGATATAGACATATCTTTCAGGGGGCTGATCAGTGATGAAAATGCTAGCAGTGCATAATAACTTGGACAGTAAATGTAATTAAAATGAGATGGTAAATATGACTCTGGTCATCTCATTTTCTCTGCTGAGTTTGGGTAAAATCCTCCATGGGAACAGGTCAACTGTCCACTCTAATGGACTCTGGTGGATTGTAGAATGATTCTGTCTGGTTGAAGTGTTCCTTTGATCAGGTGTCTCTTCACATAAAGGCTGTGTTCGAAATCAAACACCACCATCGATATGATTCTGCCTCACGTGTTTCTGTCCCTTTCGAGATTGCTTTCCGAGTCCCCGCCTCCTCTCCCGACTATATATGTGGCAGTGATGGGAGGGGACGTCAGACGGAACCTTGTAAATGACTCAGATCTGCATGGTGAAATCTCTGCTCTTTGTGCATTTCAAGTATTTCTTTTGTATGAGTCCCGATTCTTGTATTTTGCTGCGCCCTCGTCTCATCTGCCCCTTGTTAAAGTCTCCCAGTGTGTCCGTCAGTCTAGTTAGGTCCAGTTTTTGTCTTTCTGGTTTATCCTCTCTTGGAGTGAGTATTTCTGTCTCCCCCTGCCTTGGGCAGTGTACCTTAGTTTTTCCCATTTGTTCAGTGCATGTGCACGGTGTTGTTTCTGACCTGTGTGCCCATTTTCTCCTTTAGTGTTTGGTGTTCAATAAACACTTCTGGATCCTGCATCTGGTGTCCCCCTGACCTCTTCCTAACAACCACATCATATCAGCATATCCGTGTGCCAAAAATATTGTGTGATCAGTATATCCAAAACCACAGTGTTCATGACATAGTACCTGAAACATACAGGAATATTGTGTCACAATCAAGGAAATTAAGGCAAGAAGTGAACACTGCACTGGCAGAAGTATCCCATAATGCATTGCAACACTTTACAGCACAAGCGACCAAGAGGGCGATTCAAGCCAAATTGGTTAAATTGTTAAACAATTTAATGGAGGTACTACCATTCTACATCTGAAAGTCTCAAACCTCTTCCACTCCGGAGTTGTCATAAGAGCGATATTGGCACTGTGCTCACGTCGCCTTAAAGCGCATTATATCTCCAAACTTGATCCCATTTCAGTTTCCTAATTTCCAACTAAGCGTTAATTTGTTCAGTTGCGAGGATCAATCCATATCCATCTCCCCTCAGCTTGCATTATAGTTCATTGCTATAATTATCTTGCATTTTCCGATCCACATTTCTGGTGACGTAAAATGTCAACGTCTTAAGAAGCTTCTGAATTCCTGCAGCTCACGAGACAGAATATTTTTATTCCTGCGTACGCATCTGATCAGCTTGATACACCCAAGAAAACGTCTCTAATCAAAGTGACACTATTGTTAACTCCTGGATAAGCTGTTGTGAATCTTACCGCCCATGGTGGTACCAAAAAAGCAGGTTAACATGCAACCTATTTCCGAGGAAGAATCGGATAATTAACTGAATTAATTTACTGAGCAAGCCATTGTCAACACACGCTGCACTTGGCCTAGCAAACTGAAGCCACCTTAGATATGCTGAATGATTCTGTACGTACAGCACAGAATACCCCGCAGGGATGTCAGATCTGTATCCTGGAGCATCACATTTTCTTATGATGTTTTATTTAGGCTCTTCCTGTCTATTTCTGTTTGATTTCCAGGACAAGAGTAGGATATTTTTGATGTTCTAAATGCATGTGCTGTCAGTGAGATTGTAGGTTATCCAGACTGTGAGAGGCCGCTCGCTTGCAGACAGATGCAAATGCCATTTAAATGTAGGGATTTGTTGCATGATTAAATAGATTTGAAAAAAACATGTTCAGCAGTTACCTCATGTACTGCTTGTGACACAGTGACCCTTTTTTACATTTAAAAATAGCCTGCAGCTCTTCACCTCTCACCGAATAACTTAGCTTTGGGGATGTTTATGAATTTGTTCAGGGATATATTGAATTCTCAGCAAAGCGAATGAAGGCAACACAAGATTCTTGTGATTGGAAGGTCATCAATACTGTAGGATCTGAGAGAAGCACGTCTCCTGCACGTTCATACAAACACAGAATCATTTATTTAATTGCGGAGCCATTTATTTTAGCGCTGCATCATTGCCCTCCCAATTGCTCACACGTTGCTCTGCTGAATTTGAACTACAGAGTCAGGCAGAACTCAAGACTCAAACAAATGTCAACAGTCGTCCCAATGAGCACAGGGTTTATTGAATGGGTGGTCTGACAGTCCGATTGGATCTCCAAAGATCAGGATTGCAGGACACAAAACAGTGAGCAGGGGCATTATTCAAAACACATGAAGAGTCAAAATATTGGAAGGACAAAAAGCTGTAGAAAATCACAATCAGAAATCGGATTCTCAAATGCCAGGCAAGAAGCAGTGACAGTAAGCAGCCGTGTGCAGCCAGGGGGCCGTCCAAAAACCAAAAACCGGGAAACAAAGAAGGTCTAAGATGGAGAATCAGAATGCAAGGTTTGTGAGCTGCAAACCTACTGGGAAGAACTCAGGACAACAGGCAGACAAAAGGCAGAATATAAACCCCAAACCTAGTGGTGAAAAGAGACAGAGACAAAAGGGGCGAGGTCGCAAACGAGGCAATAAAATGATTACCAGCACTGGAGAGGGGAGACACGCCACACGGAAATGAACAGGTAAAGACAGAGGGAAAGGGAACAACATGGAAATGAAAAACACAATAAACTGGAAACAAAATTTAAAAAATACATTTATTAATTCACACGACTGACGCAAAGGGTCATTTCATAGTCAGCTGAAGGAGGTTGTGCAAAGTTCAAGGGGCCGTATGAGGGATCAAAAATGGAAGTGAGCAAAAGGTGAACATTTCACAAACAAAAGCAAGTATTTCCTCAGACAGACCCTGAGTGCTCAGTGCAGGGCGACGCAGGGACAGAAACCTGGGGAGGTTCGAGACTGGGATTGAAACAGAGCGAGACACTCTCCAGTCCTCCAATATCCTACGTGTTCAAAACACTTCACTGGTGGGAAAACAGTGAGCTGAAGCTGGCTGAATGCCCAACTCTTGCCATTCCATTGTTATGTTACTTTAGCTTGTGTGTGGTGTAATGTTATGTTATTTAAATATTCATGATTGGAGAATTATTCAAGTTATGTTATATTATGTTATGTTATGTTATGTTATGTTATGTTATGTTATGTTATGTTATGTTATGTTATGTTATGTTAAATACTTGCAATGGGAAATGTATCTATGTGCTCTCGGGCGGCTCTGCACTATGATTGGTTCAGAGGGCAGGGTGACTGATAGCGTATAAATCACACTTTGATTTCTAAGGATCAAATGCATCCAGAATGTTCCGCAGAAGTGTAGAGTACATGTTATTCATTTGAGCTGTGCGGCCCCCTGTCTGACCTGAGGAATGTGTGTGCCTGTGAGAGAGAACAGAAACAGGAGGTATGTGTGGTATGCAGGCCTCTGGATCTATAGATCTATAGAGTCAGTCTGTCAGAGAAAGAGCCGGGTTACTGGGGTCAGGTAACTGTTATGCTGTTAAGCACAGGAGGGATTACATGAAATTCTGTTTCCTCACATTTCAAAAATCAAGTGTTTCAAGTCTAGAAACAGAGTTTTCGATAAGCAGGCTAACGACGCCTCTGTCCAAATCAGGTCGGTGCGGAGAGACCGAAAAGAAAAGGATGGAAAAATCTCCAGGAGGGAGAAACAAACACACACTTCACTCGCCCAGAGTATTGATAAGATGTAGAATACGTATGAAAAATGGGGTTACAGGCTTTATAGAGACAATCCACCCAGCCACTGATCTCTATAAAACCGCTATGTGTGTGTTTGTATGTGTCTGTGTGCGTGTGTGTATGTGTGTGTGTGCGTGTGTGTGTGTGCATATGTGTTGAAGTGTGCTTGTTAGTGTGTGTGTTTGTGTTTCTGCTTTTGTGTGTGTGTGTGTGTGTGTGTCTGTGATTATGTTTGTGCATTTGCGTATGTGTGTAAGTGCGTGAGTGTATTTGTGCATTTCTGGGTGTGTGTGTGCGTGTGTGTGTGCGTGTGTGTGTGTGTGTGTGTGTGCGCGCGCGTGTGTGTGTGTGCGTGTGTGTGTGCGTGTGTGTGTGTGTGTGTGCGCGCGCGTGTGTGTGTGTGTGTGTGTGTGTGTGTGAGTGTGCATATGTGTCAAAGTGTGCGTGTTAGTGTGTGTTTGTGCTTTTGTGTGTGTCTGTGAGTATGTTTGTGCGTTTGTGTATGTGTGTAAGTGCGTGCATGTATTTGTGCGTTTCTGGGTACGTGCGTGTGTGCGTGCGTGTGTGTGTGCACACGCGTGTGTGTACCTAACAGTGAACGACATGGTCATTGAATCCGTTGACGAACACAAAAGCCTTATTTTGGTTGTGTCAGGAACGGTAAAGGCAGTGGCTTTGAAATATCCATGTCATATTCTCCCCGAACCAAACATGGCCACATTAATCACCATGACAACGGGATTCTCTCTATTTGCGCCCACAGAGGTGGCTCACACAGCTGCAGCAGTGAAAATCTCTGCTCTGATACAGCTGCCAGCAAACCTCATTCTGCCTGGGCTGGAAATTACAAACTTAAGGTCCTCTTTGTTAACGTTATTTGTTTTGACCACTACATAAAATGTTAAATCCCATTTTGTCGCACTTCACACAACCTATTTATCACAATAGCAATCATCAGACATTAGCCTATATGATGCAAAAGATGAGGATTTTAAAATTCTGGTCACTGTTGTGAAGCAGTAATTGATGGAGCTGATAACCCTCACCTCTGGTGGTCATGTGAGACTTTCTATTATGAAGTTGATCGCCTGATATTTTCAGCGTGATGTGACGGCTTCCGTCATCTCTATAGCCCTACTGTCTCGCCCTGTGTTCAACAGTGGCTGTCTGCCGTGTGTTTCCGTTTTCATTTAAACAAACCTGCGGTATTGCTGTGGCAAAGAGCTCAACAAATGCGGTGTAAAATCACACATTTCATTTGTTTGTATGAATATCATTGTAATTTCTGAGTGTTATAAATATATTCAAATTAATATTTGATGGGTCGAGTTTATAATTTTTAAAATCAAATAACGGAAAATAAATACCAGCAAAAACGTACAGCCCTCTTCGCTGAGTGTAACAATATAGATATATAGGCTTGTTCTTGTGCACATGAGAATGCGCGTCTGTGCCTGTGGGGTCTCATCCCACTGAACTAGTATCAGTAGTGATGGAGAGGAATCAACATTGAACGAGTAAATCACGGCGTTTCACCCTGATTTTACTCCGTCATTCAGTCACTCCCCTCTCTGCTGTTCACTTTTCCTCCCACATTCACTCTGTTACTGTCATTATGATAGAGACGGACTGAGCCGTCTTCAGCCGCTTTCACACTGGACGCGAAACGAATTTTTCGCACGACAGATTACATTCTAAGTTAATGCAAAGACGCGAATAGGCCTACGTCTGCGTTGACTTTGAATGTAATCTGTCGTGCGAAAAATTCGTTTCCCGTCCGATGTAAAAGCAGCTTTTCCCAGTAACTACGCCTCATGTGACGTGATTTCAGCTTTTTTTTGAGGCTGAAACGTATTTACTGCAACCCCAATTCGAAAATAGTTGGGACAAAGTGTAAATTGTGAATAAAATCGAAACGCTATGACTTTCAAATCACACCAGTCAGTATTTTATTCACAATAGAACAGAGATAGCATTATAAATGTTGAAAATGAGAAAATGTACAATTTTATCCACAAAACGAGCTCGTTTCAAATTTGATGGCTGCTACTGGTCTTAAAAAAGTTGGGACAGGGTCCTGTTTACCATGGTGTAGCATCCCCTCTTCTTTTTAACACAGAGTGGAGGCGTCTGGGCATTGTGGAGACAAGTTTCTTGAGTTTAGCCATTGGAATTTGATCCCACTCTTGTTTAATACAGGCTTCCAGCTGCTGGAGATTTTTGGGTCTCCTTTGACAGACTTTTCATTTAATTATGCGCCAAATATTCTCAATCGGTGAAAGATCAGGACTGCAGACTGGCCACTTCAGCACACAGGCTCTTCTACAACGAAGCCATGCTGTTGTAATAGCTGCAGTATGTGGTTTTGCATTGTCCTGCTGAAATACACAAGGCCTTCCCTGGAATAGATGTCGTCTGGAGGGGAGCATATGTTGCTCTAAAACCTTTATATACCTTTCAGCATTCATGGTGCTTTTTAAAACATGCAAGTGTCCCACACCATATGCACTAATGCATCCCCATACCATCAGAGATGCTGGCTTTTGAACTGAACGCTGATAACAGGAGGGGTGGTCTTTCTCCTCTTTAGCTCGGAGGACACGGCGCCCATGATTTCCGACAAGAATGTCAAATTTGGACTCGTCTGATTACAGGACACTTTGCTACAGTCCATTTTAACTTAGCGTTGGCCCACAGAACACGGCGGCGCTTCTGGATCATGCTCAACATCGTTATATTCATGGGCTGTATGGTCAGGACACATTTCGGCACTTCCTTCGACTTGCCTTCACGGTATCATTCTTTTCACCATTGTGATTGTGTAACCTCTAGCGAAATGTCATTTACTGGTTGTCTTCATAATTCGCTAGCTTTCGGTAGCACGAAAGGTACTTTCCCTTATGCGCAGTTAATTATAGAGTCTCTCATTTCTAAGATAGGGCACGGTTCTGTGTTTAAAAAGATCTTTCTAGAATGGGTGTTCAAAATGCAGTCTCATGGTTAATGATATTGTTACTGTTGCTTGTCTCTGGTAATATTAATACTGACCCTGGCCCAGAGCCTCTTTTAGATGATTAATGTCATTTGTCAGTAACAGACAGTAACAGTTTAGTAACAGACATGGCCTGGGTTTTCTCCATATAAATGCAAGGAGCCTTGTACCGAAGCTTGATATTTTCAAAACATGGTTCTTTACTGCTAAACCTGATATTGTTAGTTTCCGAAACTTGGCTGAAACCATCAATCACTGATCAGGTAATACACATTGACGGTTACAATGTATTTAGAACTGACCGCAAAAGGTAGAGGAGGAGTAGCGATTTATATTTCTAACAAATTTCATGGGTCTGTTCTCCAATCTGTTTCAATACAAAAACAGTTTGAGCTCTTGGCTGTTCAGATCATTGTAGCAAATTCCCCTCTAACGGTTGTTGGCTGCTATAGGCCACCATCTGCCATTAATGATTGTATCTCTAACTTAACTGATATCTTGTCGAATTCAATTACATCCGAATTTATCTTGCTTGGTGACTTAAACCTGGATTGGTTGAATGACAAATCTGCAGGCTTTAAGCAGGTTTGTGACTCTTTAAACTTAACTCCGCTCATAAACATCCCTATTCGTATTGACGCTACTAAACCTGGAAGTGAAAGTCTTATTGATTTAATTTTTACTAATGCAGCCCATAAGTATGTGGCTATTGGTGTCTTCGCTTATGATATTAGTGATCATTGCTTCATTGCTTGTATTAGATGCACCAAATTGCCCAAATCCAAGGGTTTAATTATACTTCGATGTAGCTTTAAACATTTTTGTGAACAAGCTTCCCTGCATGACCTGGCTTCTGTCAAGTGGCATTTAATATCTTTAATTCCTTTTGTTGATGATGCTGTTCATTTTTTTCAGCATCAATTTCTAAAAATCATTAATAAACATGCCCCTCTTAAAAAAATCAGGATTAAAAATAGGTCAAATCCTTGGTTGTCTAGGGACCTGGCTGATTCCATTCATGCTCGTAATAAGCAATGGTCTTTAACTTGAAAGTCAGGTACATCTAAAGACTGGACCCTTTTTCGTTCTCTTAGGAATAAATGTACGTTCCTTATCAGAAAATCTAAAGTCAACCACTATCTCAGCTTAACCTCCAACACTGGTAATGACCATTCTAAATTTTGGAAAATAGTCAAAACCTTACAAAATAAGAAAGTTGCTGGTCCTCCTCAAAGGCTGAAGGTAAGTGATTCTTGAATTATGAATAATAAGGAGATGTCTAATGCTTTTAATACTCATTTTAAAATGGCTGGGCATTTATTTGATGAACAGGGTCTTAGACATGATCCAACACATAATATTAAGCTCCCAGGGCAATCAGGCATTTCACCAACTTTTAATTTTTCTCCCTTTTTGGCCTCTGAAGTTTTGCATGCACTATCAATTTTAGATCCTAAAAAGGCCGCCGGGCCTGATGGCATTGATCCATATTTTTTAAAAATTGCAGCACCAATTGTGGCTCAACCAGTTACAGATATTTTTAATCTTTCAATTTCCACTCAAACTTTTTGCATGATAATATTTTAGCTGGCATCTGTGGATGGCATGGTCGATTGTGTTTACAGACAGTGGTTTCTTGAAGTATTCCTGGGCCCATTTAGTAATGCCAATGACAGAATCATGCCGGTGAGTGATGCAGTGGTGTCTGAGGGCCAAAAGATCACGGGCATCCACTGAAGGTCTTCGGCCATGATCCTAACGCGAGATTTTTCCAGTTTCTGTGAATTTTTTGATGATGTTATGCGCTGTCGATGATGAGACCTTCAAAGTATTCCACAATTTTTTTGTGCAAGCTGTCACAGGTTGGAGAGCCTCTGGCCATCTTTACTTCTGAGAAACTCAGCCTCTCTAAGACATCCCTTTTATAGCCAATCATGTTACACACCTGATGCCAGTTAACTTAATTACTTGCTCAATGTTCTTTCAGCTGATTCTCTTCTATATTAATTACTTTTTTTAGCCCTTTTTCTACTGTGTCCCAACTTTTTTGAGACCTGTTGCAGCCAGAAAATTTTGAAATAACCTCATTTAGTGGATAAAAATATAAAATGTCTCAGTTTCAACATATGAAATGTTATGTATATTCTATTGTAAATAACGTATTGGCTCATGTGATCTGAAAGTCATTGCATTTTGATTTTATTCGCAATTTACACTTTGTCCCAACTATTTTGGAATTGGGGTTGTAGAGATAACCATGAAAAAATCAGCTAAAGATAATCATATATAAAAAAAATTGCTTTTGTGGTCAATTCAATTCAATTCAATTCAATTTATTTGTATGGCGCTTTCACAGATAGACGGTCACAAAGATGCTGTACAGTGAGAGATTAAATAAATGACAGGGCAGACACCAGCCTTTTCCCCACTATACCAAATGAGGCAAAAAAAAAACTCCCAGTAGGGAGAAAAATCCTCAAACAGTTAAAATACATGGAACCTCCGTTATAAACTGATTGTAAAATTACAGTTATAATAACTGGCAAAAAAGGTGCCAGTTTATAACAGCGTAATAGTAAACTAAAGCGGTAATAAAGTTCAATTAAGGTCTATTCAGCCTGATTAAAACATCCAAGCAGTGGCATCTGTAGCTCCAGGAAGTGGCACAGCAAGGATGGGGCAGAACTGGTTCAGGACTCAGCAGCTGCCTGCACTGTTATAAACTTTCTCCTTTTTCTCCAGTTATTTTAACTGTCATTTAAGGATAAGTTTACAACAGAGTTCAGTGTATGTTGAACGTAAACCACAGATAAATGCACGCAGGACTCCACTTACAGTTAAATTAACCAGGAAACAATGCATTCATTTAACTGTGAAATTCAGTCAGTTTGTAAGAGTGAGTGATCACATGGTACAGGGCAAGGCTTGGGTGGTCCGCAGACTCAGTGTTCCGGAGGGAAATGGAAATTTTCCCCCAGGAAAAAAAGAAAAAGACTTTAGAAACTAGATAAATCTACTGCATACGAAATAAAATGCTGTCCTGTGTCTGGACATACTTCATGAACGAGTGTGCCAATTAAATAAAGCGGGAAATGGCTGCACAAAAAAGGACCTTTAAACAGGCCTCAGAGGGTTGTTGGGTTGAGTCCCTATGGGCATCATAAGATCAGTGCGCCTGTCGCCACAGACAGGATCGGACCACGCTGAGCCAAATCAACTGTACTCCACTTGGATAAAAACATTGGCAAAATGTATGCAATGAGATTTTTAAAAAATAATAAGAATCATTCCTATGGTGGTTTGATTTTGAATATTGCAGATGAAAAAAAAAAAAAAAACAATATCTGCAGTGTCTGTTTTAACTGTCTGTTTTAATGGATTTGAACTTTCTGCATTTTATTAGCTTTTCTGAATTTATATCACGCACATAAAAAATATCACCGATTCGGGCATATATTCTCTCGATCTTTTTATAGTGTCAAGAAATAGGGTGATGGTAATCTTTTAAACTATCAGTTTGGCCATCATGTAAGCTATAAAACCATGTCTGACCAGTAGGGTGTTCACTGCTGACGACTCACTCAAATCGTTCATTTTGAGGGAAACTCTTGGCTTCCCACAGTCGCAGAGGAATCACTCTCCATAGGTCTACATCAACTGAACACAAAGCTTACTGTGAAGGTCATACAAGAAGAGGTGGTGTTAGTTTCCATTTACTCGTGGTAAGAGCCCACTAACCGAACTGAGACACTTACACATTTTAGTGCTCAGTTAGACTGAATTTAATTTCTCGGCAGTGGAGGAAATTCAAAGCTCTGTGCGAACTTTTCTACATCTGTCAGACCTCTCGGCCGTGCAGTTTACTTTGGTGTCTGAAATACTGTAAACAAAGTGAAACATGACGTCCAGGAGAATCAAATTGTTAGTAAGTTTCGCTACAATTGGTTTGGTTTTTCTGCATTTCAATTATGATACCGATCGGGCTGTTGTATTTCACCACGTGCTGCCAGTCCCCATGACGCTCGCATGGCTTATCTCACAGTTTATATAATTTATTCCCCGAAATTGCGGTTCCCTTCCAAGTACTTAATGTCCGTCAAAGCCCTAACCCATACCAGGATCAAAGTGAATCAAAACGCTGTTCTATTAAAGACATTTTTCGAAGTTTAACATGTTGCGATTGTATGTATGACAGCAGTTGATATGTAATTGCCCACAAGTCGTTACACTTGACTGAACAAGCATGCGTGTTTTCCTATAAAGGGCCGAGGGATCTGTGCGCTCATGATATTCTGTATCATTGGATTCCGCTCACCCGCATCACACAGAGAGGTCAAGAATGGCATTTTATGAAATGATTTAGAAAGTTTGACAGCTACCCGTTTATGTTCAAAAACAAGTCACACGAAATTTATGCGACCCTTACCAATGTAAATGCATCCATATGTTTATTCTAAAATCAATATCAATTCATCTACGTAATGTGAAGATTAATTGTGGTCTAAATCAATATTTAAATGAAGTTGACACCTGACTAAAAATGGGTGAGACAATATTGCATTGGTCTTGGGCTACGTGAGAAAAAGCTCTGACATCAAAATGAGAGGTAAATTAATTACTTTCTGAAAAATGAACATTTTCTATGCACTCACTCTGAACTCATTTTTTTCAGAGGATATCAGCGGGAAGACGTTGGTTTTCCTTTTGAAAGAAAATCCAGTTAGCAAATTACGTTTTGGCCCGTAAGAAAGAGGCTGAAATTCTTCGTTCTCAGCTTAATCAGACGTGTTCAAAGCTGCTTCGGCTGATTCTGTGAATGTTTGTGAGATAAAGAGGGTGAAAAAAATGAATCTATCAAACAGACTTTAATTTTTTTTCGGGCACTGGTGAATAGTCATGTTCAGAAATCTTTTTTCAATTTAGGGAAACTAAAAATAAAACTATTAATATTTATTTAAATAATTAGCATAATGAGTCACTCTGTAATATATGTCAGATCATATTGAATATTTTTGTTACTATCACCTTTTAATTAAGCTTGGTGTTTTGAACGTGGATTAAACCATCCAGAAAGAGGGAAGCAAGATTGAATGAAGTCCTGATAAAAGTCACCAGCAGTATAATCAGTGATCCAATCCACACCGCTGGGGTGTCAGAGAGGACATTCTGCTCATAGCAGGTGAAGAGATCCAATCCACACTGCTGTGGTGTCCGAGAGGACATTCTGCTCATAGCAGGTGAAGAGATCCAATCCACACTGCTGAGGTGTCAGAGAGGACATTCTGCTCATAGCAGGTGAAGAGATCCAATCCACACTGCTGTGGTGTCAGAGAGGACATTCTGCTCATAGCAGGTGAAGTGATCCAATCCACACTGCTGGGGTGTGAGAGAGGACATTCTGCTCATAGCAGGTGAAGCGATCCAATCCACACTGCTGGGGTGTCAGAGAGGACATTCTGTTCATAGCAGGTGAAGCGATCCAATCCACACTGCTGAGGTGTCAGAGAGGACATTCTGCTCATAGCAGGTGAAGAGATCCAGTCCACACTGCTGGGGTGCGACAGAGGACATTCTGCTCACAGCAGGTGAAGAGATCCAATCCACACTGCTGTGGTGTCAGAGAGGACATTCTGCTCATAGCAGGTGAAGAGATCCAATCCACACTGCTGGGGTGTCAGAGAGGACATTCTGCTCATAGCAGGTGAAGCGATCCAATCCACACTGCTGAGGTGTCAGAGAGGACATTCTGCTCATAGCAGGTGAAGAGATCCAGTCCACACTGCTGGGGTGCGACAGAGGACATTCTGCTCACAGCAGGTGAAGAGATCCAATCCACACTGCTGTGGTGTCAGAGAGGACATTCTGCTCATAGCAGGTGAAGAGATCCAATCCACACTGCTGGGGTGTCAGAGAGGACATTCTGCTCATAGCAGGTGAAGAGATCCAATCCACACTGCTGGGGTGTCAGAGAGGACATTCTGCTCATAGCAGGTGAAGAGATCCAATCCACACCGCTGGGGTGTGAGAGAGGACATTCTGCTCATAGCAGGTGAAGAGATCCAATCCACACTGCTGTGGTGTCAGAGAGGCCATTCTGCTCATAGCAGGTGAAGAGATCCAATCCACACTGCTGTGGTGCGAGAGAGGACATTCTGCTCATAGCAGGTGAAGAGATCCAGTCCACACTGCTGGGGTGCGACAGAGGACATTCTGCTCACAGCAGGTGAAGAGATCCAATCCACACTGCTGTGGTGTCAGAGAGGACATTCTGCTCATAGCAGGTGAAGAGATCCAATCCACACTGCTGGGGTGTCAGAGAGGACATTCTGCTCATAGCAGGTGAAGCGATCCAATCCACACTGCTGAGGTGTCAGAGAGGACATTCTGCTCATAGCAGGTGAAGAGATCCAGTCCACACTGCTGGGGTGCGACAGAGGACATTCTGCTCACAGCAGGTGAAGAGATCCAATCCACACTGCTGTGGTGTCAGAGAGGACATTCTGCTCATAGCAGGTGAAGAGATCCAATCCACACTGCTGGGGTGTCAGAGAGGACATTCTGCTCATAGCAGGTGAAGAGATCCAATCCACACTGCTGGGGTGTCAGAGAGGACATTCTGCTCATAGCAGGTGAAGAGATCCAATCCACACTGCTGGGGTGTGAGAGAGGACATTCTGCTCATAGCAGGTGAAGAGATCCAATCCACACTGCTGTGGTGTCAGAGAGGCCATTCTGCTCATAGCAGGTGAAGAGATCCAATCCACACTGCTGTGGTGCGAGAGAGGACATTCTGCTCATAGCAGGTGGAGGACAAAATAAACTCTTTTGTTCTCCAAAGTTCATGCCCTTGTTGAAGGTTATGGTCAGGATGGTTGGGTTAGGCTTATGGTGAGAATGGAAGGTACAGGTCAGGGTTTCGGTCAGGATGTAAGATAAAGGTTAGGCTTATGGGGAGGATGTAAGGTAAAGGTTAGGGTTACGATCAGCATGTCAGATAAAGGTTAGGGTCATGGACAGGATGTCAGGTAAAGGTCATGGTTATGGGCAGGATGCAAGGCACAGTTTAGGGTAGCGATCAGGTTAGGTAAAGGCCTGGGTTATAGTCAGGATATCAGGTAAAGGTTATGTTTACAGTCAGGATGCAAGGCAATGGTTAGGGTTACGGACCGGAGGTTAGGTAAAGTTTAGAGTAATGGGCAGGAGTTTAGGTAAAGGTTAGGGTTACAGTGAGGATGTAAGATAAAGGTTAGGGTTACAGTGAGGATGTTAGGTGAAGGTTGAGATTATGGTTTTGTGACTCCCCAGCAGTCTGAAATAAAACTAAAGATGAGTCTGATCAGCTGGATGAATTCATCAGCGGTAGAAATATTTACCCTCTTCTACCCGAACTTTATATCTCTGGACATACCCAGTTAGTTTTTTTATTTTGGATTTATTAATTTAAAATATCTCAGGAGGTGTCAGAAACTTCACACCTCAAAGTTTGTTTTTTTCAGCCAGTTGTCCTATTGAAGTAGAGTCTCAATAAGTGCTTAAGTGCTTTCATGCAAGAAAAGTTGAGTTTCCCTGGGATATAATTTTTGTTGCAAGGCCTTCAGAGGGTTCGATAAATAATACATTACTTGCATTTAGAAGTCAGAAAAGCACTTTTCTATATTTATTCCACGATGACTTCAGCACTCAGTCATTTTCCTCTTTGGTCTGAAGTCTAATCTATTACCAAATGAGTAATTAGCCCATTACCATGCCTCAGACCCACTACATCAGCCTCTCAGCGGGGAATGAGCTTGTTTTCTGCATATGAGGTCAAGCACTGCGACATGATTGGCTCCTGACCGCGCATTATTAACGCTCGTTCACCGCAAATACAGCATTAACGCTTGGGAGAGAACTGTGTCGTGTGAGATACTGGGCCTTTATCGTTGGGCGTATGTGTGTCTGTAGGGGGTGGAGATGATTGCCTTCAGAGAAAATGCATTGCTGAACCACTTTCTGCCACCTGTATCCAAAACAAACTCCATAGTGCTGAATCCTTTGTCCAGACCTCTGCTTGCATGCGTCCATCGTACTGCACTGACGTAAACATTTTGACGTGTCATTTTTTCTTTACATAGATTCAACGATATTCTACTCAGTATTCCTGAAGTCTATGGTTTATGATTACAAGTAGTAATTGTGCCATCGGCACAGAAATTCTCAGGAAAGGACTCTCTATAAAAGGGTCAAGTGTGCGGTTGAGCAGAGAGGACGGCGTAATGATGCGTCTGATTGCACAGCGAGATACAAGAGCAATTGTGCACTGCCCATGGAGAGCCCTGCACTAAACATGGTCCAATCATGTTGATGAAGAACTCAGTCCTGCATTCTGCTTCATAATATACTGCTGTATTAGGGCTGCGACAAGGTATAAAATGCGCGCGTGCGTGTGTGTGTGTGTGTGTGTGTGTGTGTGTGTGTGTGTGTGTGTGCCATCTATACCAAGAGCTCAGATCAGCACGATTGGCATTTGCCACTTTGAGAGCTGGATAAAAATAGTGTGGCAAAGCATGTCTGCTCAGCACATGCCAAGAATGGGCCCATCGATCGCTCCCCTGGGAACATTTACCAACATTATAATTAATTGAGTCAATACTAAATATTACCTCTGAGAAAAGCAATTTCAGTTGCCACCTTTTAATGTGTGAGATGACAAATGTGTGATTTCAATCTTCTTAACCAATTGCACTTGTACTGACAAACACATCTCATAATGTTTAGTAAAGGAGTACTAGCCCGGTTGCAGTTGTGATAAAATATTACAAAAATATATTTCCCTCTGAGGGGGTTGAAATGAATCAGGATACATTGGATGTTTGCTTTAGTTTCCTGTCCTGAGGACACTCCCCGTGCACCACAGACTCTCTCTGCTCCTCTGCTCTTTAATCATAATCACAGAAACAATATATTGGATTTGTCTCTCATATCTGCAAAATCATATTTTTGCTGGGTGAAATGCAAGGATAGGTTAGGATGATGAATGCAGACCTTTTCTAAGTTGGCAGAGCACCTTCTGCTCATAAGGTTAAATGACATCAACATCATATGTTAACCTTAAAGTAAGTGTTTTTTTTTGTTTGTTTGATTTGTTTTTAAATTTAATTTATTCAAAGAAACAACTGGAAGACTTTACTGAAAATGTCACAAAAGTGCACATCATGAATGTGCGTGTTTATGCTGGTTTGTGTATGTGTGCATGTGTTTGTGAATGTGTGTGTTTTATTTAGACTGAGGGAAAAAAAAGGTTAAATTATAGTTATAGTGACATGTTCACGTCTGGTTGGTTCTTGCAGGAGTGGTATTTCATTCTTAAAGAAGCGTTATGCTCCAGATGAGCACCATGCAAAGAATCTTTTTCTGAGAAGGAAGGCACACTTCTCTTCAAAGAGGCCTCTAACACCTCTGACCAGGGCAGGGCCAATGATGTCAGATACTTTGATTTTCAGAAACCATTTTATTAGGTACTACATAGGAGTCTTATTTTTAAAATAAAGATGGTAGGAATTAAAGGTGGTATTTTAGAATGAATGGAACTGGATATGGGATAGCACACGAAGAGAAGTGGTCAGAGGGGTCTCATCTGAGCTGGGCGTTGTAGAAAGTGGAGTTCCTCAGGGATGAGTGTTGGAACCCCTACTCTTTTGTATGTATATTAATGACATGGACGGGAACATTGAAAGCAAATTGGTCAAAATTAAGGATGATACTAAATTGGGAGGTTTGGCTGACAGTTTCGGGTCTAGTGAAGTGATTCAGGATGATTTAGATTAAATCCAGAAGGGAGCAGAAACATTGTGCATGAAACTCAATAAAGCTAAACATAAAGTTCTACATGCAAGAAATAAAATCATGGAACACAATTATTTTATGGGAGGTCCAAAATAGGTATGTGCTCTACTTGAAAAAAAATCTGTAGGTTAATGTTGGCCAGACCTTTGCAGGTTTCAGCCATTCCCAGATAGCAATCCCCTCCACTCCAGATCTTTGGCGCGTCCAGCTGGAATCTGGCTTTGGCCCAGGGAACTCTGCTATCTGGGCTGTGTTTTTGTGAGGTTTTACGAAATGAGCCAAGAGCGAGAACCAGATAAATGCAAAATGGAGGCTTTATTTCTGAAGGGGGAAACCCCCCAACAGAGCTGGCAACAGTACAATGTCCACAATCCAAAAGTAGAATCCAAAGGGCAAAATCCAAAACTGTAACCAGGGCACCAATAACAAAACTCAAGGTCAGGCAAAAATGGTTCGGTACACAGGCGTGGGTTTGGTGGAGAGACAAACTCATAAGCCGTAAACAGTCCGAATCCAAATACCAGGGCAGCAAAAGACAATAGACGTGGTCGGGCAAAAATAGGTCAAAACTCACAAAGGCAATCAAATCCAAAAGGGCAAACCAAAAACAAGTGTCGGGCAATCCAGTCAGAAAGAAAATATCACAGTGAGCAAGGCGAGGAACGTAGCACAAGACAAAGGAGTAAAGACGATCTGACAAGGAACTAAAAGTGTAGACACCTTATATACATATCCGGGTTAAACACATGACTAGGGTAAACAGATGTAGTCAATGACATGGGAGTGACACATGAGGAAAACTAATTACATGAATTTGGCGAATGCCGAAACGCAGACAGGGATAACGAGACATTCCTATGAACGAACAAACGGCTCCGGTTAAGGAGTACTAAAGTGTACAGTCTAAAGAAAAGGGAAAGCAAGAGATATAAGAGGAAACCGCAGTGGAGATAATTAGTGATAGACAAGGAGGGCGGAGATACAGATTGGGCGAATGCTGAGAGATCGTTAGTCTATTAGTATGTGCAGCTATACAATCCCGAGTGCAAGTTAGTCAGTTAGTATAAATGTACAATGTTAATCGGGGTTAGTAATTATCGAAAACAATAAACTGTTAGTAGGGTTAGTAGATAGCATAAAGAGAGAGGAAGGAAGAAAATGAGATATGAAGAAAGATTGAAATCCCAGAAACCAGGAAATCACCCGAATGAGTGGCACGTCAGACAAGGGACCGTGGGCAAAGACCTACACGAGACAAGACAGGGTAAACGAAGTGCAGGACTAGAAATCACAACAAGACTATGAAAGAATGGCAAGGCTATGAAACATGGCAAGACTGTGAAACATGGCAAGACTATAAAACATGGCAAAGACATAAATAATACAAAACATGAAACATAATAAAACATGGAATCAAACAACAAAACACAATACATAATCATGGGGATGGTCAGGGGCAGGCAGTGGTCACTTAAACACAAAAAGCATACATGGCAAGGCCAGGCACAAAACTTAAACATGGAGCTAGGGAAAGCATGGGTAAGATGCAGATTCACAACAGAACCCCCCCCCCAACGAACGCCTCCTGGCGTTCAATTCGAAGAACGTGATGCAGCATGATAGTCTCTTATTAAAGGCTTATCCAGAATGTGTCGGGCAGGAACCCAACTGCGGTGTTCCGGTCCGTAACCCTCCCAGTCGACGAGGTACTGTAGACCTCTGCCTCGTCGACGAGAGTCCAGGAGGGCACGGACCGTGTAGACTTCGCCTCCGTCGATGATCCGGGCGGGTGGAGGGGGATCAGGTCCAGAGGACAGGTGGTGGGTTACGGCAGGTTTGAGTTGGGATACATGAAAGGTAGGGTGTATTCGTCGCATGGACAGGGGGAGACGGAGGCGAATAGCAGTGGGACTGAGGACCTTTTCAATGGTGAATGGGCCCAGGTACTTAGGGAAAAGCTTACCCCCATTACCTCTGAGGGGAATGTCCCTTGAAGACAACCAGACCCGCTGCCCAGGTCGGTACATGGGCGCCGCGGTGCGTCTCTTGTCGGCCTGTTCTTTCATCCGAGCGACCGACCTGAGCAGGGCCTGGCGGGTGGCAGTCCAGGTGCGTCTGCACCTGCGGACGAATTCACGGACTGAGGGGACAGCTACCTCCTCCTCCTGGGACGGGAACAAAGGGGGCTGGTAGCCCAGGCAGGCTTTGAAGGGGGAGACGCCGGAGGCAGCAGAGGTGTGGCTGTTCAACGCGTATTCCACCCACGGCAACTGATAGCTCCAGGAGGAGGGGTTCCTAATACAGAGGCATCGTAACACACTTTCCACACACTGGTTAGCTCGCTCGGTCTGGCCATTAGTCTGGGGGTGGAAACCTGATGACAAACTGACTGAAGTGCCTAAAGCTTTAAAGAATGTTCTCCAAAAAAGTGCAGTGAACTGGGGGCCGCGATCAGAAGTGATATCAGTGGGTATGCCGTGGAGTCTAATGACATGTTGGATTACTAGGTTGGCAGTGTCTTGAGCAGAAGGGAGTTTAGTGAGGGGAACTAAGTGAACTGCTTTGGAGAATCTATCAACAATAGTGAGAATGGTGGTGTGGTGATTGGATGAGGGAAGGCCTGTGATAAAATCAAGAGCAATATGGGACCAGGGGCGGTGTGGTGTAGGAAGGGGCTGCAATAAACCTTGAGGTGGTTGGTGAGAAGTCTTAGCCTGGGCACAGACCGAGCAAGCAGCAACGAAGCCCTGGACATCTTGAGTGAGTTCTGGCCACCAAAACCTCTGAAGAATAAAGTTCTTAGTGCGGCGGATACCAGGGTGACAGGACAGTCTGGATGTGTGTCCCCATTCCAGGACTTTGGAGCGTAAGGTAGCTGGCACGTATAAACAATTGGTGGGACACGCACTGGGAGTAGCAGCATTGTTTTGGGCATTTCTGACTTCTCTCTCAATATCAAGACATAATGCATTAATGAACGCTTCTTTAGGGAGGATGGTATCTTTGTTAATTTCCTCTTCCTGGATTTCAAAACAACGGGAGAGGGCATCTGGCTTGACATTCTTACTTCCAGGTCGATAGGCAATATGAAAGTTCAAACGTGAAAAGAAAAGTGCCCACCTGGCTTGTCGCGGATTGAGTCTTTTGGCCGTTTGTAGATATTCCAGGTTCTTGTGGTCTGTCCAGACGATGAAGGGTACCTTGGAGCCCTCCAGCCATTGTCTCCACTCCTCTAAGGCCAACTTTACCGCCAACAGCTCCCGATTCCCAATGTCGTAGTTTCTTTCTGCAGAGCTGAGGCGGCGAGAAAAGAAGGCACAAGGATGGACCTTACCATCTTCTGTGGACCTCTGTGACAGGATGGCTCCAGCTCCGATATTGGAGGCGTCCACTTCAACAATAAACTGGAGTTCTGGATTGGGAATGGTTAGGATAGGTGCAGAGGTGAAACGAGCTTTTAAGTCATTGAAGGCCTCTTCGGCCTTTTCGGACCACAGAAACTTGGATTTGGAAGAGGTGAGAGCAGTAAGAGGAGCGGCAACAGAACTATAATTCCGGATGAACCGGCGGTAAAAGTTAGCGAAGCCCAAAAATCGCTGGAGAGACTTACGGTCCTCTGGTCTGGGCCAATTAGTGACAGCTTCCACCTTTAGGGGGTCCATCCGGATGGTGTCTGGGGAGATGATGTAACCCAAAAACGTAGTGGTTTCCACATTAAATTCACATTTTTCAGCTTTAACAAAGAGGCGGTTCTCCAGGAGGCGACGGAGCACTTGGCGAACATGTTTGACATGGGCCTCCTGGGACTCTGAAAAAATCAGGATATCGTCAAGATACACAAACACAAACTTATTTATCATGTCTCTTAAAACATCGTTGACAAGGTTTTGAAACACTGCTGGAGCGTTAGTAAGCCCGAAAGGAAGAACTAAATACTCCCAGTGTCCCGTGGGAGTGTTAAAGGCAGTCTTCCATTCGTCCCCCTCTCTGATGCGTACCAGGTGATAGGCATTACGGAGGTCGAGCTTAGTAAAAATCTTAGCTCCTTGCAGGAGATCGAAAGCAGTGTTCATTAGAGGAAGTGGATAGCGATTCTTGACAGTTATTTCGTTAAGTCCACGGTAATCTATACAGGGTCTTAATGATCCGTCCTTCTTAGACACGAAGAAGAATCCAGCACCAGCAGGTGATGATGACGGGCGTATAATGCCAGCAGCAAGAGACTCTGAGAGATACTTCTCCATAGCTTGGGTTTCTGGTCTGGAGAGTGAATAGAGTCGGCCTCTAGGGGGCATAGTACCTGGCTTCAGGTCTATGGTGCAGTCATAGGGTCGGTGAGGTGGTAAGCTAGTGGCCCGGGACTTAGAGAACACTTCCTTGAGATCATGAAACTCTAGGGGGACCTTCTCAAGATCTGGTATCTCTTCTCGAGATGAGCAGGGCTGAGGTTCAAGAGCGTTGTGGAGGCACGTCAGGGAACAGTTAGGGCTCCAACCCTTAACCTCGTTCTTACCCCAGTCGATGTCGGGGAGGTGCTTGACCACCCATGGATGGCCCAGAACAATGGGTGCATTAGGAGAGTGTAACAGGAAGAGCTGAATGGTTTCATGGTGGTTTCCTGATGCTTTGAGCTTGATGGGACTGGTAACGTGCGTAATTTGGGCTATCCTCTGGCCACTGAGTGAATTAGCCACTCGGTCTGGAAAGATCCTTTCCGTAGGGATGCCCCAATCCTTGGCCAGCTCCACATCAATAAGATTCTCCTCAGCTCCTGTATCAATGAGAGCCAGGGTGGACTTGCTCTCTCTTCCCCATTCCACGGTCACTGGGAGACAGGTTCGGCTCTTAGTCTCCCGCACAGGTGTCACCCCAATTACTGTTTCTTTCTGGGCCCCAGGAGGACGACTTCTCTTCCTTTTGTTGGGACACTGAGCGATGAGGTGTCCCCCCTTGCCACAGTAGAAACAGGCCCCTTCACGGCGGCGGCGCTCCTTCTCCTCCACTGGGACATGAGTACGGTCTAGTTGCATGGGTTCTGGCTCAGGGGAACTGCCGCCAGTAGGGGGTGATAGAGGCGGAGTACTCTGGGGAGCTGGATATGGTCGTCTGCGGGAAGCGAGGCGTCGGCGCTCCTCCAATCGCGAATCCACGCGAATAGCCAGGTCGACAAGGTCGTCCAAGTTCTCCGGTAATTCCCGCGACACTAGCTCATCTTTAAGTGCTTCCGATAATCCATCAAAGAAGGCATCATACAGAGCTCTCTGTCCCCATCTGCTGTTGGTGGCCAACGTCTGAAAATCAATGGCGTAGTCGGCTACGGGACGCCCACCTTGTCGCATGCGTAGGATCTCTCGTCCTGCCTCGTGACCCAACTTAGTGCGATCAAAGATCCGCCTCATCTCTTCACCCAGTAGACGAAAAGTCTGTACACATGGGAGATCAGCTTCCCAAGCCGCTGTAGCCCACTGCTTAGCTCTTCCCGTCAGTTGCGTGATGATGAAAGCAACTCGCGCTCTTTCGGTGGGGAAGGACGAAGGCTGCAGGCTGAAGATGAGCTCGCACTGGGTGAGAAACGCCCGACATGCTCCCGGGTTCCCGTCGTACCTCTCCGGCGGTGGTAGACGTGGCTCGCAGCTGGGTAGGGGCGGGGCGGAAGCGGGAGCAGGAGGAGTATAGACGGTAGGCTGGGGTGACTGTAGTTGCTGCGCCTCCTGCACTGAGCGAGTGAGATCCGCCATCTGGAGACTCATAGTTTGCATGTGCTGCATCAAAGCACGGAGCTGACGTTCCTGAAACTCCAACTGAGTGCCCTGCTGGTGCACTGCCTCCTGCAGAGACTGGTCTGACGCTGGCTCCGTCATGGTCAGATCGTAATGTGAGGTTTTACGAAATGAGCCAAGAGCGAGAACCAGATAAATGCAAAATGGAGGCTTTATTTCTGAAGGGGGAAACCCCCCAACAGAGCTAGCAACAGTACAATGTCCACAATCCAAAAGTAGAATCCAAAGGGCAAAATCCAAAACTGTAACCAGGGCACCAATAACAAAACTCAAGGTCAAGCAAAAATGGTTCGGTACACAGGCGTGGGTTTGGTGGAGAGACAAACTCATAAGCCGTAAACAATCCGAATCCAAATACTAGGGCAGCAAAAGACAATAGACGTGGTCGGGCAAAAATAGGTCAAAACTCACAAAGGCAATCAAATCCAAAAGGGCAAACCAAAAACAAGTGTCGGGCAATCCAGTCAGAAAGAAAATATCACAGTGAGCAAGGCGAGGAACGTAGCACAAGACAAAGGAGTAAAGACGATCTGACAAGGAACTAAAAGTGTAGACACCTTATATACATATCCGGGTTAAACACATGACTAGGGTAAACAGATGTAGTCAATGACATGGGAGTGACACATGAGGAAAACTAATTACATGAATTTGGCGAATGCCGAAACGCAGACAGGGATAACGAGACATTCCTATGAACGAACAAACGGCTCCGGTTAAGGAGTACTAAAGTGTACAGTCTAAAGAAAAGGGAAAGCAAGAGATATAAGAGGAAACCGCAGTGGAGATAATTAGTGATAGACAAGGAGGGCGGAGATACAGATTGGGCGAATGCTGAGAGATCGTTAGTCTATTAGTATGTGCAGCTATACAATCCCGAGTGCAAGTTAGTCAGTTAGTATAAATGTACAATGTTAATCGGGGTTAGTAATTATCGAAAACAATAAACTGTTAGTAGGGTTAGTAGATAGCATAAAGAGAGAGGAAGGAAGAAAATGAGATATGAAGAAAGATTGAAATCCCAGAAACCAGGAAATCACCCGAATGAGTGGCACGTCAGACAAGGGACCGTGGGCAAAGACCTACACGAGACAAGACAGGGTAAACGAAGTGCAGGACTAGAAATCACAACAAGACTATGAAAGAATGGCAAGGCTATGAAACATGGCAAGACTGTGAAACATGGCAAGACTATAAAACATGGCAAAGACATAAATAATACAAAACATGAAACATAATAAAACATGGAATCAAACAACAAAACACAATACATAATCATGGGGATGGTCAGGGGCAGGCAGTGGTCACTTAAACACAAAAAGCATACATGGCAAGGCCAGGCACAAAACTTAAACATGGAGCTAGGGAAAGCATGGGTAAGATGCAGATTCACAACAGTTTTAGCAGAAAGAGGCCAACAAATGCTGGGAAATATAGCCAAATATATTGCGTAAAAATCTAAGAAGATTATACTTCTCTTGCACAATACATTCATCAAACCTTCTAGGGACCATATGACACAAAACACATTCAGGCTCTGGAAAAGGTTCGAAGAAGAGCCACAAAGTTAATTCCGGGTATGAAAGATAAAAGCTATGAGGAGAGGCTGAATAATGTTAATTTCTTCAGTTTATTAGTCAAGGATGACTTCAGGGCAATCTGACTGAAGCCTTAAAATATGCTAGGGATTAACAAAGTTAACTATGCATGATTACTCAGCCCATATTCTGTTAGCAGAACTCAGTGTCGTCAATGGAAGTTAGCCATGGGGAAATTTAGCACTGATATTTGGAAATATTTTGCACGTATAGAGTGATTGCAGTTCGGAAAATCTTGCCGGGCCATGTCCTGGAGGCAGCAACTCTGGTATTTTTCTAAACCAGGCCTAATACAATGCTAGATACCATCTAGTCTTTAAGTGTCTGAAGTGTGACGGTCACCGTAGTGAGATTAAAATGGCAAACCCAGTTGTGCTGAATGGCCTGTTCTCACCACTCATGTTATGCTATGTTATTTAATGTTGGATGTCTCCCTGCATTCCAATCAGCAGTGCGTGTAATCTTGCCAAACCCTCTGCTCATCTTTATGCTCGCTGTCTGGTGTGTCTCAATTCTGATTCTTTAAATTGCGTCGGAAGTCTAACTAAATGCAAAAAAGGGCAGCTCTGGATTTATGTCACAAGGTTAGCTCTGAGAAGGAGTGAACTTTTCCAGCAGTGAAACGCATGCCTACTGTATTCAGTGCTGGCTCATTAATTTATGATTAACTAAACTGAACTGGCAGCAAAGTAAAGGTAAAAAACAAACAAAAAAGTGATATAAACAAATATAAAACAATAATAGAATAAGGCATCCAGGTAAAAAGAATCAGTTTAATGCAAAGCGTTTTCAAATCATCATACAAACCCCTATTACAATGAAGTTGGGATGTTGTGTAAAACGTGAATAGAAACAGAATACAATGATTTACAAATCCTTTTCGACCTTCATTCAATTGAGTACACTACGAAGACAAGATCTGTAATGTTCGAACTGATAAGCATTATTGTTTTTGGGAAATATTCACTCACTTTGAATTTTATGCCTGCAACACATTACAAAAAAGCTGGAACAGAGGCATGTTTACCACTGTGTTACATCACCTTTCCTTTAAACAACACTCAATAAGCGTTTGGGAGCTGACGACACGAACTGGAGGTGGAATTTTTTACCCATTCTTGCTTGATGTACGACTTCAGTTGCTCAACAGGCCAGGGTCTCCGTTGTCATATTTTGCACTTCATAATGCGCCACACATTTTCAATGGGAGACAGGTCTGAACTACAGACAGGCCAGTCTATTACCCACACTCTTTTACTATGAAGCCATGTTGTTGTAACACTTACAGAATGTGGCTTGGCATTGTCTTGCTGAAATAAGCAAGGATGTCCCTGAAAAAGACGTCGCTTGGATGGCGACATATGTTGCTCCAAAACCTGTATGTACCTTTCAGCATTAATGGTGCCTTCACAGATGTGCTAGTTACCCATGTCATGAGACAAACACATCCCCACACCATCACAGATGCTGGCTTTTGAACTTTGCAATGACAACAATCTGGATTGCCCTTTTCCTCTTTAGCCCTGAGGGCACGACATCTATGATTTCCATAAGCAATTTGTAATTTGGACTCTTCAGACCACAGCACACTTTTCCACTTTGCGTCAGTCCATCTCAGATGAGCTCGGGCCCAGAGAAGCATTTCTGGGTGTTGTTGATACTATATGGCTTTCCCTTTGCATGATTGAGTTTGAACTTGCATTTGTAGATGTAGTGACGAACTGTGTTAACTGACAATGGTTTTCCAAAGTGTTCCTGAGCCCACATGGTAAGATCCTTCACCGAATGATGTTGGTTTTTAATGCCCGAGGGACTGAGGGTCTTGGGCATTCAATATTGGTTTTCAGCCTTGCAGCTTACATGTAGAGATTTCTCTGGATTTTCTGAATCTTTTGATAATGCTATGGACTGTAGATGATGAAACCCCCAAATTCTATTCATTTACACATTGAAAAACGTTGTTCTTTAACTGTTGGACTATTTGCTCACGCAATTGTTCACAAAATGGTGGACCTCGTCTCTCCTTTGCTTGTGAATGACTAAGCCTTTCAGGGATGTTCCTTTTATACCTAATCATGACACTCACCTGTTTCAAATAGAGTACTAAAGTGATGACGTCTCCACTATTTAGCTTCTGGTGTCGGAAGTAAAATCCCTATGGGAATTAATAATGGGGTTGGGACACTTTCCAGCATTGCTTGAACTCGTATTAATTTTAAGAGCCGCCTCGCTCCAAGATTAGCCTACAGGGTATACAGATACAAATGATCACATCAAAGTCGTCGTTTATTGCAAAAAACTATATGCTTTTGCACTTGTAGTCCAGTTTGTAGTCCAATTCTCCGAACTACATATCCACTGCAAAAGTGGGCGAGTAGCCCATAATTTTTTCCAAGCCAATGAGGTACCTCAGTTTCAGCAAACATTCATAACATAACATGATGGTAGCCGATCAGTGCCCTATATTGCCGTATGTCCATGCAACCGTTCCTATGTAGCGAGCTACTATTATCTAGCTACATACCTAGAAATGAATGGATCACAATAGTTATTTTGCCATTTAGCTAGCTATCATTAAGCTACACTAGTGAACCACATAGCTAGCCAGCTAGTGAGTTTATTACATCTTGTGCATATAGCTAAACTGACAGAAACCATAAATGATTAGTTTACCATCTCTTACTCTTATTTAGGAAGCTAGCTAGCATGATTATTCAATAAATATCACGATCTAAGCTAGCGAAACTGCTAGCTAGCTTGTTACATATTCCACATGTATGTTTGCATTAACAAGTTAGCCTTGGGGCAGCATAGCAGAGTAAATAGCGCATGGGTGGAGCTGAACTTAGTGTTATTAACCCACACAGAAACAGATAAACATTAGTCTGATTTTATTTGAGAACAAATTTGACAGTTATTCCAGTATTGACAGACTTGATACATACCCTTACAAATGAAAAGATGTATACTTCAAGTTTAAGCAACATAAACGTAAAGTAGCCATCTAGTATACATCTGAGTTTTACAAAAGTATTTTGTACTGCAAGTACACTAGAAGTGAACTTTTTAGTATACTGTGACCTAACTAGTTGTATTCCTCTAGCATATTTTTCAATTTATGAAAGTATACATTAAAGTATACTGCAAGTAAACTTATATATACTGCTAATTTATTAGTTATAAAATTCCAGTAAACTTTTTTCATGAAAGTATACTGTGAAGTATACTGCTAGTTAACTTGAAGATGAACTATTAGTTTGGTAGTTATATACTTCTAGCATAATGTCTAATTTATACAAGTATACTTTGAAGTATCCTGAAAGTAAATTCAGATGTACTACAGCTTTACTTGTTATGCCAAATGTTTAGTTCATGAAAGTACACTTTGAAGTATACTGCAAGTACACTTATAGGTTGACTACTAGTTCTATACTTCAAGCCCTCTATAGTTTAAATTTAGTTTTAAACTTTCAGGCAGCGAAAAGTTTTTTTTTTTTTGAACTGCAAGTATACTTCAAAGTCTTCTTTAAGCTAACATCATACTCATTGCAGTGGGGAACCCTCAGGGCCTTCTACGCCTTCAGAGAAGGCCTAAAAAGTCTGGACCAAAAAATTGGCGTTTTAAATAAAAAATAAGGATCATTTTTAAAATTTCTATCTCATTTAATTCAATAAAATACATTTAATAGATTTTCTGTCATCTATGTTTTAAGTTAAGCTTACTGTCAAGTTCACATCAGCAATGAAAGGGTTACTGTCCTGAAAACATGTTATCCAATCAGAATCGCCTGTCTTTATCAAGACCCGGTTATTTGGCTCATTAATTGGTTGGGGCTTCATGAATCCAGGGGAAGGCCAAGCTATGCATAAAGCGATGTGTCTTGGTTTGGAGAGTGAGGGGAAAATTGACCAATCACGGTTTGATTTTAAGTGGGCGGTATAAAAACAAAAACATCTTATGCTGCGTTCCAGCGGAGGTTTGAACCTGTAAATCAGGACTTCAAAGTTACGAGTCACGACTTCATAGCGTTCCAGGCAAAAGTAACAAGTTACGACTTCATAAAGTTTCTTACCATTTACCACTTAAAAAAAGCCGGTGCCGCCATTTTAGTTGAGCTGCGTGACGTCATACAAAGAAGTCGGAGTATGTTGAGCGCAATGGAGTTCACCGGCGTAAATTCACAGATTTGACTGTAGCTCCACCCACTTTTATCCGGTAAATCACGGGTTACGAGTTGCCTGGAACGCACCCTTAGGCCTTCGTGAAGTCCAAACATTGACTGCACTTACATGCGCACCATATTCGGGTTATATAAGGTCCATAAGGTAATATTCGAATAAGATGTTTACATGCGCTGAGCGATGGGAGTATTCCGTTTACGTGTTAATTAGCATATCCACCACTTAGGTCCAATCCCAACACCGAGTTTTCAGCAAATATAACGCTCGAAAGTAATCATCGTGGCTTTGGTTGCCTTCAATTAGAGCTTCAAAGCCGACATCGACTCCACTCTCTTGGCCACTGCCATTGCCAGCGGTCTCTGTCCTAGAATTACATCCATGACCATGACATAAATGAAACTGGCTGGATTAGGGAACTGGTGTTGTTTTGTTTTTGGCTGTGGCTATTTTTACGCCAGTCGTGAGTTTGCTGTAATTTGCTATTCTTACGAGCTTCCGTATCCGCATGCGCAATAGGAAATTCGGCCTTCTTCTCAACTGGGTTGAAAACATCCCGCTTTTGCTGCGTGCCTTGTGGTTCACATTACTAGACCGGCTAGCCTGCTTCCTTACTTTAAGTTACAGTCAGGATGTCCTCTACTCAATTTAGGTAGGGTTATTTATTAGCTAGCTAACTTTGCCAGCTTGCCATCTAACTCATTAGCCAATATGTACTCTAGAATTTCTTACAAGGATAAACTTTGAGCTGCTATCAGCTCTTCATCACGACACTAATCATTACTGACTATTGATTGTGGAAAGTGACAACCTGACCGTTCCCCAAATATAAGCGAGCAAACGTTGAACCAAAAATTACACTCTCATAACGACCTAACCCGATAGCTAAGTTAAGCAACTCGCTAGAAAACATAAGTAATGTTACAGCCGTCTCGCTAGCTAACATAAGATGATACATTATAGTTAATGCCATTGTAATAAGCATAGACTGTAATTAGAGTCTATGGGTCCAAGTCCTGATTCTTTACATTGTGCATGAACATACGGAAGCTTATAAGAATAGCAAATTGGAGTAAGATTACGATTGGCGTAAAAATAGTCACTGCCTGTATTTTTTTCGCTTTGGAATATGCCGTCTTCAGAGTTTTCCAGTGATGCATAACTTGGTTGGCAGTTAAAACAAAACCAGCCTCTCTCCACTTTTCGCACATCTTAAAGATTTCATTGTTACGGTGCTTTCGCCCATCGATATATTCCAATATATTCATGTCTTTCATCATCTGAATGCACACAGTCGTCTCCTCTTTGCTCCAAGAAGGCTAATTCCTTGCGAATTGAACAGGCGCAGACGTAGTTGAATATTCTGTTCGGGAGCATGTTCCGATTGAGGAGTACACATGAGCCAATATTCCGATTAAAACAGGCATGTTTTGGAATATTTCGAATCGAAAAATGACCTTAATCGGGTTATTGCACACGTTTACATGACAGGTACGCAATCGGAATATTCACATATTCTGATTAAAACAGGAATATGGTGTGCATGTAAACGCAGTCATTGTAATCGGCAGTGAGGTGAAAGCGAGTGAGAGACAGAGTTGAATGGCAGAAGACGAGAGCGACGTTGTGGCTAGCTTAATACCATTGCCTTTAACTGGTGATAGCTTGACCGCAGTGAAGTGACCACAAAATAAAGAAAAGTTTAATGAAATGAGTGTAAATGTGCACAAGCTAATAATAATTTGATTTTCTAAAATAATTCCTATTTTCCAGTCTCTTTAATTAGGCTAACTTGCATTACTTTTGTTGTTTAGTATATATCTGACTGGGTGAGCATCTGACATACCTCACTGCATATCTGCCAAGTTGCGCATTGCGCTGAATCAAATTGATAGTAATTGTCAGCCGTCTGGCCTCACAAGCAGATTGTCTCAAAATATATATTTAATTAATTTCTCAACACAGGTGTCTAATTTATTTATTTAATCATCCATTTATTCATTTATTAATTTAGCCAATTTATCTATTTAGACTATTTATTCATTTTACTTATAAGAGCAACAACAGCATGACGTCCACATCGCTGCATATGGTTTAGTACTCATTTTGACTGCTGCACTCGTTCCTGCATGTTGTTCCCTGATTTCAAATTTGCATACACCTGGTCAGACCTGGCGTGAGATTTTTGCGGACCGTTCGCTCATGTTCAGATTGATAAATGCCGATCCTTGCGGCAGTTTTGGCGTACATCCATTTTTTTTTTGGTGGACGCACGTTTGATAAATGAGGTCCAGTATACTTTCATGAACTGAAAAGTTTACTAGAACTAAGTTTTACAACTAATAAACTAGCAGTATATCTTTAAGTTTACTTGCAGCATACTTAAATGTATACTTTCATAAATTGAAGAGTATGCTAGAAGTGTACAACTCGTTCACTCTCAGTATGCTAAAAAGTTTACTTGTAGTGTACTTGCTGTATAAAATAAAGCTTAGATGTAAACTACATGGGTACTTTCAGTTTACTTTGCTTAAACTTGAAGTATACCTTAAAGTATACTTTTATAAACTTTATACTTTTTAGACTGAAGAAATATTAAATTAGAATACTATGTACAATAAGTATAAGTGCATGGTCCGTATTAGACTTGCTATACTTATACTCAAGTATACTTAATAAAATGCACTTCAAGTATACTACTTCTTGCTAAGGAACGCAGAACCGAGTAGAAAGTAGAGTGACTAACTAATTAGGCAAACAAATGGCTTTGGCAAGGTCCTGGAAAATTCAAGACAGGAGACTTCAAACGCGTTCTCAACTCCTTCAATCCGGGATTCAGGAGGATCATGGGACTTGTATTTTTTAGGGTACAAAGAGGTTAGCATGGTGACAAAAATTTTAAATGATTTGATTTATAGCTGATTCCGGCCAAGAATAATTATATTTGTTTATAGTCTGAAATATAATGCAAAATCTCAAAAAGATGGAAGGTTGAATACATTGGGAAGTGATTCAAAAGTGAACTGAAAAAACAGTCTATGGGTAAAATGAATGGGAAATTTTACTTCTGACACCAATGTGACGTCATCACTCTATAACCTGTTCACCTGTGGAAGGTTCCAGACAGGGGTTTTTGAGCGTTCCTTAACTTTCCCAGTCTTTTGTTGCCCCTGTCCCAGCTTTTTTGGAATGTGTTGCTGGCATCAAATTCAAAATGAGCGAGTGTTTAAAAAATAAAAAATAAATAAAGTTAATTAGTTTGAACAGTAAATATCTTGTCTTTGTAGTGTACTCAACTAAATATAGGTTAAAAAGGATTTGCAAATCACTGTTTTCTGTTTTTATTCACATTTTACACAACATCCCAACTTTCATTGGAATTGAGGTTTGTACTATAATTGAGAGGCTAGGCCTCCAGCCCCCCACCTATCACAGTCTCCCACACATTTTCTGTCACCATATCATCACCTGCGGCTCATTATTAATACGCTGCAGGCAGCAGTTTTTGATTCCCCACTGCTGGTCAGTGGGTTTGAACAGTCACACTTCGCCTTTCTTTGGGTTTACTGAGATTCTGTGTTGTTTATCTTTGTATTAGTTTTATATTTAGTTGGAACCTCATCCCCCTTTTGTTTTGTGTTTCATATTTTTTGTTAGTCAACATTCATCACTCCCCCTCCTCGCACCTGAGTCCGGTTCCAGATTTTATACAGTAGTACGCCAGACAGCTGTTTGGCATCCGACGGGCAAACCCTGACAACAAAACAAGGAATCCCTGAGTGTGTGTGCATGTGTATGGATATGTGTGGATGTATGGATGTCCTCCACATTTCTCAAGAGCTTTTTTTGATCAACTTGAAACTTGGTGGCTGTATTGCTGAAGACTGAAGGAAGTGCTGCGTCGAGGTCTGCCTGTCTATGGGTGGAGTGGTTCTCAAGAAATCAAAAAAGCTGCAAGCACCAATACCGTTTAACCTGCAATGGTAAAGGCACTGATATATACCCTGTAAGCAAGGATACTGCACTTGAGTAACTGTAAAAGCCATTCCTTCAAAGATACCTGCTCAGAATAGCAACAGATATTAAAATACATTGCAAAAAGAGATTCCTTGCTCAATATTTTCTTAGTAATGAAAAGATTCTCAGTTCCGCCATCTACACGTACATGCTTTTCAATAGTAGCAAACAGCTGTTTTGCCAAAGCAGAAGTACACATTTATAATTCATAGCATTTTGTCAGAAGGATTCAGATTGTTTAAACAAGATAATGCAGATTATGGCATAAATATTTCAAAGGAACATCTGTCTCATTTCTGAAAAATGATCATCAACAGAGAGGTAAATAAACACCCCACCGGGGACTGTAGCGGATCTGGAAGACTGCCAGCATCAGGTGACAGTGGAAGCCCAAGGGCTAATGGGAAGGGGAAGCGAATCGAAGCCAAAGACACCCTTCGTTCGGCTGTAGAGGAAATGAAGACCAGACTCGCAGGAGGATGGTGACTCTGCCATAGGTAATCAGTGATTGGCTGATTTCAACATGCAAATGAGTTTTCCCCTTTAGCACCTAATTCTATTCCACGGTTTTCATGCGCTTGCATCATTTGGCCTATGTTACTCTCCATTATTAGTCTAATTCAGTGGTTGTTGTCGCTGAATCAACCTCAGTTGTGTCTCCCTCTGTATCACTCCCTGTACCTGACTCCTGCTGTGGCCTCGTTGCCGTGGTGTATTAACACTGTTTTTGTCCTTCCTTCTCCAGCAGGTTTAACTCCAGGGCCCAGTTCCCTTGTGCACGTGTGCCCATTTCATACGCCCTGCTTAACCATCGCTGAGTCTGTGTGTGACTCTCACCATCGCTGAGTCTGTGTGTGACTCTCACCATCACTGAGTCTGTGTGTGATTCTCACCATCGCTGAGTCTGTGTGTGACTCTCACCATCGCTGAGTCTGTGTGTGACTCTCACCATCGCTGAGTCTGTGTGTGACTCTCACCATCGCTGAGTCTGTGTGTGACTCTCACCATCGCTGAGTCTGTGTGTGACTCTCACCATCGCTGAGTCTGTGTGTGACTCTCACCATCGCTGAGTCTGTGTGTGACTCTCACCATCACTGAGTCTGTGTGTGACTCTCACCATCACTGAGCCTGTGCGTGACTCTCACCATCACTGAGTCTGTGTGTGACTCTCACCATCGCTGAGTCTGTGTGTGACTCTCACCATCACTGAGTCTGTGTGTGACTCTCACCATCACTGAGCCTGTGCGTGACTCTCACCATCACTGAGTCTGTGTGTGACTCTCACCATCGCTGAGTCTGTGTGTGACTCTCACCATCGCTGAGTCTGTGTGTGACTCTCACCATCGCTGAGTCTGTGTGTGACTCTCACCATCACTGAGTCTGTGTGTGACTCTCACCATCGCTGAGTCTGTGTGTGTGATTCTCACCATCGCTGAGTCTGTGTGTGACTCTCACCATCACTGAGTCTGTGTGTGACTCTCACCATCGCTGAGTCTGTGTGTGACTCTCACCATCGCTGAGTCTGTGTGTGATTCTCACCATCGCTGAGTCTGTGTGTGACTCTCACCATCGCTGAGCCTGTGTGTGACTCTCACCATCGCTGAGTCTGTGTGTGATTCTCACCATCGCTGAGTCTGTGTGTGACTCTCACCATCGCTGAGTCTGTGTGCGATTCTCACCATCGCTGAGTCTGTGTGCGATTCTCACCATCGCTGAGTCTTTGTGATTCTCACCATCGCTGAGTCTGTGTGCGATTCTCACCATCGCTGAGTCTGTGTGTGACTCTCACCATCGCTGAGCCTGTGTGTGACTCTCACCATCGCTGAGTCTGTGTGTGACTCTCACCATCGCTGAGTCTGTGTGTGACTCTCACCATCGCTGAGCCTGTGTGTGACTCTCACCATCGCTGAGTCTGTGTGTGACTCTCACCATCGCTGAGCCTGTGTGTGACTCTCACCATCGCTGAGTCTGTGTGTGACTCTCACCATCGCTGAGTCTGTGTGTGACTCTCACCATCGCTGAGTCCAATCAGGAAGGGGGAAAATACTTCTTCATTGCACTGTACCGGACAACCAACAAAGAGCAAAGATATTAAAATTTACACCTATCCTCTACTTGTTGTAAAGGCATTTATGAATCAGCCATGGCTTTGAGTTCTTTATAAAAGAATATACTGAATCCTTTTTACATTCAATTTTACAGTTGCATTAAGAAAATTACTTGCAAGCGTCCAAAAAAAAAAAAAAAAAATAATTTTCAATGTGATACCTCTGACAGTGGGTAACTAAAAAAAAACTCATGTGATGTTCACTTGAAAAACTGGACATTTCTCCCTGAAGTCAAAGACAGAGCGGAATTAATTTAAAAAGTTCAAGAAATACTTGAATAATACTACTAAATAATACTACTACTAAATTTTTATGATCATGCTGGAGTCGCCAGTTTTATATGTAGATGGCATAGGCACATCCTGGTACACCTGTGGCTATGCCAATGACTTTAGTTATTTCCATGCTGAAAGCTCGAGACCTTAATCACCTGTGTCACACAAAGGCCACAATGCACAGAGAGGATTTTTTTAGTTGGAATGGACTTAGTGAAGGTGTTGCGTAAGTGTTAATGGTGTAACTGAACAAAGAGAAGACCTATTTCCAAGCGACAAGTGACAGCAGAGGATTTAGGGTTGAATTCTCAGACTTGCATTCCAACTTCTGCATGGGGTGTACAACAGGGCTCTGTCAAGGCTATATTATATTTCAACCAGGAGAGACTCAAGTGAAATCAAGAAAATATATATTATCCTTTGAGTATAAAGGGGTAACATGCTTATAATCGAATCAAGTCTTTGGCGCTTGGACTCTTTGGGAAGACTCGAAGATCAGGAGCACTGCCCGGAGCAGCCACAGGAAATCCCCCGAAGAGTCCAGGTGGTGGTGGCTGAAGACTGGTGAAGCTGGAGTGGCGTAACGGGAGATCTGATGAGAAGGGTGGCGTTGGGGCGGAGGAGGGTCAGCGAGCGGCAGCATGGGCAAACTAGGGCGGAGAAAATAACATATTTAAAAAGACGGCAGCAGAATGATTGGCTAGCGATGCGACTGAGGTGTGCCCTGGTAGAATAGAAGCAATCAGCTGCTATGCCAGCTGACTGCTCATTGACAGCCCCGGATGTTGTCTGCGGAGAATCAGGAGTGAACTTGCATGAACAAAATAGACGGGGTTGACGAGCGCGAAAGAGAGAGAGTCTTCCTGACTGCACTTTCGCTAAGCTTCATTATCATCATCCATCTTTCATAGAAAACTTATTTTGGTATGTTGGCGAGTTTTGGTAGCACTCAGAATTATTGAAACATCAGTCCACGTGATGATTCTAAATATCGTTATTGTAAATTCTGTACTGCAATACAAATACTGTCTGGAAGAACTTCTTGTCTTCCGTGTCTTCCTCTGGGTGAACCTGAGGCATCACCGTGAAGCGCTTGGTGTCTCGTGACAGGAAAAGCTCCATTTAAATGCAGTCAATTTTTACCATTTCCATTAAAAAACAAAATTTTGCAAGTATTCGATGTGCATTTTTATGCTGAAAAGTTTTTGTTTACATGATTTGACTGTCAACATGAAGTGATAATATAGCAGAGGGCAGGACAATTCTCACTGCCAGTAAAAGTGCTGATTAAGTTTGTCTGTCAACTATCCGTCGCCTCCAATCAGTGTCCTTTCCCGTGATGTCATCTCTAATGGCCCTTGGTTAATTTGGGCAGCACTTTGCTTCTTAGCACGTCTCTTCATTAATGTAATATACATTTTTTATTGAGCAAAAATAACAGTTTGTATAATAAAAGAATACTAGTGCAGGAAATGATTATAACCACCACTTCATTAAGGGGGCTGTTTAATTATTTTTGGGAGCCTTTCTGGTGATTAAAATTCACCCTCATGTCGCTTTAAACATTAAAGTGCGATTATAGCACTGGTCCTAATGATCATTGCTTCATAATAAACTGCTTAAGACCATAAAGAATTCAGCGACAGAAAACTTGTCATTGCTAGGCACCTTTATCTTAGAGACAACAGACAGCAGTAGACTAAACACAGCATTTACTGGAGGATTAAAGCGAGACAAAAATATTTTTCATCCACTGACCTGTGCTTAATGCTTTGAGGATGTTTTTCATTTGCCTCTGAGACAGACGGTGGTAAAAATCAGTCTCTCACCGGCTGGGGTTTACTGGGCATGTGCGCATGAAGTGGTTCGAAGAATTTTATAAATTAGCCTGAAAACAAATAACACCAGGGCTATGCTTATGAAGACATGAAAAATTATTAGTGACGCTCCTGGACCAGATTAGAACAGTATGTAAAGATATTGGCCCACATTAAAAGTGGTAAGTAATGCTATTGGTCCAGATTTTACGCAGTCAGTAATGGTACTGGCCCATATTATAAGCGGTAAGTAATGCTTAAATATTTGCCCAGATTATTAGCGGTAAGTAACACTACTGGCCCAGATTATAAGCAGTAAGTAATGCTATCGGCCCATATTATGAGCAGCTAGTGATACTATTGTTTTAGATTATAAGCGGTAAGTGATGCTATTGGCCCAGATTTGTGGCACTTGGCGACACCACTGGCTCACATAAGAAACGTTTACCAACAGGCCCAGATAGCATAGAGCCAGCACATCAGATATTTTGGAATAGCTTTCCTTTTCTTCTTTTACTATTTTTAAAAAAGATATACATCCAAACAATATGCTGGGGAAACAATATCAATATTTATTTCAAAGCTATCGATAATTTGTCCATGAAGGTAGCTGGATCTACAGTATCTGCATATATAATAGTTTCAGGGAGCAAACGCTTCCATATCTAAGCCCTTGCTATTGATTTTTTTCATGGGACAAATTCCTTTTTGGCTCATGTGATGTGGTGCAATACCCTAATTACCAACACAGTCATGTACAGTGTATGACACATAAGCTACAGGTACAGTATCTCTATCACTCGTACAGTAACTAACAAGAGTGTTTTAACCACGACCGTGACCGATACCTGCTTGGCTAAGCGAGTCAGCCGTTCAACACCGATTCTTAGAAACAAAACATGAGGAGTATAGAGTGTTATGGGAGAAGTTATCTTAACATTTTGCTAACTGTTTATTTTTCTTAGCTATCTGCTCAATACAGACAATGTCTTTGTATTCACTTGAAAAAATGTCCAACTGAGCTACAAAAAAATTAGGTATGGGAGCAAGATTTGAATAAAGTCGGCAGGGCTGCCTCAGGTCAATGTGATGGCTAAAGCATAGGCTTTAGGTTTATCTTGGATGTGAGCGCTTCTTTCTGTAACATTTTTGGATGAAACTGTTTAAAAAATTGTTATTTGTTTCATTGTTTTGTTGCTTTGTATTTAATGCATAACTTCTATTTCGGTAGCGTAACGGATCATGTCCGTGAGTCAACTGCGGGATGCAGCCTCTCTCTGTGCCTTTAACACACTACATCCTGAGATATTGTTATTAAATAAGTGATTAAGTAATAAACATGGCTTTTGACCCTAAAACTGTTCAACCTCAACAGCCTTTTTGAAGGTTAAATTGTAAAAAAAAAAAAAAAAAAAAAGTTCATTGCTGCATTGAGCACATAATGATTTTATGGAATATTATCCCATTGTATATCAACTATTAAAAGCAAAATATTTTCAGAATGCTCAATAATATGTTATATTATTACTGAATAAGGCTGAGGTGCATGATATGTTTTCCAAGAATAAAGCTGGTCTGAGAAAGGGCATTTTACTGAACAATACACTTCATACACTTGCAAATATTGACCAGCGACCGCAAATATTTTCCCTCACGTGTGAGAACAACTGTTTACTGAGGATGTTTTGTCTGTAAAACCTGTAATATTCAAACCCAAGCAAATGTGGGGCAGTTTGCCAAACCCCCATGTGACAGCACACACACCAGGACACTCTGGATGTTGTGTTTATTAAATAGATTCCACACCCAGTGTGTGTGTGTGTGTGTGTGTTTGCGTATATACACACGCATGCGTGTGTGTATTGAGCGTCTGTTTGTGTTTTTGTGTTTGTTCTGTGAGTGTGTGTTTCTGTGTGTGTTTGTGTGTGCGAGTGTGTTGGTACACTACTCTGTGTGCATATGCATGTGCGTGCACCTGTCTATGTGTGTTTGTGTGTGAATTTGTGTTGTGTGAATGTTTGCACACAGCTCTTTGTATATGTGTGTGTTTGTACACTGCTCTGTGCGTGTGTTTCTGTGCGTGTGTTGTGTGTGCGTGCTGTGTGTGTGTGAGCGCGAGTGTGTGTGTGTTTGTACACTGCTCTGTATGTGTGCGTGAGCATGTAGTGTGCACATTGCTGTTTGTGTTTGTGTGTGCATTTGCGTGTGTGTCTGTGTGTGTGTGATTGTGTTTTGTGCATGTGTGTGTCATTGTACACTCCTCTGTGCATGCATGCGTTTGTGTAGGTGTGTGTTCGTACACTTCTGTGTGCGTGTGTGTGTGCCTTGTGCATGTGTCTATGTGTGTGTGTGGTTTGTGCACGAGTGTGAGTGGGTGCACGGCTTGGTGTTACAGAAGATAGTTGGTAACACTCTGAGGACACGCTGCAGAACGGCTCCTGGTGCATCAATCGCTATTTTGAAACAAACCACACGTCTGTCTGCCTGACAGCCCTGAGTCAGAGAGCAGTTCTCATGACCCAACATTAACACCGACGCCACAGGACACAAACCGGAAAATCCAGGGGTTTTGCAAGGCAGACGCCTGCTATGGAGCAACACATCTCATCATGTGGCAAACAGGGATTCTCGGGTACTTAACCTACAAGTGCGCGGAGTAATCATCTCTCTCACTGCACTGACTCACCTCACTTTGCATTTGGTGGGAATTCTGCAGTTTTTTTTTGGCACGGCATCATTTACATTCAGTTCTTGGGCATTTTGACGCAGTGCTGTCCCATTTTTGGGGTCGGCCCACAGCCTCGGAGCGAGGTGATTTGCAACGCAAAGACAGTTTTGATAAAATGATTATGAAGTATGAGACAGCGATGGTTTAATCTCATGACGTGCGTTAGGGGAGAGAGAGTAGACGCACAGGTTCTGTACAAATTCACAATCATCGCCTCACTGCAACACCATGTTTGCAGGGGCCGAGGTCCATAAGAGTCAGTGTTAGCAAAGAGGCGCGGCTTAAGCTCCAGTTGCCAGACTGAAAATTCACAGAGAGTTACTGCAGTGGTCGCCATGTTCTGCGAGAGAGCCGGTCAGGACCTACAGTAACACGACTGTATTACAGAGTGTTTCTGGGAGGGGCCTCAGCGCAGGAATGAGTGTGACAGCTGATATAGATATGGAAATGGAGCTCCTCAAAAACACCGCTCACCTCCCAACATATCTATTCATCTATCCATCCTTTATCCAAGCTCTGGATCAGTAAGGGGTTGCTGCGGTTACGGGGCAAACAGAGATCTCCACATGCCCAGGGGCCCCCCCGTTAACATGCACCAGCTGATTCACTAGGAAGCCCAGGCGATCCAGACCATCTGCGGAATTATATCAGTGAAAACTCTTGCTCTTTGGTTTTGTTTGTTTCTCTGTGTGCTTGTGCGTGCGCCTTGTAGAGGAAGGTGGACACAAAAGCCAGTTTAATCATCACACATTCATGAAGCACGACACAAACTGTATTGGTTGCGAAACAGTCCCTTTGTGACTCAGATTGCATGTGCTGTTTACAGGGGAACTCAGAAGAAACATTACTTTTTAATCTTATTTGTTTCCCATTTTCCTTTGAAGCCCAGTGTTGTCTTGTGTTTGTGACAGTGAAATAAAAAAAAGAAGGCAGATGACCATCGATGATGGGCCTCGGGCCTCTGTGTGCTGTTTCCATGGATTTCATCCAGGTTTTCAGCCCCAGTTCAAAGACCTGCAGGCCAGGATAACTGGAGACTGTAAATTCCCCACAGTGTCTGAGTGAATACTGTGTGATCTCTGCGATGGATCAGCCAACTGTCAGGGGTGTGTTCCCGCTGCTCACCCACTGCATGCTGGGATATACTCTAGCCTCCCTGTGACCCCGGTCGAGAATATGGGGGAGAGATAATGGACTGGATGGGCAGGATGACGGATGAATGCACAGTTAATCGCTCAGTTGATAGGACACTGGCACTCATAGGGTCATCTTCAACCTGGTTAGTAGCAAAGTGTACCCTGGGTGCAATTCAATATATCTAATTGTACCTCGGTTGTTGGAATGTCTGCTGAAATGTATCCTCATTCCATCGAAAGGTACTGAAGCCGAGGTACATTTCGATATTTTGCTGTGTTACTCGGGTGCAGTTCGAGGGTACTCAGGTCTAACATGACCTGACACACGACGCTGACAAGTTCACATGTTCAGGTCGGAATGCTTCAACACTCTAGTCTGAAGCGTGCGGAAATATATATTAAATACATTAAACCTTCAAACTTAAAAAGCACACAAAAATGTTTTTGTCCTCAAAAATGAAGAAGGGAATGATTAAGTGATTGATGATTAAGAATTATGAACCACATTTTGATGTTTGTCACTCTCTTTGTAAGTGTGTGTGTACTGAAGGAATGATGGCTCAGAAACTTAATAGTAGCTGGTTGGGAGTTGGTAACCACTGCGATGCATTGGGAAGAATACACAGAAATACTTTGATTCTTCCACAAATTCTATTGATAAAGGGAAGCATAACTGTATAGATGTGTGATTCTTTTAGTTAAACAAACAAGAAACCAATTTAGTGAAAGTACAACAACAGTGCTAATATTACACATTCAGAAGTGCTTGTTGAAACCTATGCTAATAGAATGCGTAACAAGAAATTATTTACTTGAGAAAGCTAATGATTTATTCGCGGGTCACTTGTTTCAGACCGACAGACACAGTGCTAAAACTCCGTCGTTACACTTTGCTCAACGATAGTTGCGGCCAGAATCGCATTCGGACCGCGCATCGGAACGTATTAAGGCGACGTTATACTTAGCGCATCCGTGAACGCATTTGTGCGCTCTGGGACGCAGACGTGTCCTCTGCCAAATAGAGTTAAACGCATTGAGCGCTTCTCTACGCGGGTAGAAAAGCAACGAAAGGCATTCGTGTTTGTTTGCTAGAGCATGCGCAGTCGGTGTTTTGAACCGCAGAGAGCTATGCGCACACTGTTTGATGACGAAAATTGCGTCAACGCGCTCTAGCGCCAAACAGCGCACACGCAGTATAATTATTATTATATATTATATTACATAAAAAGTAGAATTCCGGCTTTACTGTTGCAAGCGCTAGAGTGCGGCTACAGAACTTTGCTTACAGTTAATTCTAATTCGACATTCAGTTTGATTAGTATAAACTCGTGAACTACCCGTGTCGAGAATAATTTTGACTGTGCGAGCATGGAGATGGAAATACAGCAGTTACATTTGTAAAGGGCTATGCCACACCCTTATCCCCAAGAGGAAGGGGAGTTTTGTCTGGCATGGGGGTGGTGGAGTGTCCAAAGTAGAAATTGACCTTTGACCCCAGTGACCTTGACCTTTCAAAAAACTAACCCCTCAAGGACAATTCCAGGGACAACCTACATAGACCCACCAAGTTTGGTGAAGATCCGTCAGAGGACCTCGGAGGAGTAGGGGAACAAACAGACAGACAGACAAACAGACAAACGTTCCTCAAATTATAGTATGATGATTCAAAACAATATTGATCATCGTTCTACTTACTGGTTTTTAACACACAGATGTATGGACAGCCTTTAGCTCACTACTATTTACAATCGGCGTAATCATTACAGTCAGAGTGTAGCCACATTAACAGGAAACCATACTACAGTTTGGCAGCCAGATACAAAGTTCTGCACGTACGGGGTCTACCGCAACTACCAAGGGCACGGACCTCTTATCCCCGCCTGCCAACTAAGGGTGAGCCAAGATACTATAATTCACAAAGATTCTATAAAAAAATGCACGAGTCCTTCATCACAGTTTGTGAACACAACAGCTGAAGATACCTTTCCATGTCGTTAAGGTGATTTATTTTTCCCGTGTCAATTCTGTCCTCTGTTCAGAATTGTTCACCATTTCTCCCTGTTAATGCCATTAAATAATTGCCCGACATCTGGCAAAATTAAATATAAGGTCACTAAATTAGTGTGTGTTGTAATTAATGGGAAGCAGATAGTGTGAGCAGCCTTGATTAATTTTTGCATTCTGTTATTTGCATAGATTTTTGTTCTGTAGATTGAATCATTAGTCATGCAATTAAGAGCGGTTCCCCGTAGCTTATTATTAAACACTGACTGCTCACTGAAAATGAGGTGGAGGCACAGAGACTGTGTCACTCTATATGCTGTTATACACAGTGTCTGACTCTCCCTTCGCTACTGGGGCTCCTGTGCCTCTCCTGCCCTGGGAGGTGGGGAGTCACACACCACCTCAGCCCTGCCTCCTCACACCCACCCTGGGCACATGCTAGAGCTGCAGACCACCCTCACACCCAACCTGTAACCGACTACACACTAACACTCACCTTCTAACCGACCACACCCTCACGCCCACCCTCTAAAAGCCCACACCGTCACACCCAACCTCTAACCGACTACACACTAACACCCACCTTCTAACCGACCACACCCTCACGCCCACCCTCTAAAAGCCCACACCCTCACACCCAACCTCTAACCGACTACACACTAACACCCACCTTCTAACCGACCACACCCTCACGCCCACCCTCTAACCACCCACACCCTCACGCCCACCCTCTAAAAGCCCACACCCAACCTCTAACCGACTATACACTAACACCCACCTTCTAACCGACCACACCCTCACGCCCACCCTCTAACCACCCACACCCTCACACCCAGCCTATAACCGACTACACCCCAGCACTCGCCTTCTAACCGCCCACACCCTAACACCCACCCTCTGACCGCCCACACCCTAACACCCACCCTCTAACTACCCACACCCTCACACCCACCCTCTAGCAGACTACACCCTAACACCCAACCTCTAACCGCCCACACCCTAACACCCACCCTCTAACCGCCCACATCCTCACACCCACCCTCTAACCACCCACACCCTCACACCCATCCTCTAACCACCCACACCCTCACACCCACCCTCTAACCACCCACACCCTCACACCCACCCTCTAAAAGCCCACACCCTCACACCCATCCTCTAACTGCTCACACCCTCACACCCATCCTCTAACTGCTCACACCCTCGCAACACATCCTAGATCTGAAAGAATGAAATATTCTTATTAAATACTTTGTTCTTTACATCGCTGAATAAGCTGACAACAAAATCACACAAAAATTATCAATGGAAATCACATTTATTAACCCATGGTGGCCTGGTTTGGAGTCACACTCAAAATTATAGTGGAAAAACACACTACAGGCTGATCCAACTTTGATGTAATGTCCTTAAAACAAGTCCAAATGAGGCTCAGTAGTGTGTGTGGCCTCCACGTGCCTGTATGACCTCCCTACAATGCCTGGGCATGCTCCTGATGAGGTGGCGGATGGTCTCCTGAGGGATCTCCGACCAGACCTGGACTAAAGCATCCACCAACTTCTGGACAGTCTGTGGTGCAACGTGGCGTTGGTGGATGGAGCGAGACATGATGTCCCAGATGTGCTCAATTGAATTCAGGTCCGGGGAACGGGTGGGCCAGTCCATAGCATCAATGCCTTCGTCTTGTAGGAACTGCTGACGCACTCCAGCCACATGAGGTCTAGCATCGTCTTGCATTAGGAGGAATCCAGGGCCAACCGCACCAGCATATGGTCTCACAGGGGGTCTGAGGATCTCATCTTGGTACCTAATGGCAGTCAGGCTACCTCTTGCGAGCACATGGAGGGCAGTGCGGCCCCCCAAAGAAACCCCGGCCACCCCACACCATTACTGACCCACTGCCAAACCGGTCATGCTGGAGCATGTTGCAGGCAGCAGAACGTTCTCCACAGCGTCTCCAGACTCTGTCACGTCTGTCACATGTGCTCAGTGTGAACCTGCTTTCATCTGTGAAGAGCACAGGGCGCCAGTGGAGAATTTGCCAATCTTCGTGTTCTCAGGCAAATGCCCAACGTCCTGCACGGTGTTGGGCTGTAAGCACAACCCCCACCTGTGGACGTCGAGCCTTCATACCATCCTCATGGAGTCGGTTTCTGACCGTTTGAGCAGACACATGCACATTTGTAACCTGCTGGAGATCATTTTGCAGGGCTCTGGCAGTGCTCCTCCTGTTCCTCCTTGCACAAAGGTGGAGGTAGCGGTCCTGCTGCTGGGTTATTGCCCTCCTACGGCCTCCTCCACGTCTCCTGATGTACTGGCCTGTCTCCTGGTAGCGCCTCCATGCTCTGGACACTTCGCTGACAGACACAGCAAACAGTCTTGACACAGCTCACATTGATGTGCCATCCTGGATGAGCTGCACTACCTGAGCCACTTGTGTGGGTTGTAGAGTCCGTCTCATGCTACCACTAGAGTGAAAGCACCGCCAGCATTCAAAAGTGACCAAAACATCAGCCAGAAAGCATAGGAACTGAGAAGTGGTCTGTGGTCACCACCTGCAGAACCACTCCTTTATTGGGGGTGTCTGGCTAATTGCCTATAATTTCCACCTATTGTCTATTCCATTTGCACAACAGCATGTGAAATTGATTATAAATCAGTGTTGCTTCCTAAACGGACAGTTTGATTTCACAGAAGTGTGATTGACTTGGAGTTAAACAACACAATGTAAGTGTTCCCCAGTGTATATTGGCTATATGCCCAACTGCTGCTTTGCTCCATTATATTTAAAAGTGACTTTCGCACTAATGCATGCTGGGTAATAATCTATCCAGTCCCCTGTCCCTGCGCAGATCAGTGGCTCTGTCACCTCACGGCAGGAAGGTCGTGGGTCTGAATCCGGCCCGGGGGCTGTCCTTGCTCTCTGCGTGTTTGAGGGTTTTCCCCGGTCCTGAATCACAGCCCACGAGGTCCGAGGACTGCCGGTTATCCACCCTCCCTTTACCTGGGAGTCAGGTGTTAACACAGGCTGGCCAATCAGAGGCACTAACTTGCTTGCCTGGGATGACAGAAAACCTGGGCTGGATGTGGATTTGAGGATCCCTGCTCTAACAGAACACAGATGTGCATGAGAGGCTAACGGGACGCCTTGTGTTTCCTGTGCTTGGCCCGCAGTCCCAACTGTGTCCCGGCCTCTCGCTTTATATTCACCGGGCTCCAGTCAGGCCAGAGCAGGAGTGTAGAGTCAGGATTCATGAATGTACATATTTCTTCTAACGTGTCAGTCGTGCTAAAGCACAGATATTTCTCACTATAGTGACCCCTTTATATTCATAAGTCTGTTCTTTGACCTTGTCTCTAGGCATTTCCTCAGAACAGCAATGTTGGGAGTATTGAGACTAAAAAAAGCAAACCTATATCTTAAAAAAACATCTGTAACTGCATTGAATTATTTCAGGCATAACCTTGGTGCTGTTACACTGGCTAGGATGAACCGGTGCTTCTAGAATATCTTGCTGCCAATTATATAATAATCTTAAACCAGAAAAGGAAATTACCAGCCCTGTTACTGTCAACCTAATTACATCACAGCATAGGCCAGTGCTATAACCTAACCTCAGTAACTCTCCACAATATTACTGTAGTTCATCGGTCTTCCACAATATTACTGTAGTTCAACAGTAAGGCTCAATATTACTTTAGTTCTACAGTAAGCCACAATATTACTGTAGCTCTACAGAATGACACAATATTGCTGTAGTTCTACATGAAACACAAATCAATCTTCACACTAGTATAATCTATGAGCACATGCATACAATGCATGTTCTTCAAATGTTTGCGTGCCTAATTAAAAGCATTAAAACTCAAATCAAGAGTTCATTAGATGTGAACCCCAGCATCATAATTAAAAAATAACTGAATTCATGTAAATAACCTGCAAAGCAATAAAATGCACATTGCAGCCTAACTGAGCAATCTTTATCAAAACACCCTCTGAGGAAAACCCCAGTGATGAACAATGATTATTTCCATCATCTACAATAATACTTTTATTATTGGGCATACGCTTAAGTGTTTCCGAGCTAACCAACAACCGCAGGCTACGGTATGCTCTCAGCATCTCAATCAATTCACTGTTGAACATGCTAAGAGAATCATTAGCTTCAGAAATGTATTTATGTTAGACTCATGAAAATGCCATTTGCAGTGACAAGGCCGTAATGCATTATCGGCAATTAGGAATATGACAGCGCGCATTAGCAGCTGATGTGTTTACTCTCTGCTGTTAATTATCGGAAGTAGGCTGCACGTTAATTTCCACAACATCCTTCCTGGTTCTAAATCTGAAATAAATAGATATTTTTGTTTGAAAATCCCCCCTCAACAGCCTGAACACAAGAAAAATTCAGCTTGTGGTTTTAATTACCCACGCCTGACGAGGCGGCGGGGGAATACAGTTTAGCACCGTGTGTGTGTGTGTGTGTGTGTGTGTGTGTGTGTGTGTGTCTGTCCGTGCGACAGCTCGGCCACCTCTGAAGCTAGGGTGACCAAACTTTGTGGGGTAGATGACCCGAAGGCACCCTGTCCAAATTTGCATTTTGAGGTCCAAAGGTCAAAGGTCAAGGTCAACAGGAGGCATGGGTTAGCATCTCTATAGAGTGCGCATCATCTAGTTTGAAATAAGTTAAAGAACATCAGGCAGTACAATCAGGGAGGAGCAGAAAAAAAAAACACTCAGTAACATTGCGATCTATTTAAGTACAGTCAAGCTCACTCACTGTCATGTCCTGTGCCAAAGTAAAAAAGTGTGACAAGACGGCGAGTTGCAGTTCATATGCAGGAAGTGATTAGCTGGTAAACTGCATATCAAAATGCTTTTGATGTACCAAATAGTCTGGCGAGCATTTCTTTGTTTTACAAAAGGGTAAAAACCCAGCCGTCACCCGCTCCACTGCTGAATGATATCACATAAGCTGTCACAGGCTACAATCATTATTCAGAAGGTACGACTGTATCAGTATCAGTCGTACTAAAGCACTGACTGTACGAAAGTACAGTCCCCGAGCTTCACTTTGCGTGCTGGAAATCACCAATGCACGGAACGAAATGATGATCTCGATCCAATCCTTCACAACCGCTGTAGCTGACAAGCTAAATATTTGCCTCAAGAATACAGTCTGCAAAAGCTGAGGTTTTTACTAAAAAAAGCTAAACTGCGCCCCGACTCCTGCCTCACTGCGCCCTGACTCCTGCCTCACTGCGCCCCGACTCCTGCCTCACTGCGCCCTGACTCCTGCCTCACTGCGCCCCGCCTCCTGCCTCACTGCGCCCCGACTCCTGCCTCACTGCGCCCTGCCTCCTCCCCCACTGCGCCCGCCTCCTGCCTCACTCCGCCCCGCCTCCTGCCTCACTGCGCCCCGACTCCTGCCTCACTGCGCCCTGACTCCTGCCTCACTGCGCCCCGACTCCTGCCTCACTGCGCCCCGACTCCTGCCTCACTGCGCCCTGACTCCTGCCTCACTGCGCCCCGACTCCTGCCTCACTGCGCCCTGACTCCTGCCTCACTGCGCCCCGACTCCTGCCTCACTGCGCCCCGACTCCTGCCTCACTGCGCCCTGACTCCTGCCTCACTGCGCCCCGACTCCTGCCTCACTGCGCCCCGACTCCTGCCTCACTGCGCCCCGACTCCTGCCTCACTGCGCCCTGACTCCTGCCTCACTGCGCCCTGACTCCTGCCTCACTGCGCCCCGACTCCTGCCTCACTGCGCCCCGACTCCTGCCTCACTGCGCCCCGACTCCTGCCTCACTGCGCCCCGACTCCTGCCTCACTGCGCCCTGACTCCTGCCTCACTGCGCCCCGACTCCTGCCTCACTGCGCCCTGACTCCTGCCTCACTGCGCCCTGACTCCTGCCTCACTGCGCCCTGTTCCTGGACTCCACACAGCCCTTCCTGCATCGCCCTGACTGCCGGTTCTTGACTCTGGACTGCTGCTCTTGTTTTTTGTGAAAACTTGCCTCTGCTGCTTTGGTCCTGTCCATATGTATACGGACATTTTGGAGAACCTAGAATTTTCTATGCGTTGTCCTCAAGTAATTTTTAAAAACTTTTTTCAAAAAGCCCACAAAAGTGAATTTTTTTTTAATGCCAGTTTCGCTGTATCTGCGCGGAGATGGAAAACAGTGATGTCACAGCTCATTTCTTTGGTATTAAACTAACAAATGTACACGCTATCGTCACTTACCGGCCGGGAAAACTTGATCTGCGCGTCGTTTGCGCATCGATGCAGATATTTTGTAAAACAAGGTCTTGTGGACACATTATTTTTAATGAAGGGGCAAAATGTCAGTTTTGAGAAATATCTGTGTACAGTACATGTGGACAGGGCCTCAGTTAGTTCCCTGCTCATGCACAAGGTGAGAGGTTGTTTTTGCTGCCTCAGGGCGAGCGACTCAGAGGTTCGGCTCCGGGCGTAATTATGGCTGTTCAGTACGCAGCGGCCGAGGCCCCGGAGGGGAGCAGAACAGAGCCCTCTGCAAAAGTTCAGCTTACTACATCTTCATTACAATAAAGAAATTCTTTTCTTTCTTATAAAAGCTTTGTTTCACCTGTCATGGGCAGGTAGTGTTAGTCTGTTCCCCTCTTTGTTCAGGGCTCCCGTTCCAGTCCTCCTTTAAGTTTTGTGTTTGCTTTTGTTACTGTTCACATTCTTTATTTAATAAAACCCAAGCCCCTGCATTTGGGTCCCTGCCCTGGTGCCCTCCTAACATCATTAGGTTCCAGGGCGTGACAGAGGCGTTCAAAGGTTCGAATCTCTGATCTTGGAGATCTTTTGCACTCTGCCCCATTACGTAGAAATCAGACATCCACACTTTCCAAATTGCACCATTACATATAAGCGTGGCTGATGAAGGGAGGTCATGAATCTACGTGACACAAAAATGCTTCCAAAAGGGATGGCCTTGATATTCCTTAATTTACCTTTGGGTCACTTTTGTTCTGAACTCATGTACTGGATTATAATCCCTTTAGTGATGACGCAGCTCGATCGATTTTCAGGTCAGGGTACAGGGGAGGAGAGAGGGCTATAGGGGAATGAGATGAGCTCCCTTCTCCCTTTATACAGGCATTTTACCCACAATCCCCTTCTTCCCCAACAACCGATAGCACAAGTGCACCTCACGACTGCGGGGGCAGCCAGTCTGCTGTGGCAATACAGTGTCCTCAGCTCACCCAGGAACAAACATGGCGCGCCCGGCCTGCACTGCTCACGGCCAGAGTAGGCCAGGGCTGTATATTGGGCGAAACAGCTGGGATTTATAACTTTTTTCAAGTATTTTTATGTTGTAGCTCTTTGATTGCTACGCTGGTACTTCCTGTTCTGGTGCTTTATGTGCTATACCTTGATTTCATGGACTGTTTTTGTGTTTTTGTAGGCTTTGGGAAGATGGGGGGAGGGGGGGGGGAGTGGCGGGATGGGGCAGTGAGGCATATAAAACGAAAATATTTTTGATGCCATAAAAAAATCCCGCAAAGAAAACCTGTGGAATTTCAACCGTAGGACGAGGTCCAGCGAGGTCAGAGAGGAACAGGAAGAGGCCTTATTTTCACTCTGACTCAGAGCTGTTTGCGCCACAGCCAATGAGGTGCCAGGGCCGGTTGATGCACTGCGAGTTATTGTGCTAGTAGCAGTGTTGCACAGTGATTGCACAAGGCGCGGTCAATCAGGTGCGACGATGCACCTGATTGACCTCACATATGAGACCTCACTGAGTAAGAATATTTCCTCACTCAGAAGTTACTGGAGCCAAACCCTCCGCATCCTGAGAATAACTCCTGCTGGGAGTTACGTAGAGTCACAGCCTCTGTGATGTTATCCCAGTGGTTGTGATGAAGACCCAGAGATCTCAGTTTTGCCTATGAGTGTACATCTATCTCCTCGGCTCAGACTTTGTCAGAGTGTAAATGCATTGAGTTTGAGAAAATAATTTAATTGTAAATATCATTATAGATAGCTGTCATGTGTTAGTTTATGGCTCTAGTTTGTTTGACTAAAAACAAGCTGTAATTCCAACACGGTTCCCTGACAGTATACCCTGTCATTTGAGGGTATATGAACATCCACACGGACTGAAACCAGTTGGAATTAAATGCGTCAAAGATTATAATGCTGTTCAAGTCCATAGGGATCTGCCTGTCAGCATACAAACGCATGCAGTACTTTGTGCATGTGCTGTATAGCTGTGAATTTTGAGCTGTTTTTTTTCTTTCTGTGTGTGTATGTCCGACCAGAGCCAGATAGATCAGTTACTCCTCATTATCCCCTGCTTTTTAAACCCATCAATTAAGTTTTATACAGCCTTTTCCTCTTGATGCATTTTACAAAAGCGCAGTGCATCAAAACTATATTTTACCATCTCACAATGTCTGATCTTTTCAGTAGAACTGCAGCAAGAAGCTGAAAAAGTGTATAAACCACGATATATCCCAAATAAACTATACGATTGAAAACAATCTCGCCTTGTGTATGTTTGTAGAAAGATGCAGGGTGTTGAAACCTTCCACTGTGTTGTAAAATGATCATGCTCTAACTCCGTAAGCTGTGAATTTCTATGGGAACTATAGGCCTGCATGGTTGCTTGGCCATCTAAAGTCTCCACACCCAAGCTGAACCAGTAAAATTGCGAATGATTTAAAATCCATGGAGGTCACTGGAGTTATTTTACTTAGAGTAAGCCCCACCCTGAAATAACAAGCTTTACGTCACATTTTCAGCTCCCCCGATAAAATCCACACACGGCTGTCATATCCTCTTTTATTTGTGTCACATTCTTAAACTTCTTGCCCCCTTCTTTGGGAATTCTTGCAAAACAATCAGAGAGTTATTTCTGTTTTTACAAGTTATTGAGCCGGCGAATCATCTCTCAGCCAAAGCAGTTCATTCAGACGGAAAACCCAACACAACCTCGCTATATAGAGTTTTTTTAATTCTCATCACGATCTCACTGATCATTCCCAGAAGTTTGCTGCCCCGAGCTCCGATGCTGGAGGTGGGTGATGCAAATCAAAGCGTCGAAGGACGCTATTATGAGAGGTTATGAAAACAAGCGTGACTGCTGCTTCAGGATCAAAGCGCACACAGCGATTCAGTCCGAGTGCTGCTCAATTTATTGAGACCAGCTAAAGGCCAAATGAATCACAGCTCAATACCGGTGGTTCTTTCTATTGCAAACCACTGAAAAACATGCCTCCAAGTTGAATTTTAATGGTGTGAATTATTACAAAAAGTCAAGAAGCACTGAATGAGGGCTTTTCTCTTTCCCCAGGCCTGGTGTTTCATTGTACCGCTACGTTTAGCTCAGTAAACATCAGACACATGCCGACTCTGTTGGCACGTAGAGACTCCAATCACTACAATAAAAATAGAAAGTTAGAAGATAAAATAGTTGAAAACTTACTGCATGGGTCTAAAGTGTGATTGTAGAATGCAATGGAGCTGGGCTGTTTGATGCTCTGCCAACAGATACTGATGTGAAACATGATGGCTATCTTCCAGCGTGGCCTTTTGAAAATAATTTACTACATAAGTAATCAGTAATAAACTGTGTCATTTTGCTCAAAGGGTTCATATTATATCACCGATTACCTGAGTTTAATTTTAACTTTTGATCGTATGGCGTTGGAGACACGCAGACTTTGTGGCTGGGGTATGTTTGAGTCTAATACTGTGGAACATGAGCGCACTGTGTTCGCGCACTCAAGCAGTAATGACAGGCCCTGCAGGAGAGTCTGCACGACATGACACAGTTTTACAATCTTTAAATTCACTCTGACCTGCCACTGTGAAGCTGAACCCTGCACCGGCCGTGGGGGGTGTGGGTCGACAGGGCACTTGTTCTACAAAGAACAACTGCAGAGGGTACTTGAGTTTCCTTGTTCTAGAGTAAGAGTCCTTCAGAAGGTCATTAGCTCCGTGTTCCTTCAAGGACCATAAAACAGGTTGGAGTGTCATTAAAGATGGCAGATCTCGACTGATTCCTGGGATTGTGGAGGAAGACGGAGACAAGGGTGAAATAAGTGATTAGAATGGGCCTGTAAATGAGGTGCATGTGATTATCAGAGAGGGGTCTCCCACGCGTCATGTGAGTAACACAGTTCTCCTCTCTCCTGCAATTAAACCTCTTCCTTTGTCATTTATTTCCCTCCTAATTCACTTCCCATGTCATACACTCCCTCAATCACTTCCCATCTCATACACTCCCTCATTCACTTCCCATCTCATACACTCCCTCATTCACTTCCCATCACATACACTCCCTCATTCACTTCCCATCACATACACTCCCTCATTCACTTCCCATCTCATACACTCCCTCATTCACTTCCCATCTCATACACTCCCTCATTCACTTCCCCTCTCATACACTCCCTCATTCACTTCCCATCTCATACACTCCCTCATTCACTTCCCATCTCATGCACTCCCTCATTCACTTCCCATCTCTTCCACTCACTCATTCACTTCCCATCTCATACACTCCCTCATTCACTTCCCATCTGATACACTCCCTCATTCACTTCCCATCTCATACACTCCCTGATTCACTTCCCATCTCATACACTCCCTCATTCACTTCCCATCTCATACACTCCCTCATTCACTTCCCATCTCATGCACTCCCTCAATCACTTCCCTTTTCATACACTCCCTCACTCACTTCCCATCTCATACACTCCCTGATTCACTTCCCATCTCATACACTCCCTCAATCACTTCCCATCTCATACACCCCTTCATCCACTTCCCATCTCATACACTCCCTCAATCACTTCCCATCTCATACACTCCCTCATTCACTTCCCATCTCATACACTCCCTCAATCACTTCCCATCTCATACACTCCCTCATTCACTTCCCATCTCATACACTTCCTCATTCACTTCCCATCTTATACACTCCCTCAATCACTTCCCATCTCATACACTCCCTCATTCACTTCCCATCTCATACACTCCCTCATTCACTTCCCCTCTCATACACTCCCTCATTCACTTCCCATCTCATACACTCCCTGATTCACTTCCCATCTCATACACTCCCTCATTCACTTCCCATCTCATACACTCCCTCAATCACTTCCCATCTCATACACTCCCTCAATCACTTCCCATCTCATACACTCCCTGATTCACTTCCCATCTCATACACTCCCTCATTCACTTCCCATCTCATACACTCCCTCATTCACTTCTTATCTCATACACTCCCTCATTCACTTCCCATGTCATACACTCCCTCATTCACTTCCCATCTCAAACACTCCCTCATTCACTTCCCATCTCATACACTCCCTCATTCACTTCCAATCTCATACACTTCCCTCATTCACTTCCCATCTCATACACTCCCTCATTCACTTCCCATCTTATACACTCCCTCAATCACCTCCCATCTCATACACTCCCTCATTCACTTCCCATCTCATCCCCTCCCTCAATCACTTCCCATCTCATACACTCCCTCAATCACTTCCCATCTCATACACTCCCTCATTCACTTCCCATCTCATACACTCCCTCATTCACTTCCCATCTCAAACACTCCCTCATTCACTTCCCATCTCATACACTCCCTCATTCACTTCCAATCTCATACACTCCCTCATTCACTTCCCATCTCATACACTCCCTCATTCACTTCCCATCTCAAACACTCCCTCATTCACTTCCCATCTCATACACTCCCTCAATCACTTCCCATCTCATACACTCCCTCATTCACTTCCCATCTTATACACTCCCTCATTCATCTCCCATCTCATACACTCCCTCATTCACTTCCCATCTCATACACTCCCTCAATCACTTCCCATTTCATACACTCCCTCATTCACTTCCCATCTCATACACTCCTTCAATCACTTCCCCTCTCATACACTCCCTGATTCACTTCCCATCTCATACACTCCCTCATTCACTTCCCATCACATACACTCCCTGATTCACTTCCCATCTCATACACTCCCTCATTCACTTCCCATCACATACACTCCCTCATTCACTTCCCATCACATACACTCCCTGATTCACTTCCCATCTTATACACTCCCTCATTCACTTCCCATCTCATACACTCCCTCATTCACTTCCCATCTCATACACTCCGTCAATACCATCCAATTCCATACACTCCCTCATTCACTTCCAATCTCATACACTCCCTCAATCACTTCCCCTCTCATACACTCCCTCAATCACTTCCCATCTCATACACTCCCTCAATCACTTCCCATTTCATACACTCCCTCATTCACTTCCCATCTCATACACTCCCTCATTCACTTCCCATCTCATACACTCCCTCAATCACTTCCCATCTCATACACTCCTTCATTCACTTCCCATCTCATACACTCCCTCATTCACTTCCCATCTCATACACTCCCTGATTCACTTCCCATCTCATACACTCCCTGATTCACTTCCCATCTCATACACTCCCTCATTCACTTCCCATCTCATACACTCCCTCATTCACTTCCCATCTCATACACTCCCTGATTCACTTCCCATCTCATACACTCCCTCATTCACTTCCCATCTCATACACTCCCTCATTCACTTCCCATCTCATACACTCCCTCATTCACTTCCTATCTCATACACTCCCTCATTCACTTCCCATCTCATACACTCCCTCATTCACTTCCCATCTCATACACTCCCTCATTCACTTCCCATCTCATACACTCCCTCAATCACTTCCCATCTCATACACTCCCTCATTCACTTCCCATCTCATACACTCCCTCATTCACTTCCCATCTCATACACTCCCTGATTCACTTCCCATCTCATACACTCCCTGATTCACTTCCCATCTCATACACTCCCTGATTCACTTCCCATCTCATACACTCCCTGATTCACTTCCCATCTCATACACTCCCTGATTCACTTCCCATCTCATACACTCCCTCATTCACTTCCCATCTCATACACTCCCTCATTCACTTCCCATCTCATACACTCCCTGATTCACTTCCCATCTCATACACTCCCTCATTCACTTCCCATCTCATCCCCTCCCTCATTCACTTCCCATCTCATACACTCCCTCCTTCACTTCCCATCTCCTACACTCCCTCATTCACTCCCCATCTCATACACTTCCTCATTCACTTCCCATCTCATACACTCCCTCATTCACTTCCCATCACATACACTCCCTGATTCACTTCCCATCTCATACACTCCCTCATTCACTTCCCATCTCATACACTCCCTCATTCACTTCCCATCTCATACACTCCCTGATTCACTTCCCATCTCATACACTCCCTGATTCACTTCCCATCTCATACACTCCCTCATTCACTTCCCATCTCATACACTCCCTCATTCACTTCCCATCTCATACACTCCCTGATTCACTTCCCATCTCATACACTCCCTCATTCACTTCCCCTCTCATACACTCCCTCATTCACTTCCCATCTCATACACTCCCTCATTCACTTCCCATCTCATACACTCCCTCATTCACTTCCCATCTCATACACTCCCTCATTCACTTCCCATCTCATACACTCCCTCATTCACTTCCCATCTCATACACTCCCTCATTCACTTCCCATCTCATACACTCCCTCATTCACTTCCCATCTCATACACTCCCTCATTCACTTCCCATCACATACACTCCCTCATTCACTTCCCATCACATACACTCCCTGATTCACCTCCCATCTCATACACTCCCTCATTCACTTCCCATCTCATACACTCCCTCATTCACTTCCCATCTCATACACTCCCTCAATCACTTCCCATCTCATACACTCCCTCATTCACTTCCCATCTCATACACTCCCTCATTCACTTCCCATCTCATACACTCCCTCATTCACTTCCCATCTCATACACTCCCTCATTCACTTCCCATCACATACACTCCCTCATTCACTTCCCATCACATACACTCCCTGATTCACTTCCCATCTTATACACTCCCTCATTCACTTCCCATCTCATACACTCCCTCATTCACTTCCCATCTCATACACTCCCTCAATCACTTCCCATCTCATACACTCCCTCATTCACTTCCCATCTCATACACTCCCTCATTCACTTCCCATCTCATACACTCCCTCATTCCCTTCCCCTCTCATACACTCCCTCAATCACTTCCCATCTCATACACTCCCTCATTCACTTCCCATCTCATACACTCCCTCATTCACTTCCCATCTCATACACTCCCTCAATCACTTCCCATCTCATACACTCCCTCATTCACTTCCCATCTCATACACTCCCTCATTCACTTCCCATCTCATACACTCCCTGATTCACTTCCCATCTCATACACTCCCTGATTCACTTCCCATCTCATCCCCTCCCTCATTCACTTCCCATCTCATACACTCCCTCATTCACTTCCCCTCTCATACACTCCCTCATTCACTTCCCATCTCATACACTCCCTCATTCACTTCCCATCTCATACACTCCCTCATTCACTTCCCATCTCATACACTCCCTCATTCTCTTCCCATCTCATACACTCCCTCAATCACTTCCCATCTCATACACTTCCTCATTCACTTCCCATCTCATACACTCCCTCATTCACTTCCCATCTCATACACTCCCTCATTCACTTCCCATCTCATACACTCCCTCAATCACTTCCCATCTCATACACTCCCTCATTCACTTCCCATCTCATACACTCCCTCATTCACTTCCCATCTCATACACTCCCTCATCCTCTTCCCATCTCATCCACTCCCTCATTCACTTCCCATCTCATACACTCCCTCATTCACTTCCCATCTCATACACTCCCTGATTCACTTCCCATCTCATACACTCCCTGATTCACTTCCCATCTCATACACTCCCTGATTCACTTCCCATCTCATACACTCCCTGATTCACTTCCCATCTCATACACTCCCTCATTCACTTCCCATCTCATACACTCCCTCATTCACTTCCCATCTCATACACTCCCTGATTCACTTCCCATCTCATACACTCCCTCATTCACTTCCCATCTCATACACTCCCTCATTCACTTCCCATCTCATACACTCCCTCATTCACTTCCCATCTCATACACTCCCTCATTCACTTCCCATCTCATACACTCCCTCATTCACTTCCCATCTCATACCCTCCCTCATTCACTTCCCATCTCATACACTCCCTGATTCACTTCCCATCTCATACACTCCCTCATTCACTTCCCATCACATACACTCCCTGATTCACTTCCCATCTCATACACTCCCTCATTCACTTCCCATCTCATACACTCCCTCATTCACTTCCCATCTCATACACTCCCTGATTCACTTCCCATCTCATACACTCCCTGATTCACTTCCCATCTCATACACTCCCTCATTCACTTCCCATCTCATACACTCCCTGATTCACTTCCCATCTCATACACTCCCTGATTCACTTCCCATCTCATACACTCCCTCATTCACTTCCCCTCTCATACACTCCCTCATTCACTTCCCATCTCATACACTCCCTCATTCACTTCCCATCTCATACACTCCCTCATTCACTTCCCATCTCATACACTCCCTCATTCACTTCCCATCTCATACACTCCCTCATTCACTTCCCATCTCATACACTCCCTCATTCACTTCCCATCTCATACACTCCCTCATTCACTTCCCATCTCATACACTCCCTCATTCACTTCCCATCACATACACTCCCTCATTCACTTCCCATCACATACACTCCCTGATTCACCTCCCATCTCATACACTCCCTCATTCACTTCCCATCTCATACACTCCCTCATTCACTTCCCATCTCATACACTCCCTCAATCACTTCCCATCTCATACACTCCCTCATTCACTTCCCATCTCATACACTCCCTCCTTCCCTTCCCACCTCATACACTCCCTCATTCACTTCCCATCTCATACACTCCCTCATTCACTTCCCATCACATACACTCCCTCATTCACCTCCCATCACATACACTCCCTCATTCACTTCCCATCTCATACACTCCCTCATTCTCTTCCCATCTCATACACTCCCTCATTCACTTCCCATCTCATACACTCCCTCAATCACTTCCCATCTCATACACTCCCCCCTTCACTTCCCATCTCATACACTCCCTCATTCACTTCCCATCTCATACACTCCTTCATTCACTTCCCATCTCATACACTCCCTCATTCACTTCCCATCTCATACACTCCCTCATTCACTTCCCATCACATACACTCCCTCAATCACTTCCCATCTCATACACTCCCTCATTCACTTCCCATCTCATACACTCCCTCATTCACTTCCTATCTCATACACTCCCTCAATCACTTCCCATCTCATACACTCCCTCATTCACTTCCCATCTCATACACTCCCTCATTCACTTCCCATCTCATACACTCCCTCATTCACTTCCCATCTCATGCACTCCCTCATTCACTTCCCCTCTCATACACTCCCTCATTCACTTCCCATCTCATGCACTCCCTCATTCACTTCCCCTCTCATACACTCCCTCAATCACTTCCCATTTCATACACTCCCTCATTCACTTCCCATCTCATACACTCCCTCATTTACTTCCCATCTCATGCACTCCCTCATTCACTTCCCATCTCATACACTCCCTCATTCACTTCCCATCTCATGCACTCCCTCATTCACTTCCCCTCTCATACACTCCCTCATTCACTTCCCATCTCATACACTCCCTCATTCACTTCCCATCACATACACTCCCTCATTCACTTCCCATCTCATACACTCCCTCATTCACTTCCCATCTCATACACTCCCTCATTCACTTCCCATCTCATACACTCCCTCATTTACTCCCCATCTCATACACCCCCTCATTCACTTCCCATCTCATACACTCCCTCAATCACTTCTCATCTCATACACTCCCTCATTCACTTCCCCTGTCATACACTCCCTCAATCACTTCCCATCTCATACACTCCCTCATTCACTTCCCATCTCATGCACTCCCTCATTCACTTCCCATCTCATACACTCCCTCATTCACTTCCCATCTCATACACTCCCTCATTCACTTCCTATCTCATACACTCCCTCATTCACTTCCCATCTCATACACTCCCTCATTCACTTCCCATCTCATACACTCCCTCATTCACTTCCCCTCTCATACACTCCCTCAATCACTTCCCCTCTCATACACTCCCTCATTCACTTCCCCTCTCATACACTCCCTCATTCACTTCCCATCTCATACCCCCCCTCATTCACTTACCATCTCATGCACTCCCTCATTCCCTTCCCATCTCATACACTCCCTCAATCACTTCCCATCTCATACACTCCCTCATTCACTTCCCATCTCATACACTCCCTCACTCACTTCCCATCTCATACACTCCCTCATTCACTTCCCATCTCATACACTCCCTCATTCACTTCCCATCTCATACACTCCCTCATTCACTTCCCATCACATACACTCCCTCATTCACTTCCCATCTCATACACTCCCTCATTCACTTCCCCTCTCATACACTCCCTCCTTCACTCCCCCTCTCATACACTCCCTCAATCACTTCCCCTCTCATACACTCCCTCATTCACTTCCCCTCTCATACACTCCCTCATTCACTTCCCATCTCATACACTCCCTCATTCACTTCCCATCTCATACACTCCCTCATTCACTTCCCATCTCATACACTCCCTCAATCACTTCCCATCTCATACACTCCCTCATTCACTTCCCATCTCATACACTCCCTCATTCACTTCCCATCTCATACACTCCCTCATTCACTTCCCATCTCATACACTCCCTCATTCACTTCCCATCTCATACACTCCCTCATTCACTTCCCATCTCATACACTCCCTCATTCACTTCCCATCTCATACACTCCCTCATTCACTTCCCATCTCATACACTCCCTCAATCACTTCCCATCTCACATTTCTTTCCTCATCCACTGCATATTGTTTGACCCCAAATCACTGGTTTGAATCACTGCCTTGAATGTGGCATGAATTTTCAGGGCAGATTAATTTGAGTTGGTTGATAAGGCAGCATGGTTACTTTTTTAAAACTGAGGAGGATTATCTCCCTGTCATTCTGTTATGGGAGAATTTATTGTGATCATTTTACATGCAGTTTTTTTGAATGGATGTTGTAAATCAGAAAATATTGATATACAGTATGATGTAATTCAGTCGCCTAGATTTCAGAAAATTCATCCTCAATTCAGAGAGATTATTAAAGAGGATGTTACTGGTACAAAACTCAGAAGTAAATTTTGTATTTATCAATAAATTCAAACTCCATGTGTTAATACACAATAAAATGTACATTAAATAAAAGAAGTATCACATAGAAATACAATCTTGGATTGTGTTTTCACACAGTGTTCTTAACAGATTAGACATTGAATGTTTTGGAACTTGTTCTTACAACTAAATACTGTTCTTTCCACTCACTAAACTCTCTAAAACTGCAAGCAAAGCAGTCACCAATTTTTAATATAATTTTTTGCTGACAATCTTTTTGCCCCCGCCCTCTAAAGAGGAGAGGGGGCATTATATCGACACCGTGTCCGTCCGTCGTCCGTAAACTTTTCGTTTCCGTGGGATAACTACAGAATCCCTTGTCAGATTGACACCATTTCTCTATGGCGTATTGGGAGTGGCTAGAGGAAGATTCCTTTCAAAAACCAGCGTTGTGCGATATTCAATATGGCCGCCACAGCAGCCATCTTGATTTTTATTTCCGCCCAAAACTAAAGAACGCCTCGTCCGATTGATGCCGTTTCCTTGTGATGTTTTTGGGGGTGGATGGGGGAAGGTTCCCTCCGAAAACCAGCGTCGTGCAATATTCAATATGGCCCCATACGATATTTATTATGGCCACCGCAGCGGAAACTGAACGCCTGATCCAACTGATACCTGTTCTTGGTGATGTTTTGGGACTGACCACAGAAGGTTTTACTGGTAAATTCTGTTTTTCATTTCTCTCACATTTGACACTTACAAGGCCTTGTGCATCAATTACTGCAGCCACTAGCTTGTATATTGACCGTGTCCGTCCGTCGTCCATCGATCCGTCGTCCGTTAACTTTTCGTTTCCATGAGATAACTATAGAATCCCTCGTCGGATTGATGCCATTTCTTAATGGCGTATTGGGAGTGGCTAGAGGAAGGTTCCTTTCGAAAACCAGCGTCATGCGACATCTAATATGGCCGCCACAGCAGCCATCTCAATATGCCCTTGATCAACATACAGGCGGGGGCATATGCCACACTCTGCGTTGCTCTTGTTTTTTTTGATGTAAACTGCTGCTGTGGTCTATGCGTCGCATATTGTGGTTACACACTCATTCGCACACACTCACTCATCAACTCACTCACACACTTACCCATCAACTCACTCACACACTCTCTCTTGCACATTCAGTTGGGTGCATGTGTATTCTGTCCTGTTAATCTGTGCGGTTTTGTGTTTGATTTTTTAGTGCAGTCTGCAACAGGTATTTCATACTGTACATGTGGTCTCCATGAGCTGTGTTTCATCGAACTGAGTGTAACTACTGTGTGTGTGTGTGTGTGTGTGTGTGTGTGTGTGTGTGTGTGTGTGCGTGCGTGCGTGTGCGTGTGTTTGTGTGTGTGTGCGTGCGTGCGTGTATGAGAGGTTAACATTACACCCTTGACTTGTGAAATTCCTCCGAGGCTTGTTTGACAGTGTTGGTTAGTGTGTCATATTTATTGTTTGCATATATAGTATTCGCGCTATTTTAAGCTTCTGAAAACTGGCCTTGATATGCAAGCTATGTAACTGCAACCTGAGAGCAAACTCCACTGCCATTTTATTTCTGTGTCAGAGATAACCAGACCTTGCATTATCTGTAGTGCATCATGGGTGCTTATTTCAAATTAATATTTGCACATGAGAGCAAGTTAACCTTCATCTATGGAGCATCATTCAGGGTTTCTGATGTTTTATGAATGAACACAGTGCCACGCCCCAGCACCCACAGATGTTAAAAGGGCGCTAGGGTAAGGAGTGGCGCTTAGGACCCATGCGCTGGGACATGGATTTTATTCAATAAAGAATGAGGGTATTACAAAATACACACCAAACTTGTAAGAGAACTGCGTGCAACAGAAAGAGGACAGCTGCCGGAGAGCTCACGCAGTTAAAGCACCACATTGCAGAACAGAAGTGACTATCAGGGCGCGGGTTTGAGCCCTCTTCCTGCCAACCAGCAGTGTTCGCCAGCTTTTTCAGAGTAGCAAACAATTGATCATTGCGCGACAGGGATGCAAATTGGGAAGGGACTGCCAGGAAGGGAAATAAAAAATGGTTTGTTGCTTTGTTTGTTGCCCAAGCGCCTCTTGTTGGCCAGACGAGCGTTAGCAAGGGAGATTCAAAGCTTGTTCATGTTCAGGTATCCTCCGCCCTCGTTCCGAACCTGCGAGGATTCAACCAATGAGTGTAAAGAAGCAGTTTTGACGGACACGGGCTTCGGGGAGAGCCGTGAGCTGTCCCTCTCTCCTGAATTGGCAACAAAGAGTCGCATACGAGCAAGTCTTGTTCATAGTACAAGAAAACAACAAAAAGGGGAAACAGACTGTGGCTACCTGCCCGTGTGAGGAGAAACTAAGCTTTAAATAAAACAGGGAGTCTTAATAAACTAAAAGGCAACAGGTGTTAACCACTAACTGAAGAGAACTAAGGATAATTGAGTAATTTAGCGAAGGCATGTAGCCAGACAAAGGAATGCCAAAAGGGGGGGGCATCACAGACAGAGAGAAACTGTCAGGGCCGGAGTTATTGTATGTTTGTATCTTCTTGTATGTCAAGGCTTCATAATTCTTCATTTCTGTTAATGCATTCGCTATGTTTAGTTAGCGGGTTTATCCATTAGCTCCTTTGCTTCCTTTCATTCTCTACAGTCTTTCCGCTCTCATTCCCTCACTAACATCGCGCAATGAAATCCATTTTATTTTTTCCGATTTATTTTTTTTGATATTCTGTTTTTTACGAATTACACCAATTTTACCATCAAAGAGAGTGTGCTATTTCTGTTAATGAATAAAATGTCCACTATTAAAATAAAAATAACCATAAATTAGTTAATGCAACGCTCAATTTTCCTCAGTATTTAAAGTCAAAACAAGTATTGCATAATAACACAATATAACATTGCACTGTGATGAAAGAAAAAAAAATTTTTAAACCCAAAATAATACTTTAAAATAAAATTTTCCCTTAAAATGAAGTGTAAGCTACAGTCAAAAAGGCAGACAACGGCTGTACTTACAAGCTTTATTCTGACTGCCCCTTTTCAATCATTCATAATCTTATTGTGTGTGTGTGTGTGTGTGTGTGTGTGTGTATATATATGAGAGCAGCAGGAAATGATAAACAGTTGCCTGATTCCAATGCATCAGCTATATTTTAATTTATTTCCTTATTTTTAAGAAACTTTTGTTCTGTAATCCCAATACTGTATATTCCATCCAAGGACAAAATGATCTACAGTAATGATTAAACATGAATAAACTGACACAAAGATTCATCAGCTATTATTTCTCCACTTGGGGACGATGTTACTTCATTATTTGTATGCACACAATTCACGAAGAAGACAGTAAAAAGAAATTATGTAGGCTATATAATTTATATAAGTTCTTAAGCTGACATAAGATGACAAATGACGATGTTTAGGACCCTGCAATCCCTGGCATCAGTGGTCTCATCTACAACAACAAAAAACTTCTTCCCACAGATCTTCTGTAGCACCGAAGGGATGAGTTGCTCGAACACTCGGGCAGGTGAATTTGATGAAGGCTGCTCACATTTTCGCGTGCATCAGTGTCTTTTCATTGCCTTCATTTAATCTGGTCGAGCTAATGTTTTGTTAAGCGTTTGGTGGAAACGTGGAAACGTATTTCAGTCAACTTATGTTGATTTCCGCCAAATTCCACGTTTAACAATAGATTCCGTTTTTATTGGCCAATTCCCCGATTCCGTCCGCGATTCCACGAAAGTGGAAGTCATCGGGCCCTACTCATGTAGTCGCCCCCCTTTATGTTTTTCTCTCAGTGCACGTCATGTCCTCTTTTGGAGCCACACCTCCCTGCATGTTCCCCCCCACTCCCACTCACCTGTTCCCCACCTCAATCAGCCTATTCTCTCGCTTCATCTTCTACTTCCTGTCTGTTTCTAACCATGTGTTTTCGCCAACTTACAAACGTTCCTATTTACTCTTGAGATTTGCGGTTACGATTCTTTTTTAAAATTTGAGGTTACTATTCTGCCATGTTCTCTGTGTTTCATTGATTCCTCGTGAATGACTTGCGCTGGTGTCACCAACCACTGACTTTGCATGTCCCTCAAACATGGCGTCCCTACTGATTGGCTCTTGATCTATGGACTGTTTTTGGATTACTACTTTGATTACTCCTTTTGTATTGCATTCTGCCTGTATGTTACTTGACCGGACAGTACGAAAAAGATCTCTAATAAAGCCCTTGGCCTGAGCCTTGGTCTGCGAGTTCTGCCCTGCCTTCTGTCAGAAATGTGCTGGCCAAGTGCTAAATACCTAATGCAGTTAAAATGGGTTCTCCTTACTTTGGCGTTAGCCCTAAATGCGAAGTGTAGTAAGAAGGAAATGTTTGTGAGTAACAGGATACTGTATACTGTAGTAGAGTGATGCAAAACCATACTGACGCTAAACTAACGGCATGACCTGCCATTGGTGAAGCTCTACGGTTTCCGTTGCCAGTTTATTTCCATATGTGGATTATTTCCTCATATGTCATGTGTATCATTGGGATTCAAATAATAAAAAAAAATCAAACAATCTCCTCATGAAACCCCAGAATTCCCACAGTGCAGCAGCTCCCTAACTCTACCCTGGCGCCCCCCAGTGTTTGCTGGTTTTTGTGCCAGCTATAATTGGAATCACAGATTTTAACAAGCTGTTAATTTGCCTGATGAGTATTTCATGTTTCGAGCAGTTAACCCACCTACAAACCCCAATCCCAATGAAGTTGGGACGTTGTGTTCAACATGAATAAAAACAAAATACAATGATTTGCAAATTTTTTCAACCTTTCAATTGAGTACACTACAAAGACAAGATATTTAATGTTTAAACGTAATTCTTACAACTTACACTTTATACTTTTTTTTGGAAATATTCACTCATTTTTAATTTGATGCCTGCGACACTTTCCAAAAAATCTGAGGCCATGTTTCTCTGTCAGTACAAGGCTGACAGACGGATCGCTGCAGTGTCAGCAGTGAAGCGGGCGTTGTCTTGGTTCGTTGTGGTTAAGAAGGAGCTGAGCATGAAAGCGAAGCTCTCGATTTACTGGTCGATCGATGTTCCAACCTTCAGCTACGGTCACAAGCTTTGGGTAGTGACCGAAAGAACAAGATTGCGAATACAACCAGCTAAAACTTTTCGACAGGGTTTCGAGCTCAGGCATTCAGGAGAGGCTCAGAGTAGAAGCTCCATCTCCACGTCGAGAAGAGTTAGCTGAGGTGGTTCGAGCGTCTGGTTCCGACGCTCCACCTGGACACCTCCCTACAGAAGTGTTCCACGCATGTGCCCTGAGGCAGAACCACACTGTCTGATGTCTGAGTCGAATGTGGTGCACAATCATTTCTGTTATATTTTTCTCATATTTTCATTGCGCATTTACGACAGGGCGCTGCTGCCAAAGAGGATGCGTTCACATTCATTCCATCATTACTTTACTGATTACATGTGTAGTTTATATCAGTTCCCAGCATTCTTTTGGGACTGTGAATATAAAGGAGGAATTAGAGATAATGTAAGAATTGGAGATAATGAACAATATCATATTGAGAAGGTGAAGCCTCTGGGATCGAGTGAATCGCTCTCTAAAGAGTAATTGCATCAGCCATGCCATGATTGTGAACTGAAGTTCCTCTGTCTGGAAATAACTCAAAGCTAAGGGCCTGCATTCAGAAAGTTTTTGCTTTCATAAAGAGTTCCTGCTTTCAGCTCTCAGCGTTCAGTGTTCGGAGTCTTTCACTGTTGCTCACTGACAAAAAAAAAGAATGATAATTTATTCATACGCCTGCCCTGCTGGAGAGGGTAGCCTTCATCAATAAGACAGTCAGTGTTACTGTCAAGGTTGTGTTTGTGTGTGTATGTGTGCTTGTGTGTTTGTGTGTGTGCGTGTGTGTGTTTGTGTGTTTGTGTGTGTGCATGTCAGTGTTGCATAGGGCTTGGTTTCAGTATGTTAGCAGCCAGCCTACTACTAACTGCTAGCTACTTACTGCATACTCTGCAGTACCGTAAAAACATTTGCATTCTACCAATTGTCATCCATACTGACGAGTCTCTCTCTCCTTCTCTTTCTCTATACCTCTTTCTTTATTTCTCAATCTCCCTCCATCTTTTTTCCCTTCATAAATCATTCTATTTTTGTAAGTCAATCTCTAAACATCATTCTCCTCCTACAGTGAATTATTTTTTCTTCATCAATCACACACTAACTCACTCCCTCTTCCTCTCCTCTATCTCTTTTTCGGTTTTTTTCTCGTTAACCATGGTCATGTGATCATGTGACCTCCCCCACATTTATGAATGGCGGTATTAAAATAGCCGCTGGTCATGTTTTTCTCGTGGAGCCTCAGCTCTCATGTCCTGAGATGCACAGACCGAATGAGCCAATGAGGGGCCAGGGTCACGACCCCCGGAGTGATACTTCAGATATGACATCACAGCAGTTTCTTGTTTGCTTCAGAAAGAGCCCTTTGTGTGGCGGCCTGTCACTGCCTTGGGATGCAGTATTTTTAAATGAAGAGCGGGAGGGTGCAGTCAGAGGCAGGCAGAGGATCATGGGAAATGCTGTCGATGTTTTTGCTCTCATAACCCTGACTGGGACAGGGACAGTCATCTCCGCGACAATCTCATTTCCATTTCGCCAGCGGCAGCATTTTATTAAAAAAGGCCGGGTGAGCTGGCAATCGGTTTCCCTGGTAACCTGTGTTTGTTGACGACAACCGTGGGTCACGTGAGGGCAAACACCTCTGGGAGTTCTAGTGATCGTGTGTGAGGTCACATGTGTGGGCGTGGCTTTTAACATTCAGAAAATGCAGCGGAGCTCAAAGGTCAAGTCCCCAGTTTGGCGTATAGTGCACACTAACAACAAGAATGAACACAGCTACTGAACATCAACGGGCTGTGGCAGAGAGATAAACTCATTCTCAGTCCTCAGCATTAGATCTACATTAATCTTCTCTCACTTCTGATATTAAAAGGGAATATCTCAGTCAGCTTTGGACTTATGGTGTGACGTGCACAGTAAACACAGATCTATGCCAGACCTCTGTGATGAACTTATTTAATCAGTTACAGACAAAGCTGTGAAGGGTACAGGATAATTATCATGGCTATACATAGACTGAAACTCTGGTTCTACCATAACTCTGTTTTTTTATCTGTGATGTGGGGGTTCCATTTATCCTCTACCGCTTATTAATAAGAGAATATGAAAATCTACATTATCAAGGCTATATACTGAATATGCAGTAAAATTTAAATCACTATCATTTTACACTAGGGACAGAATTTCATTTAGGTGAAAAATGGGTTTATTACAGAGTTCATTAAACTCTTTTGCAGTCTGTGTGCGTGTGCATGTGCCGGTACATGTCAATTTACCTGTGCGTGTGTATGTGTATGTGTGTGCATGAGCGAGAGAGAGTGTGTGTGTGTTTGTGTGTGTGTGTGCGTGTATGTGTGAGCGTGTATGTGCGTTTGTGCAATGTAAACATAATTTTTGCACAATTGTCAATGCTGGTTGCCTCATTGTTTTTTAAATGTGCTGGCACGCTACGTGGATTAGTTTGCTCCCTCTTTGTTCTCATGTTACCTGCTAGCGTTAGCACCCTACATGACAGGGTTAGTGAGCTACATTTCCTTTAGCATGATGCTAGCGCTCACAGCACCTCGGAACAGGGAACAAGATGTCCTGTAGCCTCAGACACAGCAGGATATACCTCTCCTTCTGCTCCTCTTCCTCTCCTCGTGGCGTCACTGTGCTCCCCTCCCCGCCGGCCATCACTGCACTCCCCTCACCGCCGGCCATCACTGCGCTCCCCTCCCCGCCGGCCATCACTGCGCTCCCCTCACCGCCGGCCATCACTGCGCTCCCCTCACCGCCGGCCATCACTGCGCTCCCCTCACCGCCGGCCATCACTGCGCTCCCCTCACCGCCGGCCATCACTGCGCTCCCCTCACCGCCGGCCATCACTGCGCTCCCCTCACCGCCGGCCATCACTGCGCTCCCCTCACCGCCGGCCATCACTGCGCTCCCCTCACCGCCGGCCATCACTGCGCTCCCCTCACCGCCGGCCATCACTGTGCTCCCCTCACCGCCGGCCATCACTGCGCTCCCCTCATCGCCGAGCCATCACTGTGCTCCCCTCACCGCCGGCCATCACTGCGCTCCCCTCACCGCCCAGCCATCACTGTGCTCCCCTCACCGCCGGACATCACTGCACTCCCCTCACCGCCGGCCATCACTGCGCTCCCCTCACCGCCGGCCATCACTGCGCTCCCCTCACCGCCGGCCATCACTGCGCTCCCATCACCGCCGGCCATCACTGCGCTCCCCTCACCGCCGGCCATCACTGCGCTCCCCTCACCGCCGGCCATCACTGCGCTCCCATCACCGCCGGCCATCACTGCACTCCCCTCACCGCCGGCCATCACTGCGCTCCCATCACCGCCGGCCATCACTGCGCTCCCCTCACCGCCGGCCATCACTGTGCTCCCCTCACCGCCGGCCATCACTGCGCTCCCCTCACCGCCGGCCATCACTGCGCTCTCATCACCGCCGGCAATCACTGCGCTCCCCTCACCGCCGGCAACCACTGCACTCCCCTCACCGCCGGCCATCACTGCGCTCCCATCACCGCCGGCCATCACTGCGCTCCCCTCACCGCCGGCCATCACTGCGCTCCCATCACCGCCAGCAACCACTGCGCTCCCCTCACCGCCGGCCATCACTGCGCTCCCATCACCGCCGGCCATCACTGCGCTCCCCTCACCGCCGGCCATCACTGCGCTCCCATCACCGCCAGCAACCACTGCGCTCCCCTCACCGCCGGCCATCACTGCACTCCCCTCACCGCCGGCCATCACTGCGCTCCCCTCACCGCCGGCCATCACTGCGCTCCCCTCACCGCCGGCCATCACTGCGCTCCCCTCACCGCCGGCCATCACTGCGCTCCCATCACCGCCGGCCATCACTGCGCTCCCCTCACCGCCGGCCATCACTGCGCTCCCATCACCGCCGGCCATCACTGCGCTCCCCTCACCGCCGGCCATCACTGCGCTCCCCTCACCGCCGGCCATCACTGCGCTCCCATCACCGCCGGCCATCACTGCACTCCCCTCACCGCCGGCCATCTCTGAGCTCCCCTCACCGCCGGCCATCACTGCGCTCCCATCACCGCCGGCCATCACTGCACTCCCCTCACCGCCGGCCATCACTGCGCTCCCCTCACCGCTGAGCCATCACTGCGCTCCCCTCACTGCCGGCCATCACTGCACTCCCATCACCGCCGGCCATCACTGCGCTCCCATCACCGCAGGCCATCACTGCACTCCCCTCACCGCCGGCCATCACTGCGCTCCCATCACCGCCGGCCATCACTGCGCTCCCCTCACCGCCAGCAATCGCTGCGCTCCCCTTACCGCCGAGCCATCACTGCCCTCCCCTCACCGCCGACCATCACTGCACTCCAATCACCGCCGGCCATCACTGCACTCCCATCACCGCCAGCCATCACTGCACTCCCATCACCGCCGGCCATCACTGCGCTCCCCTCACCGCCAGCAATCGCTGCGCTCCCCCTACCGCCGAGCCATCACTGCGCTCCCCTCACCGCCGGCCATCACTGCACTCCCATCACCGCCGGCCATCACTGCGCTCCCCTCACCGCCGGCCATCACTGCACTCCCATCACCGCCGGCCATCACTGCGCTCCCATCACTGCCGGCCATCACTGCGCTCCCCTCACCACCGGCCATCATTGCGCTCCCATCACCGCCAGCAACCACTGTGCTCCCCTCACCGCCGGCCATCACTGCGCTCCCCTCACCGCCGGCCATCACTGCGCTCCCCTCACCGCCGGCCATCACTGCGCTCCCCTCACCGCCGGCCATCACTGCACTTCCATCACCGCCGGCCATCACTGCGCTCCCATCACCGCCGGCCATCACTGCGCTCCCATCATCGCCGGCCATCACTGCACTTCCATCACCGCCGGCCATCACTGCGCTCCCATCATCGCCGGCCGTCACTGCGCTCCCCTCACCGCCGGCCATCACTGCGCTCCCATCACCGCCGGCCATCACTGCACTCCCCTCACCGCCGGCCATCACTGCGCTCCCATCATCGCCGGCCATCACTGCGCTCCCATCCCCGCCGGCCATCACTGCGCTCCCATCACCGCCCGCCATCACTGCACTCCCCTCACCGCCGGCCATCACTGCGCTCCCATCACCGCCGGCCATCACTGCGCTCCCCTCACCGCCAGCAATCGCTGCGCTCCCCTTACCGCCGAGCCATCACTGCGCTCCCATCACAGCCGGCCATCACTGTGCTCTCCTCACCGCCGGCCATCACTGCGCTCCCATCACCGCCGAGCCATCACTGCGCTCCTCTCACCGCCGGCCATCACTGCGCTCCCCTCACCGCCGGCCATCACTGTGCTCCCCTCACCGCCGGCCATCACTGCGCTCCCCTCACCACCGGCCATCACTGCGCTCCCATCACCGCCAGCAACCACTGCGCTCCCCTCACCGCCGGCCATCACTGCGCTCCCCTCACCGCCGGCCATCACTGCGCTCCCATCACCGCCAGCAACCACTGCGCTCCCCTCACCGCCGGCAACCACTGCGCTCCCCTCACCGCCGGCCATCACTGCGCTCCCCTCACCGCCGGCCATCACTGCGCTCCCCTCACCCCCAGCCATCACTGCGCTCCCATCACCGCCGGCCATCACTGCGCTCCCATCACCGCCGGCCATCACTGCGCTCCCATCACCGCCGGCCATCACTGCGCTCCCATCACCGCCGGCCATCACTGCGCTCCCCTCACTGCCGGCCATCACTGCGCTCCCCTCACCGCCGGCCATCACTGCGCTCCCCTCACCGCCGGCCATCACTGCGCTCCCATCACCGCCGAGCCATCACTGCGCTCCCCTCATCGCCAGCCATCACTGCGCTCCCCTCACCGCCAGCCATCACTGCGCTCCCCTCACCGCCGGCCATCACTGCGCTCCCCTCACCACCGGCCATCACTGCGCTCCCATCATCGCCGGCCATCACTGCACTCCCATCACCACCGGCCATCACTGCGCTCCCATCACCGCCGGCCATCACTGCGCTCCCCTCACCGCCGGCCATCACCGCGCTCCCCTCACCGCCGGACATCACTGCACTCCCCTCACCACCGGACATCACTGCACTCCCCTCACCGCCGGACATCACTGCACTCCCCTCACCGCCGGACATCACTGCACTCCCCTCACCACCGGCCATCACTGCGCTCCCCTCACCGCCAGCAATCACTGCGCTCCCCTCACGGCCAGCAATCACTGCGCTCCAATCACCGCCAGCAATCACTGCACTCCCCTCACCGCCAGCAATCACTGCGCTCCCCTCACGGCCAGCAATCACTGCGCTCCCATCACTGCCGGCCATCACTGCGCTCCCATCACCGCCGGCCATCACTGCGCTCCCATCACCGCCGGCCATCACTGCGCTCCCCTCACCGCCGGACATCACTGCACTCCCCTCACCACCGGCCATCACTGCGCTCACCTCACCGCCAGCAATCACTGCGCTCCCCTCACGGCCAGCAATCACTGCGCTCCAATCACCGCCAGCAATCACTGCGCTCCCCTCACCGCCAGCAATCACTGCGCTCCCCTCACGGCCAGCAATCACTGCCCTCCCATCACTGCCGGCCATCACTGTGCTTCCATCACCGCCGGCCATCACTGCGCTCCCATCACCGCCGGCCATCACTGCGCTTCCAACACCGCCGACCATCACTGCGCTCCCATCACCGCCGGCCATCACTGCACTCCCATCACCGCCGACAGAAAGCACTGTGATGTGTCAGGTGCTGCTGCCGTCACTGTGATGTGTCAGGTGCTGCTGCCGTCACTTACATAATCGTCAGGTAAAAGGTCAAAGTTTTTTTTGAAGGGACACGCAATAACAAGAAGGAGACTAACCCCAGTCTCCCAACAAATCTCTTATGCGATTGTCTCAAATTTTATTCTATCACTGCATAATGTATTTTTGTCAATCTATCCATTTATTTATATCTAATCTACCCATCCATCAATCTGTCCATCCACCAATACTGGAGATGATCACTGATCGTGGTGGAAATCTGGCAGAATCTTTCTGAAAACGGTGGACCATCAAACTGATGTGTGTGTGATGACACTTGTAATTATTAAGGATAGAGGGTCTCAACAAATTTCTCAATTACCCTGTCGCAGGAGATGTTCCATCCTGAGGGTTTTCGCTCCAACCCTGGCAAAGCACTCTTCACACAAAAGCATGAGATCGAGTTCAGGCAGTTATTATCTGAAACTGTAGTGATGGATTAGCGTTACTACAAAGACCTTGAGAATGGAGGCTCGTCCGGAGCTGGGACAGTAACCTCAGGTCTGACTGAGATGATCCAGGTGTGGTTATGGGATGATCTTCGATAAGAGCTCCGCAGGTGTTAGGAGGGGAGGGGAGTACAGCTGCGTATCACTGATAGAGAGCTCTGAGTCGCTCGGAGATCGTCGCCCCAGCTGTGGTTATATCACTGTGCTCTTCATGAAAATCTCCCATTTATGAGTCCGGCATGAATAGATGTTTATTCTGGTCCAGTGTCTCCAGGGAAAGACCATTTGAATTTTTATGAATGGTAAATTATAAGGACAGTAATTAGGCGATCTAAATAAGAAGAGAAAATGCAGAATTTTTTTTGCGGACAGAAATCAGCACATGGAGGCGCTGGGCAGATATCTCTGGGCATGAATGCGGATTGTTGGAAAATGCGCCATTCATTTAGCAGTGACCTTCAGCGAGATGCGGCATTCAAAGGAACTGGAGAGAAAGAGGCCTTTCATTCTGCATGCAAGAACTACAATGAGCAGCATCAAAGGCCTCAGCTGCCTCCCTGTACATTTTTAAAAACACAATAAAATACTCAGCGCATGCCAGAGGACGCGCGGCGTGTCAGCGGCCGGGGGAGAGAGAACAGGCCATAATCAAGCGACTGTCTGTCCCTCACTGACCCTGCAGGGGGGAGCAGAGCACCAATGACTGGGAGGGAGGATTTTTTACATTCTGTTTACAGATTTTACAGCGATTTCTGACATACCAAGCATTTTAACATTTTGGTCTCGCTCAATCTCTGACTTCCAAATACCATCTGGGTCACTTTCAACATTTTCACATTGATCAACTGTATCTTTATCACATGCTATTAATTAACCAATTTCAAGCATGTTTGAAAAGTATATTTGCTATGTTATTTTCACAGTAAAAAGTACACAACAGACAATACTTCTGAGCAATGTCAAAAATGTATGGAATGCAATGGAAGTTAATGGCTGACCAGAAAGGCTAGGGAGCAGAGGCTCATGGGATACCTATACATAGGCAATAGAGGGCCATTCTAGCGCAGCTCTTTCTACAGATATTATTAATTTATTTTTTACAGTTTTGTGTGCTTCAGCGTCAGCTGACATTTAAATAAGTGACTCCAAGCATTTATTCCAGAGCATAAAAATACATAAACAGTATTCCCTCGTTGTTGCCTGATTCATGATAGGCTATCAGCTAGTGACCAGTAATTCTGAGTCCATTCAAAAATAATGTCAAGATCTCGTTGGGTATTTCGTGGTTAGATTGTAAAAGAAATGTAATAACTTTCAGGGTTTAGGAGATCCTTAAACCTGCACAGGAAAAATTAAGCATGAGAGTTGAATTGAATGTCCTGTTGCTGTACAAACCATCAAAACATTATTTTTATTATTATTATTATTATTAACCTCCAGCATGTAAACATCCATCTTACCAATGATCAGTCACTATCAAATTTTGTCACTGGACTTGAAATGCTGGTCATACCTTTTTCTAGCTGGGCTGGTTTCATCAAAAATACTACTTTTAGTACAGTTTTAAGAGTCACTACATAGCTATCTGTCATACCAACACACACATACAAACACAAATATTGACAAACACAAACACATGCACACACACGCACACACACACACAACACACAAATGCGTACTCATCCGTGAAAAGGAACACAAACACACTATATATTCAGAACCATAGTTGAGTGCAAGCGTGCACCACTGATCATGACATTAAAGATTTAACAGCAGTTTGCTCAGAGGACATGTTGAAAAAAACATGTCGACATTGAAAAACAGGAATTGTCGTTGCGTACATTAATATGGCCGACAGATACGCAGCACACTTAAGTCACTGGGCCTGAAGCATGAGACTCATTTGAAAGTCTGTCAATAATAAATAAATATATAAATACATAAATATTTCAGTTAGGAGACCACTTATCAAAGAACTCAAACGGCTTGACCTGATGGCAATTAGCGTACATTCTTTCAACGATCTCTGTGTCATTGCGGCTTAATGGATATGGCAGCCACACAGCGGCACGTTATACTGTAGTCATCTAAGGCATTGAAACGGGGGACAAAGATGCTTTCATCGACAGGGCTGTGAGCGGGATAGAAAATTACAGCCTGCCGTCACCTCCTCAGTTCATTTCTGCAGATTGTGTTTCATTTCCTCAGTACTGAGTGAACCTCATCACACACGGATATTTCAGAGATCTCAATTTTGTGTTTCCTTCCAGTTTTGATTTGCTAATACACTTTTTGATTTCTCAGGCGTTCCGTATGTTTGTAAAACTTGAGTAATTTCTCATGGCTTCAGTTGAGAATGTCACCCTGACCTTTCTGATGGAGTTCACCTATAGGACAAGCTGTCGTGTCAATGAAAACAGAAAATGCGTTCACGTTTTAAGCATCCATTTTTACCAGCCTAATAGCCATTGATAGTCGTTAAAACAATTTGAACTGGAGGGTAACAGGGGCAAAGGTCAATTTTCTGTGTAACTGGCTCTGATAAATTCGGGCTGCGCTGGAGGATGTACAACATGATGAAATGCTGGGCGAATGAGGTAGTGTCGAAGCTATCGGCCGCTCCATGTGTTTCTCCGCTAATTACAGAGACGATCTCTCCATTGGCCCCTCCTCAGCTGAGTTAGTGACCCTTCTACCCTCTCTATCTCAGATTGGTAATTAGATGCTTTATTTCCGGAAGGGATGTTTCTTGGAAAAATAGCCCGGGCATGAGAAAGCTCAGTTTAGCACCAGGGCTTGTCAATTAACTTTCATTTAGAGTAGATGATTATTCAGTTGTTGGTAGTCATGTGACCACTGTTCAGTACAATTTCATTGGCTGGATTCCACTCCTCTGAAATATAGAAAGTGTACCACCTGGGGCTGTTACCTCCAGCGCTGTAGCTACTTTTATTCATGGCCAACCATGCAATGACTATTACTGTACTGCATTCAGAAGTGTAAAGGTCGGAGGTCAGAGACTGAAGGTCCTAGCACGTGTCTGTTCTACGTATTAACTCAGCTGATTACATTAACTTCCCAAATGAGGATCTATGCTCATTAGCAAATCCTGATGTTTGAGAGTGAAGATAGTACTGCGATACATGTAATAATAACTATAATGGATGACAGTGATTATGATGCTGCAATTTTTGTTGGAGTACAACAATAAAAAACAAAACAAAAGAACAACAGTGCACATGTACATTCCAACTTCCTGGCAGCCAATGAGACATTTAAAACAATCAAATGAAATAAGTTTTCCCAGTTTAAGCCGCTGTTGAAGCCTACTCCATTTCTATGGGGCATAATACCAAAATTCAGTTTTCACCAGTTTAGCATTAACCCTCGGGATGTCGAAAACCAAGAGCTCAAAGATGGTACTTCGCCCCTCCAAAATTAAGGAAACTGGCGATAAATCCTGGCAGCTTACCTAACAACGCCTTTTATATACAAAAGTACAAACCCCAATAACGATGAAGTTGGGACGTTATGTAAAATGTGAAGACAAAATGCAATGATTTGTAAATCTCATAAACCCACATTTTATTCGGAATAAAATATAGACAACATATTAGAAGTTGAAAGTGAGACATTTTACCTTTTCATGAAAAATATTAGCTCATTTTGTATTTGATGGCAGCAACACATCTAAAAAAAAAGTTGGGTCAGGGCCATGTTTACCATTTTGTAGCATCCCCTCTTCTTTAAACAACAATCTTTAAACGTCTGGGAAGTGAGGACACCAGTTGCTGGAGTTTTATAAGAGGAATGTTGTCCCACTCTTGTCTGATGTCGGATTCTCGCTGCTCAACAGTCCTGGGTCCCAGACCATCAGAGATGTGAGCTTTTGAACTGAGCGCTGATAACAAGCTGGATGGTCTCTCTCCTCTTTAGTCCTCACAACAAGATGTCTGTGGTTTCCAAAAGAATATCAAATTTTCATTTGTCTGACCATAGGACAGTTTTCCATTTTGCTTCAGTCCATTTTAAATGAGCTTTGGCCCAGAGAAGATGGCGGCGTTTCTGGATCACGTTAGCATATGGTTTTGCATGATATACGTTGTGGCTTTAGCTTTCACTAGTACATTGCACAGCAAACTGTGTTCACAGACAATGATTTCTGGAAGTGTTCCTGAGCCCTTGCAGTGAATTCCAGGGCAGAATTATACCTGTTTTTAATGCAGTGCTGCCTGAGGGCCCGAAGATCATGGGCATCCAAAATTGACCTTTGGCCTTGTCCCTTGTGCACAGAGATTTCTCCAGATTCTCAGAATCTTCTGATGATATTATGTACTGTAGATGGTGGGAAATTCGAAATCTTCCCAATTTTAAATCGAGGGACATTTTTTTGAAATTGTTCCACGATTTTTAGACGATTTAGAGTTTTTCGCTGATTGGTGAGCCTCTGCCCATTTTACTTCTGAGAGACTCTGCCTCTCTAAAATGCTCTTTTTATACCCAGTCATGTTACTGACCTGTTACCAATTAACCTAATTAGTTGTAAAATGCTCCTCCAGCTGTTTTTTATTAGTACCACTTACTTTTCCAGCCTTTTGTTGCCCTTGTCCCAACTGTTAGGTGTGTTGCTGCCATCAAATTTAAAATGACCTAACATATTTCATGAAATAGTAAAATCTCTCACTTTGAACATCTGATATGTTGTCTGTGTTCTATTGTGAATAAAATGTGGAGTTTATGAGATTTGCAAATCATTGCAATTTGTTTTTACTCACGTTTTACACAACGTTCCAACTCATTGGAATTGGGGTTTGCACAAAGGCAACAATGCTGCTCCCTTCTCAAGGCCAGTGAAAACCAACCAACTTTCAAATAAAGACAACAGTAATGTGTTCCGAAGCCATCTTTTGCTATGAACCTTAAGGCAGCCTGATAAACTGCGTCTAGCGGCTTCAACGATGAGGGATACAAATGATGTCACCATAATTTATTCTAGGGAGAATAGTTACCTGAACAATCTGCCTTCTGCAACTCCTCGGAAGGCAGTCTTTATTCCTATGAAGCATAGCCAATTTACTTTTCAAATTCTTAGTTAGCTCACTCACGTGCCTCTTAAAATGAAGTTTGTCATGCCCAGGTATTTGTAACAAGGAACTCTTTGAATCTGTATTCCTGTTGTAGTAATGCTACCATTATAAAACCAAGCAGCAGGTTTCTGAGAGAATATGCATTTAGTCTTCTCAGAGTTTAATAACAGTTTAGGATCTAAAGGAGCCTGTTGGAAAATTTGAAAATCTGACTGTCAATTTTGAAGAGCTAGCTCAGCAGACGTAAGAAGCTGAGTAAATGACTGTATCATCTGCATAAAGATGGATTGTGTTATTGAAAAAATTAGCACCAAAATCATTAATAAAATGTGCAAATAGCAAAGGTCCGAAAATTGAACCTTGTGGAACCCCCCTTGCTAAGAAAAATACAGTTTGATTGATGGCCATCAGCCACAACCACTTGACATCCACCAGTTTAACAATTTTTAAACCAATTCAGAGATTTAATATCAAACCCAATGGCACTTAACTGCTTTATGAGTATGGAATGGTTGACTGTGTCAAGTGCCATTGATAAGTAGATAAAAAGAGCAGCACAATCCTGCTTTTTGTCCAAGGCAGAAACAATATAATTTAATATGTCAGCTGCAGCTGACACTGTGCTACCGCCTGGTCTGAAGTCTGACTGAAACACATTCAGGATAGCATGGTCAGATAGAAATGATCTAATTTGATTACTGACCCGTCTCTCTAAAACCTTAGCCAATCATGATTAAGATCATCTGAAGAGCCATTTTTATGCAAGGGAAGAACAAAGGTTGTTTTCCACAAGGCAGGAATTAAACCTGTCAACAGGGTTATGTTAAAAATGTTTGTCATGATAATAACAATCAAGGGTGAAGCCAGCAATAAAAGACCTGGGTTAATTTACCTGCCCTAGTAGATCGCTTAGGGTCAATGCTGCAAAATACTTCAAGCACTTCCCCTTCAGAAAAAGACAGCCGGAAGAACAAGAGTTATGTGGTACAAGCACAGAAGGCCTGTGAACACAGATAGGAATAACCCTAGATTTTCAAGTGCTCATTGAAAATATCACAGTTTCCCCTTATATGAATAATAACAGAATTATATAGCTGTAAGGCTTCTATTACAAAGGTAACGAAAATGCTGCCAGTCAGAACGCAACCCAGAAACACACGCTTTTTTCCATGCAAATTCGCGAGCCTTAAACAATTCAGAAATATCAGGGGAAAACCAGGGAATAACTCTGGAGTGCATTTCCCAAAAGCGTAGTTGCTAACTAAACAACTTACATAGTTTGTCCATTCACAGTCAATGGGCCCAACTGCGAGGTATCATTCAGGAAGCAAATGCGAGACCAGGAAGTTTCAGCGAAAATGAATTTTATTGAGATAGGGGGGTTAACCCCCATAGGGCAGAAGGCAACGGTACAGAGTCCACAATCCAAAAACAGAATCCTGGGGACGTAATCCAAACCGTACACAGGGCAGCAATCACAAAAGTCAGAGTCGGGCAAAACAGGCTCGGTACACAGAGAGTCCAAAGCCAAAATCCAGAGGGCGTAATCTGAACCGTTAACAGGGCAGCAAACACTAAACAGAACACTAAACAGAGTCGGGCAAAACAGGTACGGTACACGGGCACAGGAATATCAAAGGTAAAGCCAAAATCAGCATCCGGGACGTTCCAGTCAGAAGTATAACACTAAGCGTACAAGGCATCAACAATCACAGCACAAGCAAACCAGGGAAAACGTTCTGACAAGAGCTGTGAGTACTATAAACAATGTTAGTCTTGGTGAGTAAGTTTAACTAAAACAACAAACTGTTAGTATTGTTAGTGAAACAGAAAAGCAAGGTGAAGGAAGGAAACGAGATTAGAAGGAATGGTTGAAATCCCAGAAACCATGAAATCACCCGAAAGTGTGGCACACGGTACTGGGGCAGTGAGCGATCACATGTCAAAACACCAGACAGGAGGAGACAAAGTGCAATGCATGGTATGACACAAAACATGGACCAGAACATAACTGAGGGAATGGACTATGGGAGAATATGCAGGAATAAACAGGAATAAAACATGTCATGGATCAAGACATGGTAAAACATAAACAGAACAAGGCAGAATCATAACATTATGTAAGTTAGCATCTGTGATTTCAGGAAACGCACCCCTTTTCCTAATTCTCAACTTTTTAAAGGGGGCATGTTTATTCACCACAGCATTCAATGACTGGATAAAATGGCTTAGGGATCAGGGAACGCAGCCGAGTAATGCATGTCACTCAAATACAAGTTGTGCAAAAAGGCTTGTTCCGAGAAATGTTTAAAATTCCTTTTTACTATGACCCTAGATTCAGATTTTTGATTGCTATTATTCCTGACACAAGCTACAGGACAGTGGTCACTAAAATCCCGAGGGAGAAAGCCATTAGCTTTGAAATTATGTGGCCTGTTTGTGAAGATAAGGTCTAAAAGTGTAGCTCTATCAGGATCCTTAGGGTCAGACCGTGAAGGACGCCAGATCAGCTAAGAAATATTATGCACACATCTTTCAAGCTATTTGAAGCATCTGAGAGCCAGTCGATATTCAAATCACCAAGGAAAATGATTTTAGAGTTTTCATGAGCAGACACTAGGTTCGCAAAATCGATTGCGTTTCACTGAGCTGATGGTGGACGATAAACCCCAATTACAGTCAGTCAGCTACGGTTTACACTATTCCTAAACAGATACTCAAAGCTAAAAATTTCAAGCACCTATACAATGGTACAGACTTTTACGAGCCCTATGAAGGGACGAAGAGCAGGGTGCAGGATTTCAAGCAAACCGTAGACAGAGTTACAGGATGTTCACTGTGTCCTGCATGAGGTGAGTCCTCTCAGCTGGGCACTGCAGTGCAGAAAGTCAGAGTCAGAGCCAGTTGTCATGATGATTGATGTGATGAAATACTTCAGCTGAACAAAAAATTTTGTCCTTGTTTTTTTTTTTTTTATTTGGCATTTCCAATCCTATCCAAATCTGGAATGCCCAATTGGGGATCTATGAAAAAGGCTTTCTCGTCTGCAACCCCATGTTGCCAACCTGGGAGAGTGAAGACAATTTGTGAATCTCTTCGGAAGCATGTGCCTGTCAGCCACTCTTTACACTCATTGGTGGAAACCTTGCAAGTTCAGAACGAGGGCTGAGGATACCCGGACATGAACAAGCATAGAATCTCCCTGACGAGCGCCTGGCTGGTCAACAGGAGGCGCTTGAGCAATGAACAAAGGAACTATTTTTTAAAATACGCATACAACCCTAGCCAGCAACCCCTTCTCAATTTGCATCCCTGAAGTGCGATGGCCAATTGTGCATTACTCTGAGGAAGCTGCCGACCACTACAGGCTAGTACAACCGAGGATCGAACCCACGCCGTGATAGTTACTGCTACTCTGCAATGCCGTGCTTTAACCAAGTGAGCTATCCGGAACCTATCCTCTTTTAAAAAAGCTTCAGCTGATGGCATCAATCAGCAGATGGGTAAAATGGGCCTTTTTTTTAATAAAAAAAAACGAAGCAAAAAACTGTATTATCTTCCACTCGGCTTTATTGAGAAATAGAGGTTGCCCTCAATCACTAAGGAAGCACTGAGCATGTTTGCTTGAATGATGTTACTTGTTTACAGAGTTATCCTCAGGGGCTGATTGGCCTTGCTTATGGTTGATAAGACTTGACAAAAGAGCACTTGAACGTCAATGAATTGCTTTTGAACAACAGTCAAGGATCTCCGGCAGTGTTCTCACTGTTTCTCACTGTTGCCAAAAGCTATTTCAAATTTTTGAAAATTGTCGATGTTCGTATAGTAAGACCTGAGACCGCAATTAAATTCAGACCTTGAGCAGTATTTCTCTCTGTCAAACAGAACTCACTCATGCCGTGAAGAACTGTCGAAAATCCGAGGGGATCAGCGGAAATCGAATCTGCCTCAGCCTTTGAATTTAAATGACTTCAGTCTCCTTTGGTCACTGCCCTAATATTCTGCATTCGCAAAGACCTCTGTGTGTGAGAAATCACCAGCCTCCTCGTGTTCTCTGCCTGTGAGAAAGCACCAGCCTCCTCGTGTTCTCTGTGTGTGAGAAAGCACCAGCCTCCTCGTGTTCTCTGTGTGTGAGAAAGCACCAGCCTCCTCGTGTTCTCTGTGTGTGAGAAAGCACCAGCCTCCTCGTGTTCTCTGTGTGTGAGAAAGCACCAGCCTCCTCGTGTTCTCTGTGTGTGAGAAAGCACCAGCCTCCACGTGTTCTCTGTGTGTGAGAAAGCACCAGCCTCCACGTGTTCTCTGTGTGTGAGAAAGCACCAGCCTCCTCGTGTTCTCAGTGTGTGAGAAAGCACCAGCCTCCTTGTGTTCTCTGTGTGTGAGAAAGCACCAGCCTCCACGTGTTCTCTGTGTGTGAGAAAGCACCAGCCTCCACGTGTTCTCTGTGTGTGAGAAAGCACCAGCCTCCTCGTGTTCTCTGTGTGTGAGAAAGCACCAGCCTCCACGTGTTCTCTGTGTGTGAGAAAGCACCAGCCTCCTCGTGTTCTCTGTGTGTGAGAAAGCACCAGCCTCCACGTGTTCTCTGTGTGTGAGAAAGCACCAGCCTCCTCGTGTTCTCAGTGTGTGAGAAAGCACCAGCCTCCTCGTGTTCTCTGTGTGTGAGAAAGCACCAGCCTCCTCGTGTTCTCTGTGTGTGAGAAAGCACCAGCCTCCTTGTGTTCTCTGTGTGTGAGAAAGCACCAGCCTCCTCATGTTCTCTGTGTGTGAGAAAGCACCAGCCTCCTCGTGTTCTCTGTGTGTGAGAAAGCACCAGCCTCCTCGTGTTCTCTGTGTGTGAGAAAGCACCAGCCTCCTCGTGTTCTCTGTGTGTGAGAAAGCACCAGCCTCCTCGTGTTCTCTGTGTGTGAGAAAGCACCAGCCTCCTCATGTTCTCTGTGTGTGAGAAAGCACCAGCCTCCTCGTGTTCTCTGTGTGTGAGAAAGCACCAGCCTCCTCGTGTTCTCTGTGTGTGAGAAAGCACCAGCCTCCTCGTGTTCTCTGTGCGTGAGAAAGCACCAGCCTCCTCGTGTTCTCTGTGTGTGAGAAAGCACCAACTTTCTTGTGTTCTCTGTGTGTGAGAAAGCACCAGCCTCCTCGTGTTCTCTGTGTGTGAGAAAGCACCAGCCTCCTCGTGTTCTCTGTGTGTGAGAAAGCACCAGCCTCCTCGTGTTCTCTGTGGAAGCAGAGCTTCCAGTGTTCCCATCAGTCTATTTTTAGAGCAGATCTTTGGTCAAAATAAGCTTGTTTATCCTTGATTATTTTTGTTTGTTTTGACTTTAGAGATGAGCTTAATGAACTTTGCAGCTTGGAGTAACATGTCTTACCAGAGAGAGTAAAACTGGGACGAGATGGGTATTATGTCAATGATATCAGCTGACTCACTGAAGAAACAATCCACCATTCACAGCTTTTAACGCCTTGAAGTATACAGAACCAATATGGCCGTAAATGCAGCTGCTGTATTCAAACCAGTGGAACTTCAGTCTACCCAAGTCCTCCATTGATCCCAAATATGTCCTGCTGAATTACAGGGATATGTGCTGAATATAATGTTCAAGATCTACAACCCCAATTCCAAAATAGTTGGGACAAAGTGTAAATTGTGAATAAAATCAAAATGCAATGACTTTCAAATATCACCAGCCAGTATTTCATTCAAAATAGAACAGAGATCACATAGCAAATGTTGAAACTGAGAAATTTTACTATTTTATGCACAAAATGAGCTCATTCAAATTTGATGGCTGCTACAGGTCTCAAAAAACTTGGGACAGGGGTCTGTTTACCATGGTGTAGCATCCCCTCTTCTTTTTAACACAGATTGGAGGTGTCTGGGCATTGTGGAGACAAGTTTCTTGAGCTTAGCCATTGGAATTTGATTCCGCTCTTGTTTAATACAGGCTTCCAGCTGCTGGAGAGTTTTGGGTCTCCTTAGACAGACTTTTTGTTTAATTATGTGCCAAATGTTCTCATTTAGGACTGCAGGCAGGCCAGATCACCACACGGACTCTTCTACTATGAAGCCATGCTGTTGTAATAGCTGCAGTAAGTGGTTTTTCATTGTTCTGCTGAAATACACAAGGCCTTCCCTGGAATAGATGTTGTCTGGAGGGGAGCATATGTTGCTCTAAAACCTTTATGTACCTTTCAGCATTCATGGTGCTTTTTAAAACATGCAAGTGCCCCACACCATATGCACTAATGCATCCCCATACCATCAGAAATGCGGCCTTTTGAACTGAACGCTGATAACAGACGGAGTGGTCTTTCTCCTATTGAGCCCGGAGGACATATCGCCCATGATTTCCAACAACAAAGTCAAATTTGGACGTGTGTGTATGTTTGTGTGTGTGTGTGTGTGTGTGTGTGTGTGTGTGTCTGTGAGCTGGTGTATCTGTTTTCATCTTATCTGTGTTCAGGTATTTGTTGTCATTCAGCACTAAGACACCAGACCGTACTCAAGAGTCAGAGCACAATCAGGAGATCAGGAGAAGCCTGGTGCCTTCTCACACACAGTGAACACGAGGAGGCTGGTGCCTTCTAACACACAGAGAATCAGTAATGTTGAGCTGAAGCAGAGGACAGGACACCCATGGGGTTCACACTTTGGGTAAAGACTGCCAGCTGCCTCCTGTGCAAGATGGGGGCTCTCATAATGAAGGAGGGCTGCAGAGATCCTGTGTGAGATGGGGGCTCTCATACTGAAGGAGAGCTGCAGAGATCCTGTGCGAAATGGGGGCTCTCATACTGAAGGAGAGCTGCAGAGATCCTGTGTAAGATGGGGGCTCTCATACTGAAGGAGAGCTGCAGAGATCCTGTGTGAGATGGGGGCTCTCATAATGAGGGAGAGCTGCAGAGATCCTGTGTGAGATAGGGGCTCTCATACTGAAGGAGAGCTGCAGAGATCCTGTGTGAGATGGGGGCTCTCATAATGAAGGAGAGCTGCAGAGATCCTGTGTGAGATGGGGGATCTCATAATGAAGGAGAGCTGCAGAGATCCTGTGTGAGATGGGGCCTCTCATAATGAAGGAGAGCTGCAGAGATCCTGTGTGAGATGGGGGCTCTCATAATGAAGGAGACCTGCAGAGATCCTGTGTGAGATGGGGCCTCTCATAATGAAGGAGAGCTGCAGAGATCCTGTGTGAGATGGGGGCTCTCATAATGAAGGAGACCTGCAGAGATCCTGTGTGAGATGGGGGCTCTCATAATGAAGGAGACCTGCAGAGATCCTGTGTGAGATGGGGCCTCTCATAATGAAGGAGAGCTGCAGAGATCCTGTGTGAGATGGGGCCTCTCATAATGAAGGAGAGCTGCAGAGATCCTGTGTGAGATGGGGGCTCTCGTACTGAAGGAGAGCTGCAGAGATCCTGTGTGAGATGGGGGCTCTTATAATGAAGGAGAGCTGCAGAGATCCTGTGTGAGATGGGGGCTCTCATAATGAAAGAGAGCTGCAGAGATCCTGTGTGAGATGGGGGATCTCATAATGAAGGAGAGCTGCAGAGATCCTGCTTTCACTTAACGAAGACCATCGCACTTACATGTCTGCATCTTACGTGTACCCTATTCTACCTGTGCGCCGTGTCCCTTGTCAGGTGTCCTTGTGTACCTCATCACTGATCGCTGCTGATTATTGCACTGCAGTGCGATGGACCCAAGCCACAGACAGCCACACATGTGGGTCTCGCAGGTTCTGTGTGTTGCTGTATGATGTGGCCCATCTGAAAAGGGCTTTTATTGCAACAGGCAGAGCTCACATGTACGGTCCCCACACTATACACATTTCCTCCCTTGAATCGAAAAAATACACAAAAAGTACAAAAGTAAAGTTCGATTTATTAAAAAGTGTGCTTCATTTAATCCATCCATGTACACATTAAAAATAAACTTTGGTTTCTCATGGACAGACTGTTGTGAAATTATGATTTTGAAATCATTTCCTAAAATGTATAAAGCCTTCAGAGTTTTTTGGGGTATGACCGTCGTGGAAAAAGCTGGAATAGATATCTGAAGACATTTGATGAAATAATAAACCATAAACAAAATTTTCAGTTTTGCAGAAGTTAATCAGTCTAAAGTGTGAATTGAACCATGATTGTGCCACCGTGTCTGATACACACAGCCCTTTGTAACAGAACAGCATATTGAAATATTGGACTGTCACGCCCTCATGTGTCATGAATGAGCTCTGTTCCAGCGGTCCGCGCGCGTTTGTGTGCTTCTCCTGTAATCTTGTCTCGTCTCCTCCCTTGTTCCCAGGTGTTATGATCTGAAAGCCTCGCTCCTAATGTGAATGTCCTGTCTATATAAGTTCATTATGGCGTTAGTTTGGGTGCGATATTGTCATGGTTCATACCCAACAAAGCCTTCCAGTCATTTTGTGTCTGCTAGTATTGAATCGAGCTCTTTCATGTATTTTGCCATAAATTGATGACAAAGAAAATCGTCATCACTCTTTAAAGGCTTTTTAGTCAGAACAACCTCCTGAGCCTTAAATCGGTCTCCAGGATTGGGACTGTGTTCCTGGGAAGCCTTTAAGTCCTGTTGTCAAGCAGTCCAGCCTCTGTGAGGGAGGTTAAGAACCTGGCTTCAGCCACGGAACAGCCACTGCCCTAGGCAAGGACACGCCCGACCCTCTCCAGTGATTATGTTGTGCTTTCTTGTCTAGATGTTTACATATTTTTGAGGTTGCCTTGTTTGTGAATAATTGGAGAGAGAGACAAAATCCTCAGAAGCCACCTTTATTCCCACCGTGAGCAGTCCCTGGCCAGGCAGTGCTAATTCGCCATTCTTTACAGAGGAATATTTATGGGAAAAACTCAACCAACTTTGCTCCAATCAAAATAAATGGGTTGTAACCATCTCATCTTTAACAAACTTTGCTCCAATCACAATTCATGGGTTGTAACCATCTTATCTTTAACTTTTTTTTACTCTACAACTTTGTTTTGTTAAACCAGGGTAGAAAATTTTAGAATAGGATTTTATTTTTTTTAATTAAAAGGAATATTTACTAAAATGGACTGGAAAATTACAGTCTAAGAGAGGAAAAACACTTTCAGATAAATAGGATACAGGTAGATACATTAATGATTCAATTAATTATGTTTTCAGGAACAACAAATATTGATCAAAGCTACAGAAATCAAATACATCACCTGATTATGTTTTTGAATCAACTAAACAGCAGCCTGCTTACTAATCAAAGCTACAGAAGCTGCTTATGTGTGTGTGAGCTGCTCATATATGTGGGAATTGAATTGCTTGTATGTGTGTGTGAACTGTTTGTATGTGTGTGTGTGTGTGCATGTGTACATGTGCTGCCTGTGTGCGTGTGAACAACATGTCTGTGTGCACTGCTCATCCCCTCCCTACATGTATGTGAACCACTTGTATGTGTGTGTTATGTTATGTTTGTGTGTGTTACTGCTGCCTACATAATAGTGTAGAACCTGAATATTTGATTTGGCTCAAAATATATGTCAAAAATCATATTGTTGGAACACATGCCCATGACGCGGGTAATATCTGAATGTTTGGGTGATCTGACACAATCCAGAGCGAGCACTTAACTTTTATAATCCTACAGCCTGCCGGTGAGAGTGGCATCCTTTGTTCCCCACGGCGGGGGGTGGGAGCCATCAAGTCTAGCAGGCCCAGCATCTCCGGAACTCAAATTCACTGGTTTCATTGAAGTTAAAGCGCAGCTACTTCAATCGACTTAAAACAACCTAAACCTCTATCAAATTCATATTATGTTAATGTTCAATATCCTAAAAGGAACCTCGTATATATTGATAACACAATTGGCTATAATATTCCATTTTAAGGCTTTTCCATGACAACTGCATCATTTTAGCACATATTTATATCATGTTTGGTCTCTTTATTCTCGGAAAAATCTAAGGAATTGAATGGAACATGTTTCATTTACCTTGGAACAATGGTACATCTTGTTTCCAAGATTCATTCAGGCAACTACCCTAGTCTCCTCTCTATGCAAATTATCTTATCACCTAGGCCAGTAAAACTCTGATTCGGCCACCCCTTCCTCTACCTTGTTCGGAGGTGTGGTTTGGAGCCTTTAAAGGTACGAGATCCTAAGTGGGCTGCTTCTTTTTCTGTCTCTTCTTTTTGACTGTTCTTGGGGTAAGTCACCTGTTGCCTTGTTCCGGAGCGAGGGGGCATGTGAGTTCTCCCTGACCACGTGGAGCGACTTTAGCTCCGCATGGTCATTCATCTGTTCCAGGTATGAAAATATTCTAAATCCTTCTAAATTATATGTGACAGTAATTGGCTTATCATTGATTTGTTTGATTCAAGTTGTGCCTACATGGTGAATTAAATCATTGTTATTCCTTTTCTAGCTTGCGTGATTTTCCTTGATTTGTAACAGTCGTATATTCTAGCCTTGTTGCGACCGGGACTTGTGGGGAAATTCCTACCAAGACGTGAAGGTAACGATACTCCTAAGTTAGATTGGGATTATGTTCTACCCCTTAAGGATTTATGGAATACCGGCTCTTAAGGTTTAGCTATTAAACATACCCTTATATGCCGGTGTCTGGTTGATCTTTCTAAGGAGCCCTTGGGTATATATATAATCTGGGTTCTTGATACGTTCACGCTCAGTGCTATATTGTTTAAGCATCGATGCTGCTATCAAGATAGTCTCGTCTAACCAATGGAAGTATTGTCGAATTGATTCCAGGACAGTTGCGTTTAGTTAACCCTGGGGACGTATTTACTGAGCAATGATGGTTTGCGCTGCCGTATCTGATGGCAGATTTGTATCGAAATCCACGCAGGTGTTCCCTAAATTATCAATTCTAGTTCTAATTTGGAGTCAGATTTTTAACAAGGTTATAGCTAAATTTTGTATTCTACTATGGAGTCAGATTAATCGTAACCATTGCGTTTTCATGACCCGTCCAAAGACGGTGAAAATGATTCATTTTATTATGATTCACACCAGCCAGAAGAATGCTCTAATTAAAGTTAGACAAAGAGAACACGTAAGGCCTTCAACCCGGGCAATATCCGTCGTTTGGTAATTGTCTTGTTGGGGTTTTACAATAGGGTTATTGATTATGGTTATTCAACATGGCAATTGATCTACTGATGAATATGATGAGAAATACTGAAATATACTCCTCAACATTTACTCACAGAACAAGTCCGCCATCTCCTCTGATCTGGGTTACCGCATTTGCCTCTTTTATTACCGTAATCCTGTTTACAAATACTCCCTTCAGGATTTCACCCTGTATCTGGGTCTGGTTCTTTGGTTGTATCAGACCATGTTGGCAGTGGCGCCTGAATTATAAACTTCCATTTGCTCTAAAGCTGTGTTTTTTGATGTAGTCAGCAGAGGTGGAAACACTGCCAGCCCACAAACCTCCAAGTTCTGCTTCCTCTGCAAACACAGCGCTCCCTGATCACTACGCAGCGTACAGAAACACATGAGCACGTATAACTACGCAGCGTACAGAAACACATGAGCACGTATAATGACACAGCAAATCGAAACACATGAGCTTGTATTACTACATAGCGTATAGAAACACAAGAACACGTATAACTATGCAGGATACAGAAACACATGAGACCGTAACTGCAAAGCGTACAGAAACACATGAGCACGTATAACTACGCAGCGTACAGAAACACATGAGTACGTATAACTACGCAACGTACAGAAACACATGAGCACGTATAACTACGCAACGTACAGAAACACATGAGCACGTATAACTACGCAGCGCACAGAAACACATGAGCACGTATAACTACGCAGTGTAGAGAAACACATGAGCACGTATAACTACGCAGCGCACAGAAACACATGAGCACCTATAACTACGCAACGTACAGAAACACATGAGCACGTATAACTACGCAACGTACAGAAACACATGAGCACGTATAACTACGCAGAGTGCAGAAACACATGAGCACGTATAACTATGCAGCGTACAGAAACACAGGAGCACGTATAACTACGCAACGTACAGAAACACATGAGCACGTATAATTAGACAGCGTGCAGAACCACATGAGCTGGTATAACTGTGCAATGTACAGAACCAAATGAGTTAGTATAACTACGCAACGTACAGAAACACATGAGCACCTATAACTACGCAGCGTACAGAAACACATGAGCACGTATAACTACGTAACGTACAGAAACAAATGAGCACGTATAACTACGCAGCGTACAGAAACACATGAGCACGTATAACTACGCAACGTACAGAAACACATGAGCACGTATAACTACGCAGCGTACAGAAACACATGAGCACGTATAACTACGCAACGTACAGAAACACATGAGCACGTATAACTACGCAGCGTACAGAAACACATGAGCACGTATAACTACGCAACGTACAGAAACACATAAGCACGTATAACTACGCAGCGTACAGAAACACATGAGCACGTATAACTACGCAGCATACAGAAACACATGAGCACGTATAACTACGCAGCGTACAGAAACACATGAGCACGTATAACTACGCAGCGTACAGAAACACATGAGCACGTATAACTACGCAACGTACAGAAACACATGAGCACGTATAATTAGACAGCGCGCAGAATCACATGAGCTGGTATAACTGTGCAACGTACAGAACCAAATGAGTTAGTATAACTACGCCGCGTACAGAAACACATGAGCACGTATAACTACGCAGCGTACAGAAACACATGAGCACGTATAACTACGCAACGTACAGAAACACATGAGCACGTATAACTACGCAGCATACAGAAACACATGAGCACGTATAACTACGCAGCGTACAGAAACACATGAGCACGTATAACTACGCAGCATACAGAAACACATGAGCACGTATAACTACGCAGCGTACAGAAACACATGAGCACGTATAACTACGCAGCGTACAGAAACACATGAGCACGTATAACTACGCAACGTACAGAAACACATGAGCACGTATAATTAGACAGCGCGCAGAATCACATGAGCTGGTATAACTGTGCAACGTACAGAACCAAATGAGTTAGTATAACTACGCAACGTACAGAAACACATGAGCACGTATAACTACGCAGCGTACAGAAACACATGAGCACGTATAACTACGCAACGTACAGAAACAAATGAGCACGTATAACTACGCAGCGTACAGAAACACATGAGCACGTATAACTACGCAACGTACAGAAACACATGAGCACGTATAACTACGCAGCGTACAGAAACACATGAGCACGTATAACTACGCAGCATACAGAAACACGTGAGCACGTATAACTATGCAGCGTACAGAAACACTTGAGCACGTATAACTACGCAACGTACAGAAACACATGAGCAGGTATAACTACGCAACGTACAGAAACACATGAGCACGTATAACTACGCAGCGTACAGAAACACATGAGCACGTATAACTACGCAGCGTACAGAAACACATGAGCACGTATAATTAGACAGCGTGCAGAACTACATGAGCTGGTATAACTGTGCAACGTACAGAAACACATGAGCACGTATAACTACGCAGCGTACAGAAACACATGAGCACGTATAACTACGCAGCGTACAGAAACACATAAGCACGTATAACTACGCAGCATACAGAAACCCATGAGCACGTATAACTACGCAGCGTACAGAAACACATGAGCACGTATAACTACGCAACGTGCAGAACCACATGAGCTGGTATAACTGTGCAACGTACAGAACCAAATGAGTTAGTATAACTACGCAGCATACAGAAACACATGAGCACGTATAACTACTCAGCGTACAGAAACACATGAGCACGTATAACTACGCAACGTACAGAAACACATGAGCACGTATAATTAGACAGCGTGCAGAACCACATGAGCTGGTATAACTGTGCAACGTACAGAACCAAATGAGTTAGTATAACTACGCAACGTACAGAAACACATGAGCACGTATAACTACGCAGCGTACAGAAACACATGAGCACGTATAACTACGCAACGTACAGAAACAAATGAGCACGTATAACTACGCAGCGTACAGAAACACATGAGCACGTATAACTACACAACGTACAGAAACACATGAGCACGTATAACTATGCAGCGTACAGAAACACATGAGCACGTATAACTACGCAACGTACAGAAACACATGAGCATTTATAACTACGCAGCATACAGAAACACATGAGCACGTATAACTACGCAGCGTACAGAAACACATGAGCACGTATAACTACGCAACGTACAGAAACACATGAGCAGGTATTACTACGCAACGTACAGAAACACATGAGCACGTATAACTACGTAGCGTACAGAAACACATGAGCACGTATAATTAGACAGCGTGCAGAACTACATGAGCTGGTATAACTGTGCAACGTACAGAAACACATGAGCACGTATAACTACGCAGCGTACAGAAACACATGAGCACGTATAACTACGCAGCGTACAGAAACACATAAGCACGTATAACTACGCAGCATACAGAAACCCATGAGCACGTATAACTACGCAGCGTACAGAAACACATGAGCACGTATAACTACGCAACGTGCAGAACCACATGAGCTGGTATAACTGTGCAACGTACAGAACCAAATGAGTTAGTATAACTACGCAGCATACAGAAACACATGAGCACGTATAACTACTCAGCGTACAGAAACACATGAGCACGTATAACTACGCAACGTACAGAAACACATGAGCACGTATAATTAGACAGCGTGCAGAACCACATGAGCTGGTATAACTGTGCAACGTACAGAACCAAATGAGTTAGTATAACTACGCAACGTACAGAAACACATGAGCACGTATAACTACGCAGCGTACAGAAACACATGAGCACGTATAACTACGCAACGTACAGAAACAAATGAGCACGTATAACTACGCAGCGTACAGAAACACATGAGCACGTATAACTACACAACGTACAGAAACACATGAGCACGTATAACTATGCAGCGTACAGAAACACATGAGCACGTATAACTACGCAACGTACAGAAACACATGAGCATTTATAACTACGCAGCATACAGAAACACATGAGCACGTATAACTACGCAGCGTACAGAAACACATGAGCACGTATAACTACGCAACGTACAGAAACACATGAGCAGGTATTACTACGCAACGTACAGAAACACATGAGCACGTATAACTACGTAGCGTACAGAAACACATGAGCACGTATAACTACGCAGCGTACAGAAACACATGAGCACGTATAATTAGACAGCGTGCAGAACCACATGAGCTGGTATAACTGTGCAACGTACAGAACCAAATGAGTGAGTATAACTACGCAGCGTACAGAAACACATGAGCACGTATAACTACGCAGCGTACAGAAACACATGAGCACGTATAACTACGCAGCGTACAGAAACACATGAGCACGTATAACTACGCAACGTACAGAAACACATGAGCACGTATAATTAGACAGCGTGCAGAACCACATGAGCTGGTATAACTGTGCAACGTACAGAACCAAATGAGTTACTATAACTACGCAGCATACAGAAACACATGAGGACGTATAATTACGAAGCATTCAAAAACAAATGAGAGCGTATAACTACGCAGCGTACAGAAACACATGAGCACGTATAACTACACAACGTACAGAAACACATGAGCACGTATAACTACGCAACGTACAGAAACACATGAGCACGTATAATTAGACAGCGTGCAGAACCACATGAGCTGGTATAACTGTGCAACGTACAGAACCTGTACAGAGTACAGAAACTCATGAGCTCATATTGCTATTCAGAAACACATGAGCACATGTAGCTGCGCAGCGTACAGAAACAAGGAGCAGGTATCCATGAAATTGTCATTGCGTCTTGATGAATATGTGAGACCTCCCCCTACTACGCTGCCACACCCATCTCGGAGCACGCCCGTCTACCAAATTGCCAAAGTGGCTGCGCACGGTGTTGCATCGCACGAAATTACCACTGCCCGGGCTACATCGAACGAAATAACCACTGCACAGGCTGCACCGGAAGAAATTACCACTGCACAGGCTGCACCGGATGAAACTACCACTGCGCGGCTGCACCTGACGAAATTACCACTGCGCGGCTGCACCGGAAGAAATTACCACTGCGCGGCTGCACCTGACGAAATTACCACTGCGCGGCTGCACCGGACGAAATTACCACTGCGCGGGCTGCATCGGACGAAATTACCACTGCGCGGGCTGCATCGGACGAAATTACCACTGCGCGGCTGCACCGGACGAAATTACCACTGCGCAGGGCTTCACCGGAAGAAATTACCACTGCGCGGGCTGCACCGGACGAAATTACCACTGCGCGGCTGCACCGGACGAAATTACCACTGCGCAGGGCTTCACCGGAAGAAATTACCACTGCGCAGGGCTGCACTGGAAGAAATTACCACTGCGCGGCTGCACCGGACGAAATTACCACTGCGCAGGGCTTCACCGGAAGAAATTACCACTGCGCAGGGCTTCACCGGAAGAAATTACCACTGCGCGGGCTGCACTGGACGAAATTACCACTGCGCGGCTGCACCGGACGAAATTACCACTGCGCAGGGCTTCACCGGAAGAAATTACCACTGCGCGGCTGCACCGGACGAAATTATTACTGCGCAGGGCTTCACCGGAAGAAATTACCACTGCGCAGGGCTTCACCGGAAGAAATTACCGCTGCGCGGCTGCACCGGACGAAATTACCACTGCGCAGGGCTTCACCGGAAGAAATTACCACTGCGCAGGGCTTCACCGGAAGAAATTACCACTGCGCGGGCTGCATCGGACGAAATTACCACTGCGCGGCTGCACCGGACGAAATTACCACTGCCCAGGGCTGCACCGGACGAAATTACCACTGCGCGGCTGCACCGGAAGAAATTACCACTGCGCAGGGCTGCACTGGAAGAAATTACCACTGCGCAGGGCTTCACCGGAAGAAATTACCACTGCGCAGGGCTTCACCGGAAGAAATTACCACTGCGCGGGCTGCACCGGACGAAATTACCACTGCGCGGCTGCACCGGATGAAATTACCACTGCGCGGGGCTTCACCGGACGAAATTACCACTGCGCAGGGCTTCACCGGACGAAATTACCACTGCGCGGGCTGCACCGGACGAAATTACCACTGCGCGGCTGCACCGGATGAAATTACCACTGCGCGGCTGCACCGGACGAAATTACCACTGCGCGGCTGCACCGGACAAAATTACCACTGCGCGGGCTGCACCTGACGAAATTACGACTGCACGGCTGCACCGGACGAAATTACCACTGCGCAGGGCTTCACCGGAAGAAATTACCACTGCGGGGCTGCACCGGACGAAATTACCACTGCGCGGCTGCACCGGACAAAATTACCACTGCGCGGGCTGCACCTGACGAAATTACCACTGCGCGGCTGCACCGTACAAAATTACCACTGCGCGGGCTGCATCGGACGAAATTACCACTGCGCGGCTGCACCGGACGAAATTACCACTGTGCGGCTGCACCGGAAAAAATTACCACTGCGCGGCTGCACCGGATGAAATTACCACTGCGCGGGCTGCACCTGACGAAATTACGACTGCGCGGCTGCACCGGACGAAATTACCACTGTGCGGCTGCACCGGAAGAAATTACCACTGCGCGGCTGCACCGGAAGAAATTACCACTGCGCGGCTGCACCGGAAGAAATTACCACTGCGCGGCTGCACCGGACGAAATTACCACTGCGCGGGCTGCACCTGACGAAATTACCACTGCGCGGCTGCACCGTACAAAATTACCACTGCGCGGGCTGCACCGGACAAAATTCCCACTGCGCGGCTGCACCGGACGAAATTACCACTGTGCGGCTGCACCGGAAGAAATTACCACTGCGCGGCTGCACCGGATGAAATTACCACTGCGCGGGCTGCACCTGACGAAATTACGACTGCGCGGCTGCACCGGACGAAATTACCACTGTGCGGCTGCACCGGAAGAAATTACCACTGCGCGGCTGCACCGGAAGAAATTACCACTGCGCGGCTGCACCGGAAGAAATTACCACTGCGCGGCTGCACCGGACGAAATTACCACTGCGTAGGGCTTCACCGGAAGAAATTACCACTGCGCGGCTGCACCGGATGAAATTACCACTGCGCGGGGCTTCACCGGACGAAATTACCACTGCGCGGCTGCACCGGATGAAATTACCACTGCGCAGGGCTTCACCGGACGAAATTACCACTGCGCGGCTGCACCTGACGAAATTACCACTGCGCGGCTGCACCTGACGAAATTACCACTGCGCGGGCTGCACCTGACGAAATTACCACTGCGCGGCTGCACCGTACAAAATTACCACTGCGCGGGCTGCATCGGACGAAATTACCACTGCGCGGCTGCACCGGACGAAATTACCACTGCGCGGCTGCACCGGACGAAATTACCACTGCGCAGGGCTGCACTGGATGAAATTACCACTGCGTGGGCTGCGGCATGCTGCGCCACCCTGCGCTGCGCCAAGAAATTAGAGCCCCTTGTGTTTTGGTTACACATGGAACAACAGCAGGAGTGAACTGTCTGAATATTTTTGACCGGTCGTGTATAAATTGAAAGTTGATGAATGACCCGAGGTGAAGTGGGATGTCCCTCGATGGCTGCAGTACAGCAGCGCTGTGAGACCTGTCTGTGCGCTGGGATCTTCAGTGGACTCTTCATTTTAGGTGTTTTCGATTAACCCCTTTAAAAATCTAAATTTATCACACTTCAGCTTTTCCTTTTCTGAAGCAGCTCTCCTTGAAACTGCTTAGTGTGAATTATTTTAACGACACGCCGATGCCCCCCATGGGAAATAATCCGCCGCGCTTTGATGAGTAGCGCGCGCTATTTTTGGCCGGGGGCCCGTAAACTGCGTACTTGTTAAATTTGAAGCCGCCGCAAGTGTGCTGGCTAATTCAGACGCGAAGGGAGATTTGTGCTAACGAGGCAAAAAAGTGCTGACTCCTCCTCCGTTTAGTCTCGCATCAACAATTTTTAATACTGACGGAGTCGAGAGCAGCCTTGTGCGCCTATATAAAATGAAAGCATGTGAAAGATAAATTTGGGTATCAGCTATGCTCTGAAGATTTATAGGGTTAATGTGTAAAAGCTAATATGGTATTGATTGTGTAACAATTCACCTGGGTCCTTGAGATATTAGCTGTGGAATTGTATAATATTTTGTGTTTAGGTTTTGTGTAAATGTGCTAAAAACAGCACCTGGCTCTCTGGCCGGGAGTTTTTAGATGAGCGTACATTCAGATCTGTGATGGTTCTGTAACGGTAACCCTTCATCAACATAAACTGCTGCATTATAATCCTTCCCTTATCTAAACCGCTTCTGCCTCACGAGGGTCGCGGGGGAGCAGGAGCCTGTCCCAGCTGACTATGGCGAAAGGCAGGGACCCACCCTGGACAGCAGGGCGCACACACCATTCACACACCGTTCACACACCATTCACACACCATTCGCTCTCACACTCATACCTGTGGGCAGTCATTGTGTCTCCAGTTAGCCTGACGTATTTCTCATTGGACTGTGGGAGGAAACCGGAGTGATGCATTATAATTCTGCCTTAAAACAGGGTTCAGGTGAGAGACTAAAGCATGAATCTTTTCATTCAGTTGGACAGATACTAACATATACACCACATATACCACATATACACACACACACACACACACTCCAAATATATACACACACGCGCGCGCTCATACACGCACACACACAAACGTAAACCTACTAACATATACACCATACACACCCTCCCTCACACACACTCCTCCCCTTCAGCTTCATCTTCCTCATTTGTTAAGTCATGTTTCCATGGTAACATGCATGAAAGGATTTGGAAAGAGACACTAAAGTCAGACACAGAAGCATGAAATGTTCCCCAAACCGCTGTCCCTTTGGGCCTTTTCATCGCCTGAGGTAGGATGGGTTCACATACATGCAGGAGGATCATCTTGAGAGTGTTCCATTGTTATTGAGACTTCATACCTAGAATCCAGATGCCAATGCGCTCTTTTTAATAAAGTATCTATTTATATCGAGCGCTTGTCAAAACATGCAGTGAAACTGGGGCCTTAAGCCAGCCGCCATTTTAGATGTTAATGATCCAAGTTCTACTCCTGAAGCGGAATATAACTTTGAGCCACGATTTGCGCTCGATGAAAACATCCATTTGCATTTTGTCTCTAAAGCTGGATGCTAATATACGCTGGTGATTTGTGAACCTGTGTTGGGAATGCCTCCAGGGTATCGAATCTCTCATTCTTTGGCTTGAGCAGTGGGAATGGGGAGGCCGGATTGGGCGTGGCTGGGTCGGGTGTGGCTGGGTCGGGTGTGGTTGGGTTGGTTTTGGATCATTTCCATCCTTAGCCACAGTTATGAGTGCTGTGACAGGTGGCGGCTTGTCCAGTCCTACGGCTGTTCTCTCTGCTTTTCTCTCTCTTTGTATTTGTGGGAAAATGCCTCACAGCTCTGCCCTGATAAAGATGCGCCGTTAGCGAATGAATTGAACAACGGAATGCTTCTTTAACACAGTCATAATGAACACAAGATGGCATCTGTCACAAACATTCAGAGCAGTTAATTAGTGGTCAGAGATGAGGTCATTCAGCAGTTGTGTCATGCTATATAGAGCGGTGATTTTGTGTTTATGATATTTCATTGCAGAGTTATGGCGTTGGAAATAAAGTGTAATATGCTGTTATGACTGTGTAACATATGTTGTGCTGCAGTTATGGGAACATTCTGTATTATTCATGGCAGGAAATGCAGTTGAAGTGTAACAAAGGCACATTATTTAAAGAGAGAGTGGGACGGGCTCCTTTGGTGCAGGGATAGGTGAAAGAGGCCACACCATCAGGAGACATGGGCACAAAACAGCATTTATCAGGTAAAGCTTGTGTTACACCCGTTACAGCTTGTGTTACCCGCGTTACATCTTGAGCAACCTGCATAAGAGCTTGTGATAACTCACTTATAGTGTGTTTCCTGCACGACAGCTTGTGTTACCCCATCAAAGCTTGGATTACCTGCATTGAAGATTGTGGTACCTCTGTTACGCCATTACAGTCAAAGTTACCTGCTTAAATCTTGAGTTACCCTGATTACAGCTTGTATTACCGGCATTAAAGCTTGTGTTACCCCCATTTATGCATGTGCTACCCTGATTACAGCTTGTATTACCTGCATTGCTGCTTGAATAACCTGCAATATAGCTTGTATTACCCCCATTACAACATGTTTAACCACCCTTAAAGCTTGTGTTACCCACATAACGCCTTGTATTACCCAAATTACAGTTTCTGTTACCCTCACTACAGTTTGAGTTGCCCACATTACACTTTGTGTCAACCCATCAAAGCTTGTATTACCTGCATTAAAGCTTGTGTTACCCCCATTACAGCTTGAGTCATCCGCATTATCTCTTATGTTACCTTCATTAAAGCTTGATTACACTAAGCAGGGGTCAGGGTTGAATAGAATAAGCAGGGTTCAGGGTTAATTAGACAAAGCAGGAGTCAGGGTTAATTAGACTAAGCAGGGGTCAGGGGTAATTAGACTAAGCAGGGGTCAGGGTTAAAGCAGTGTCAGCGGTGCTTAGGGACCATATGGCTGCACTGCTTTGATTGTAGCTACTCCTAGGCATAAACTGGCAACCCTCTGAGTACAGGCAAAGCATGGCAGGCTACAACCACCTGCTTTAGTTAGCAGTGGCTGCTATTTGCATGAGGTGCTCATTGACAGTAGGGTACAAAAATTTGGGCACCCCTGGTTTAAATGTCTGTTACAATTAATCTCTAAGTGATTAAAAGAAAACCTGAACACTAAATGCTATAAAGTTAAACATGACACCTTTCTACAAATTTAAAAGCAAGGTTTCCTTTTATTTTAATTTTTCTGAGTGTTTGAATGATTAGAATTGAGAAAGGGCCCAGTGCAAAAGTTTGAGAACCCTGGATTATTCTTTGTCACCTTTTAAGAAGATGATCACTAAGGCCCAGACCGAGGTTATTTACTCGGTAGGGCTTCAGTGAGTCAGGTGAATATAATTGCAGGGTTGAACTATATATTCTGTAGTAACTCCATGCCTTCTAAAGTAACCGACTGCGGCGGCTGATTCTGATCTGCTTTGCCATGTCCCTGATCTGTTTGCCTTGTTTGTATTTGGATCTTTGCTATGTCTGACTCTGCCTTGGATTATGTAATGTGATTTGGTTACTTAGATTTGTTCATGTATTGTCTAGTTTAGTTTTTCCATGTTTTGTATTTTGTCATATTCCATTCCTGCAGTTACATTCCGGTCCATGTTTTTGTTTTTACCATGCATTGCACTTTGTCTCCCCCTGTCGGGCCTTCTGTCATGTGTTTGCTCTCAGCCCCAGTACTGCGTGCCACACGTTCTGATGATTTAATGGATTCTGGGTTTCAACCATTCCTTCCATTCTCGTTTACTTCTTCACCTTGCTTTTCTATTTTACTAACCCATACTAACAGTTTGTTGTTTTTACTAAATTATTAACCAAGACTAACATTGTACATAGTACTAACTTACTAACAAGCACTAGGGATTGTATAGCTGCACTCTACTAATTGACAAACGATCTCTCAGCATTCGCCCTGTTCTAGTCTCCGCCTCTTCCCTTCACTCAATTTACTTTGCAGATTCTCTGCACCTGTCTAATCACTGTTCTGCCGCTCACTCTGTGCACGTAGAAATCCCTAAACGGATCTGTTTGTTCTGTCTATAGGCCGTCTCGTGATCCCTGTCCGCGTTTTAGCTTTTGCCTTTTTCATGTGATGAGGTACTTCCTCATGTTCCCTTGTAATTAGTTTGATCCAATTAACCTGTTCCCTGCATAACATGTGACCTTGTCTATTTAAACAGTCTTTTCACTCGCAGCTCTTGTCAGAACTTTGATCAATATTTCTTTGTGCAGAGCGCCTCGTATGCCATTAAATATTGTTTTGCTTCTACTGGATAGTCCGACCTTGATTCTTGTCATAGCCCTTTTTGTACTGTTTTTGTCTTTCTGCATTTTGACCTATTTTTGTATGACCACGAGTTTTGTGTTTGGATGCCCTGTGTATGACTATTGGCTTTGCCCATCGACTACGACTTTTTGCCTATCGTTTTTGTACCTCTGCCCATCTGTCTTATTGGTTCTGACCCCTGCCTAGTCGATACTGTTTTTGGATTTCGTATTGTGGCTTGGCAATTCCTGTGTATTTTGGCTTTGACCCGGACCACATTAAAGGCATACACTTTTTGGATTTCCCTCTTTTGCGTGTGGTTCCTGAACGCACCGTCACACAAAATGCACCATGAAGTACCTCCAGGAAAGACAGATGAAGGTTTTGGAACGGCCATCGCAGTCCCCAGACTTGAATATGATTGAAAATCTGCAGAGAGACCTCAAACATGCCGTGCATGCAAGAAGGCCGAAGAATATCTCTGAGCTGGAAGTGTTCTGTCTGGAAGAACAGAATTGAAAGACTCTCAGCTGGCTACAGAAAGCGTTTGCAAGCTGTTATAGCTACCCAAGGAGGAGTTACAAAGTACTAGCCAACAGGGTTCCCAAACTTTTGTACAAGGCATTTTTTCCTTGTTTTATTATTTTGAAACTGTAAAAATTTAAACAAAAATTATTCCTACTTTAAAGTGTAAAGAAATGCGTCATGTTTAACTTCGTAGCATTTAGTGTTCAGGTTTGCTTTCAATCACTTGGAGATTAATTGTAAGACATTTAAACCTGGGGTGCCCAAATTTTTGCTCCCCAGTGAAAATGGTAAATTATTGGCCTGAATCATTACAGATCTTAGAGTAGCTACACACCAATATCCCATCAGTTGAAGCTGCAGGCTCGTGACAGCACCGCATATCACTGTTCTCACCGTTATTCAGACAAATTACGCCTGAATGCGTCACAGGGGAGAACGTGTTTGAGGCTGATCACAGCTCTGCCCGAGCAGAGATCAGAGGCACACTTCTCATTTGCTGTGTTTTTCATTCATGAGAACCCCCTCTTACACAGGTGCTATAAACCCTCTTCAGGAATATGTTCTGTGGCGTTGGGCCCTGATTCATGTGCCCCTTAATCTTTCTTTCTGGAGAAATTTCATAAATCAATTGAGAAGAAATTGCAAATACCTCCACCCATTCATGTACTTACGTATTAATATTGTACATGAAGGTACACTATTTCCATCGTCCATCCATTATCCAACCGTCAACGTTTTCTTTAAATGACCTCCTCTAGAGTTTGACCAGGCTTATTTGGATCACTCATGGTAAAACTGTACCTCTCTGACCCTGACCAAATGTTATTTTTCAGCTCCATTCAGAATCCAGTATACCTGTCCTGGCCTCTGATTGGCTGACACATTTTCAATTTCTCCTCCAAATACATGTGTCGAATTTGGATCAAGCATGGTTTATTTAATTGCCCCATGGATTTGACCAAGAATTTTTTTGCTCCATTCAAAATCCAACATGGCGAGCCATGCTCTCTGATTGGATGATGCAGCTTTGATTTCTTCACTTGAACTGGTCAGATTTGGATCAGAAATCGTGCACCTTCGTCTCTGACCCTTCGTCTCTGACCCTGACCTTCGTCTCTGACCCTGACCTTCATCTCTGACCCTGACCTTTGTCTCTGACCCTGACCTTCGTCTCTGACCCTGACCAAAGGTTGTGTTTCTTGGCTTTGGCCACCCTGACCATGTTTAACTCCTGACACCTGAAAAGTACTGTTATGATTTTTCGACAGGTCAGAGATACAGTTCTCAAGGGCTTTTTGTTATATTTTAAATCATTTTGCCATTTTTATCTTTATTATGCAGGAGGTGAGAAAAAGTCTCTGGTTTCAGAAGAAGCACCATCAGCCTTTCGCTCTGCGATCACACCTTCCCTCTGTGCGCGAGGACAGAGCGTCAGGCCCACAAACACCCCAAACTCATTTCAGAATAACGAACACAGAAGAAGCAGCGTTACCTGATGCACCCAAACACTGGCTCCTTCCTGTCGCTCTCCGTAAAGTTCATCAAGGTCATTGTACTGCCATGGAGGCAATCCAGCTTTGTTCACCTTTAATATGCAAACCAGGAAAATGCATGAATTGGGGAAGAAATTCTGAGGAATTTGGCCTGTTCATTAATCGTAATGCATGACATTATCATGGCTTCAAGACAAGTCTCCCCTTCAAAACACATACACACACACACACACACACCACAGTAAACAGGTAATCTCAGTACGGCTGAGGGTTTACACCGCTAGTGTTACAATCCCAGGAGAGCAGCACTCAGTGCATCAAAGACATGTCGAAGAGCGACGCATCTGTCTTCTGGCCCGCGGGGAACATGGCTGCACTCCGAGGAACATGGCTGCTCTCTGGGGAACACGGCTGCACTCCGGGGAACACGGCTGCACTCCGGGGAACACGGCTGCACTCCGGGGAACACGGCTGCGCTCTGGGGAACAGGGCTGCGCTCTGGGGAACACCGCTGTACTCCGAGGAACACGGCTGCACTCCGAGGAACAGGGCTGCGCTCTGGGGGACACGGCTGCGCTCTGGGGGACACGGCTGCACTCCGGGGAACACGGCTGCACTCCGGGGAACACGGCTACACTCCGTGGAACACGGCTTCACTCCGTGGAACACGGCTGCACTCCGGGGAACACGGCTGTACTCCGGGGAACACGCCTGCACTCCGGGGAACACGGCTGTACTCCGGGGAACACGCCTGCACTCCGGGGAACACGGCTGTACTCCGGGGAACACGGCTGCGCTCCGGGGAACGCCAACTATTCTCCCGCTTTGTCCTTTTTCATGACATCCTCGCTCCTTTGTTTCTGCAGGAGAGTCCTCGCTCATGACTTTATCCCCGGCTGCATGTCGACTCCATGTTACCCAGGATTACAAGGCCCCTCGCCACATTAAATATGCAGGAATATTTGAGATGGAAATGACATTTGGGGATGTTTTGTTTGTGTGCCCAATATATATTCATGCGTGTTTGTGTAATGAAAATTTGAAGACATTACTGTCGCTTCTAAAAATTTTATTCAACGAATTCTTGATTCTTGTAAAAAAATGACTGAAGATCCTGGAGAGCTTTCAGGCAAAACTATGTTAGTTCTTTTATTTTTTTGTCTATTTATTTTTTATTTATTTGACCTTTATTTCACCAGGTAAAATATTTGAGTACCAGTTCTCATGTGCAAACATGACCAGGCCAAGAGGCCCGAACAAGTACACTGATCCATATTAACATATAAACCCACTGAGCACGAAACAAAAATACAAAGGTTGACAAGGAGCAGGATAAACAGGATGTTTTTTGTCATTTATCCATTCCTGTAATTTATCCCTACTTCTGTTTCTCTCGCGCCTAATTTTTCAGATGACATTATGAAGCAGCGCGGGAGTCTCGGCCCCGTCTGCGGCTGACGACGCTCGTTAGACCCAAGGGGACCGAAGAGACGAGGATTTGCCCTCCTTCATTGTGACAAATTCAAAAAATAGAGTCAAATTCTTAAAAAAAAAAAACACTCAACAATTATATCTCATTTTGACTCACTGATTAGCAGCGACAAAATGTCCGTAATACTGGGAGAGGGGCGAACGGTTCAGCAAAGCCTGCGCTGATCCAGGGACAGTGTGTAGCTCCATCTGCTTAATCGCCACCCTATTCCTGTCACGTGTCTGTCTATAACCAGCACTGTTGTTGATTATTTGTTGGTTGTTACGGTTTTATTTTCACTATAAATTTGATTGATTGAATTTGTTTTTTTATGTATTTTATTTCCCCACAATCAGTACTGTTATTGTTACTTGTCATTGTTAATATTACATACAATAGTGCTTCGGCAATATTGTCAATTTAATGGTCATACCAATTAAGCCAGTTTGACTTGAATTGAACTGAACTGAACTGAGACGAGGAGCGGTGTTTCTCTGCAGCTGAGGAACAGTCCTGGCCTCCTGTACAAAAGTCCGACTGACTCTTCTGTCCAAAGCAGCCGATCAGCCAGAGCTGGGATCCAACACCCTGATCTTCCTGTGGCCACACTGGGTTTTCAACCAACAACCATCCGGGCCACGGCCAAGTGCAAATTCAGCTGAACGAAAGCAGTGAGATCTTGATTTGAGCTGGACTCGGGTCAGTTGTGCCTGCTCTCTCTCCATCTCTCTCAGCCCCTCTCCTGTCTGCGGGCGGCCCTCTGAACCCCTCTGTTTCCAGCAGCGGGATGGGGGTCCCAGCCCACAGGAGTCCTCATCAGTCTGAGCGCGCTCTGATTAGCCCTGATGGCAATCCTGAGCCGCCCCTCACTTTCAGGGCCCCCAGCCACGCTGCGGACGTCTCCGGGGGCACCAGGCGCCCCGAGCTGGGCTTCGTGGAGGCTGGATTCTGGGGCTCATTGGGAGATGTTGCTCTGTAGCATCATTGCAGCTGCCTCTAGTTTACCTCCGCAGGTCAGACAGATGAACAGCGCAGTGAGAGCCAGTGCTAAGCCACTTTCACACCGGACACGAAGCGAATTTTTCGCACGATAGATTGCAACCAAAGTCGATGCAAAGACGCAAATACATGCGTTTCGCAGCGTATACAGTGCCCATCCTGAGAGAAGCTCTGCCCATCCAGTGAAAATCAAGATAAAAAAACTAATTTACTACTATTTGACTGCAAACAAGCGATATCCCACGTGATTGACAGCCGGAGGTAGACAGCCATAAAGAGAGAGCTTCACGTATGCTTCATCTATCTATCACTATATGTGTGATTGGTGGATGCCTTTGCCAGTCTATTCTGATGTGAAACTAACCAATGGGCACTCTCAAATTACTAGGGACCCTCCCATTCTCTTAGTGCCGTCTTCACTCAGTCTGAGGTCATGTCTACGCTGCTCATACAGGACCTGCGCTTCTCTCAGGGAGTTAAAACTTCTCCCATATCTCTTTTGTTGCTACTTCTTCCACCGCTAAAGTAGTTTGTCATCTCCGCGTGCATCGGTTATAACCTGAGTTGGCTACAGTGGTGGCTGGTGGTTGAAAAATATTATGAAGCATAAAGTTGGTGCCAAAATAAAGCCAGGGGGGTCCGGAGGTTTTCTCCCCCGGAAAAAAATTCTGAGAAATAAGCCCTTAAATGGTGACCTCAGCTGAAATTCGGGCAAACAAACAGACACTTGAAAAGTATTAATTCAACCTTCAGATTGGCTTGATACCCATTTGAAAACCGTCTCATTGTGAACGGCAGGTGCCGAAACATGTTTGTCTTACAATAAAGTCGCTTTTAATTGGCTCACTTTTTTGAGTGTGGACTTTCACTTTTTCTTCTCGTGGAATGTCATGGTCCCGTCCGATCAGAATCCTACTTCGCCTCTCTGTCATTTTCTGGATCTGGCATAAACTGCACATACAGCACAGAGCATAAATGTGTGGACACTGGCGCATTAATTTGTTCTTGTTTCTGTGCTCCAGCACATTGAGGTTGTAAACAGTGATTATGAAGTGAAAGGAGAGACTGTCAGCTTTAACTGGAGGGAATTTACACTGAACAAAAATATAAACGCCCCATGTTAAATTTTTGAGTTTTTATTGACAAAAAACTGGAACCAGGATTCGTCTGTGAATAGCACTCTTCTCCAGCATGCCAAGGGCCATCGAACGTGTGCGTTTGCCCATGCCAGTCGGTTCCGACGCCGGACAGCGGTGAGATCCAGACCACGGTGAGGACGCCTAGTGTGCAAGTTGGCTTCTCGCAGCCGGTTATGTGCTGTCTGTGGTGTTATGTGTCTGCTCATCCGCTGTGCATGTCGCTGATCTGAGCTGATCACGCCAGTGGACGAGTCGGATGTAACGATCTTGTGCTGGTGTGGTCACACGTGGCCGACGTGGATGAGTTCGATTTGCAGTACTGCCCGTCTGTTGGAAACAAACTCTCAAACTGCCTATCGTCTCATAATTAACATTCAGCTGCATGCGGACTGCTCTGGTGGACATCCCTGCATCCAGCATGCCAATGGCACGTTCCCACATGACCTGAGACATCTGAGGCATGATGACTTTTGACAAAATTTGACATTTTGGGGTGGCCTTTTATTGTCCCCAGTATAAGGAGTGTCTGGGTACAGCTCATTCTGTCTGATCACCGTCTGGAAATGCCACACCCATGTACTGAGTGACATCACCGCATCGCAGAGCAAATGCTCACTGACAGAGAGATGGATTAAAAATGGTACACAAATCAAGAGAAATATCCCTATTGTACAAGTAAAAGTCAACATATGCTCGCTTAGAGTTGTTAACGCCATGTGGCATCAATATTTGACATGGGGCAGTTATATATTTGTTCAGTGTACATTCATACTGTGTGGACCATGTAGGAATGGAAGCCCTTTTTACATAATGTCACTGACCAAATACTGACAAACAACCCTGTATTTTAATGATAAAGAACCAACATACCAAAGAAGGTCTGGCACTAACAGCTGTTTATTTTTCAGTCAGATTCATGGACAAGGCTATAATACAGTCCACACACAAGTCCACATCCACACACACACACACACTCAGACACATGCACACGCAAACAAACACACACACAGACACACACACACAGAGGTGCATACACACATACAAGCAGACACATGCACATGCTCAGGCACACAGACGCGCACGCGCGTGCACACACACACACACACACACACACGCATACACAGACACACACTCTTGTCCCCATGGGACTGAAGATACACACATCTAACAAATGGCTTGGATTCAAAAACTTTTGGATATTTTTTTTATGAAAAAAGCAGCTTAATTCAGTAGCTATTGGCTCAGTGGAAGTAGCCTATCAGTCAACGAAAAGGAGACATTTTTCAAATGACAGATAGTTTGTCTGAGACTCTTTACCCTCCACGATCACCCCCCCCCCGTCACTGCCTGTCCTCAGCAGTCCGACTGGCCCAACCTTTAATACCACACCAATAGTCTGTCGGGCTGACGCGCTCCGTCTCCGACATTTAAACACACACACCCTCACACACTCCCCCCGAGCGGCAGCAGAAGAAAGAAAATGCATCAGAGTCGTTTTAATTAAGTTTACCATCTGTTTTTTAAGACCTGATGAAATTTAATTATTAATGCTGCTGATTTAGCTCAGGGAATACTGATGTCCTCTTGCATAGAGAATGATGGCGATCATGCCTAACCCCTCTCGCCCTCGCTGTCACCCCCCGCCCGGGGCACCGATCCCACGCCAGATAACGGGACATTAATATTCATGCGGCAGACCTGCGCGCGACTCCGCACCTGATCGATCGCGAGTCCCGTTCCTGTCCTTTTTTCTAATGCCGACGCGGCTCTCCCCATAGGCGGCACACCCATGGTCAACACGGGGCTCATTTTCCTTAAAATGCAGAAACCTAAATTGGCAAGCGGCAAATTGCAGTTTGGCGAAAAGAAATATGTGCCTCAGCAATTATGGGCAGCGAGAAACGTGTTCACCTCACTTCTAGCAGCAAACATACGGCATTCGGCGCATTTCTATTGTCGGAATGAGGGACTTCTGCGCGATACCAAGATCACTGTAAAGTTGCCACGGATGTTAGCGAGCGTATTTAAATTTCAACAGCGCTTATGAATGAGCCATCGCCAAACCTCTAGTGGCATTTTAAATACTAGGGACTATCCGATCAGAGGCTTTCTCAATTCTCTGAAGTGCAGTGAAGGAACATTCATGGAAAGATCTGCCGGGGCTGTGGAAAACAGCTCTAGTATGCAGTATTTATACGACATAATCGTATACGACATAATTTGAGCAAATACAAAAAAAAAAGAAGAAAAAAAGCAAATGACCCTGGGTACAAGTGCCACCATCAGGTATGGGCTGCCCTGGGTTGCATGGAACAGCAATGTGTTTTCAATATAAGTTACAAAGTACACGGTCAACTCAGATGTGAATTTTAATTTTTAAAGTTGAACAAGAGCTCCAGAGGGCATGCAAAATTTATTTATTTCAATATTTATGCAGAAGGGAATATAATTATCTCCTAATAAATATTCTTGCTTATTCATGAATACCACAAATATTGTGATCCCCAAAAGCATTGGTTTTATTACACACTTTATTTGAGGAAAATAATTCACTGGGAGAGCATCATCCCACTCTATTCCCTGGGCTCTATGCATTTAGAGTGCTTTTCATCAGACATTTCCACCCACCAAATAACCCCCTAATTCTCTGAAGATTAGATTACATATTTTATTATATTTCAAGATTTCAGACGCATTACAGCTGATAAATCAAAGTGAAGCCAACACTTCAATCATTCATATCAGAGAAATATGTTAAAATGTTGTTTAATTCACCCCAGATCTGTATCTGAACCTGGAGAGAATTTTTGTGAAATCTCAAAACTACACATTTTTTTTAGCTAAAAAATTGAGTTATGTAATAAAGGTAAATAAGTTCTGTGCAAGCACAGGTAAAATTGTGTTTCATTTCAAAATGATAGCGGTAAAAATGAAATGGTTATTGCTATTGATTTACACCCTGTGTGTAACCCCCATGCAGACAGAATCCAGAGTCTTAAATAACACGGAATGATTAAATTGTTCTCCTTTAGAACCCTGGGGAACCTGGGTTCTGTGAAACTGAAATGCCTCCATAAGCAGAACTCGGCTGCGGTTGAAAAACGGCGTGCGTTTGGGGGGCGAGGGATTACACATGATGTAGAGTCAGCATAACCACTTAACTATGAAAAACTGACCGTCTAAATCACCCTGCTATGCCCTAGATTATATTTTCCTCATAATTCTGGCTGTTCAAGTTTGACTGGAGGCAAATTTAGGTCAAATGCTGTGTTATACTTCATTTAAAATTTCATAATTGCAGATTTCAGACAGGCTATAACCAGTTTCATGAGAATATGTTGTTTCCTGAAAGCTCACTGTTGCTGGGATGAATATATATCTCAGAAACTAAAACCAAAATATCATTGGCCCCGTATCTTAGCACAGACATAAGTGAGGTTTATCTCATCCATAAGATGACTGTGTGCATAGGTCCATCCAGGGCTGGTTCTAGCCATTTTGGTGCCCCCGGCGAGATTAGGACTTGACGCCAGCCAATTATGCTTAAAAGGGCCATGTGGGTGCAGTTTCATCGAAAATCTTCATTGCAAAGGGGGAGCGTGACAATCTAAATGAATGCAGCTTTCTTTCATGTCAAGTGTAAAAAATATTTATAAAAGGAGAGTGTGTTACGTCTGACGCTGCTGCATCAGTGCAATGTCACTGCATGGGCACAGTTCCGTTCCGGTGACCCACCAGGGGAGTTTGGGCTTTTTGTGGTTTGCAGTGTGGTGAATAAAATGATAAACTCTGCTTACTGCATGGCCTACGTCCCTGTCATTGCAACGTATTATTGGCAATGAGGATGGCTGATTGTTCGCTACGACCGCCTTCTTTCTTCCTGGCCTTACTGGGCGAGCTCCCTGGCCCCGCTGGATCGCCTCTTTCAAAACATATATCTTAGCCGCCAGTTTGGAGGGAGTGTACGAGCAGAAGAAATGAGCATTGCTGCTGCGCTGCTCAGGAGCTGAGGGGCAGCGGGTTTTTGGAACTCTCCGCATCGCAGCGACATACACAGAGGCTGTGGAACTACTAAAAAACCACTATGTCACCCCACAAAGTGCTCTTCTCCGCCGTATCATATTCAGACGAAGACACTAACGGGCGGGTGGGTTAGTGACACAGTTCCTAGCTGATCTGCGTGGTTTGGCTAGCTCATGCATGTTTGGCTCGTTACAATACGCACTGATAAGACATCACTTCATATTACCCACTAAATGTGACAAAATTAGGGAAAGTCTGTTGTTGAAAGATGATGAGCTAACGCTGGCGACAGCTCTGAACATAGCAGTTCAAGTCGAATCCGCTCTGGACTGCGCTGCTACATTATCAGCCCCTTCCAACTCACTAGTGCGAGATATCATAGCGGGCGCCCAGGACGCACAAGTGCCCCTCCCCCATGTTAACGCACAGAGCAGCGAAGACTGCATTCTATTAGCTTCTCAGTCACGTGACCGCCCACACCGGCCTTGTGCAAACTGTGGTTATTTTGCGCACAATTCAAGAGCTCAGGCCTGCCCAGCTCACGGTAAAACTTGTTCCAACAGTGGAAAGCTGAATCGCTTCCACAAAGTTTGCAGGTCTGTCCCAAGTAGAGCCTCCCAGTGACTGCTCACACTTATTCATAAATTCGGCTCAGGTCAAACACCTTTTAAAACATGCTCATTGACTGACCGTGACGTCACTCTGTCCCTCCTCTTAGACACCGGAGCCACAGTGTCTCTTTTAAACTTGGTGACGTACACATAGTGTAAGTTTTGTGACCAAAGTGCGCATGCCCAGCTGTTGACACAGCCCCTTTAATCGCCATTAAACATACCATTTCTCTTGTGATCTGGAAAAACCAAGTGAATTTATCAGAGGCAAGGATTCTTGCAACTGAAGAAAAACCTTTGGATTCTGGACTTTTCCTAACTGAAAAAAATAAGAGAAACTTGATTTTGACAGTTTTGACAGCTAGTGTGTTTAGATTTTAACCACTCTTAATTACTCCAAATGAGGGGCAAACTTAGTTTCTCCCAAAAGTCACACATGTACTAGGTTTTTTCAGGTCACCGGAGATTTATGCAACTATTCACATCCCAATGGAGCCTATAGGCAGCTTCTTCAACGTGTTGAAAAGCTGCTATGTTTGAACAACATAAAGCAGTGCAATGCAGTTGTGATCAGTGAACAAAAATGCTATCGAAAAAACATTGCCCTATCAATTCAACTTAGCAACTCTTGCTAATCTGACAAAGAAAACTGTGAGAGGAGGATTTGTTAATTCTTAAACAAAACTCCTCTGATTCATTGACTAAATTACTCCCAGTCAGGAACTATTAAAATAATTCCTCCTTTGAAAAAATTAATCCCTTGGCTACCATATGCGTCCGTCTTTTGGAAGTAACAAACCACTGTCTGCGTGAACTAAAACAGTTTAATTTTGCTGTTATATTGGAGTAAGGGCAGACATAGGTTAGAATTGTTCAGTTAAATCTGCACAGAATAGCAAGTGAGTGCATTTACTTTATTATTGAAGGGTTATGGTACAAATCTACAGCTCTGCATCATGAGTAAAAAAAGATAATTATGGTGAAAATCTCAAAGACTCGTGGCAACTACCTCAATGTCAAAGTCGAGTAAGTGGCATTGTCCCAGCTTGTTTGCTTTGTGGATTGAAAACAATGACAGGTTTTTAGCTCTGGATGACTACAGAGGTAAGATAATCAATTTCAACATATTTTGACAAACCTGAACAATGCTATACAACTGAACTTGTCACGGGGAGCGGCAGGGCCCAAATGCAACACAATCAACACGAGTGAATCTTTACTGCCTTTTACTGGCTTCAGAACAGGGGTAAACACAAGCAGGATGGCTTGGTGTAAATCAGGATCTGGTGTGGAGCTCTTCCAGAGACTCGAGGGAGCAGGCGGTGATGGAGGGATTCCAACCCGGGTCGCCCACACTGCAGGCGTTACCACAGGGCCACTGAAGCAGGCTGCCTTAAGGCTCGGCAGACGAGGTCAAGTCCACACAGGCAGGCAGCGAGCGGGTGGCTTGGACAGGGGTTTGGAAGACGGGAGACGGGAACCAGGAGGCACATAGGCAGAACTCAGAGCCAGAGGCAGAAGACAATCAGGTTTACCAGGGCAGGAACGAGAGGATGTAGTCAGAGGCAAGCAGAGTCGGTTCCAGGAAGTCAGGCCGAAGATGAACGATGGAGAGTAGTGCTGCTGCAATGACAATCTGGCAGCGAGTGAGAGAAACAGAGCTGATTAAATACTGGCAGTGGAACGGTTGTGGCCAGGCACAGGGAGAGATGGCAGCAGCGGGGCAGACTGTGACAGAACTTACGGGACTGCATGGACAAGCTGGGGGTCGTTATTATTTTCGGCATCTGTCATTCGGATCCGTTTCTCTCAAAGATTAAAATGTGAATCAGCCTCCCATACCCTAGTTCCACTGTGTGCTCATGACACTGAACTACAAGTGCAACCCTTATGTAGCCTGGTCAAATGATGAGAAACTTCAGGGGTGTAAAGGCAAGCATATTATTGTTTACTTCTATTTTCATTGTTAATTTGTTTATTTTCAAAAAAATAAAAAATAAAAGGTGCCCATGGGCACCTCATTTTTTATATTTTTAGGACGAACAGTGACCAGCAGCCCCAGACCAGGAGCTACCAGTGTCCCTGACCAAGGGTCTGGCTTCAGAAAGACATGCTCTATAGGAACACTCCTACCAGTGTCCCTGACCAAGGCTCTGGCTTTAGAAAGACATGCTCTATAGGAACACTCCTACCAGTGTCCCTGACCAAGGATCTGGCTTTAGAAAGACATGCTCTATAGGAACACTCCTACCAGTGTCCCTGACCAAGGCTCTGGCTTTAGAAAGACATGCTATATAGGAACACTCCGACCAGTGTCCGTGACCAAGTCTCTGGCTTTAAAAAGACATGCTCTATAGGAACACTCCTACCAGTGTCCCTGACCAAGTCTCTGGCTTTAAAAAGACATGCTCAATAGGAACACTCCTACCAGTGTCCCTGACCAAGGCTCTGGCATTAGAAAGACATGCTCTATAGGAACACTCCTACCAGTGTCCCTGACCAAGGCTCTGGCTTTAGAAAGACATGCTCTATAGGAACACTCCTACCAGTGTCCCTGACCAAGGCTCTGGCTTTAGAAAGACATGCTCTATAGGAACACTCCTACCAGTGTCCCTGACCAAGGATCTGGCTTTAGAAAGACATGCTCTATAGGAACACTCCTACCAGTGTCCCTGACCAAGGCTCTGGCTTTAGAAAGACATGCTCTATAGGAACACTCCTACCAGTGTCCGTGACCAAGTCTCTGGCTTTAAAAAGACATGCTCTATAGGAACACTCCTACCAGTGTCCCTGACCAAGTCTCTGGCTTTAAAAAGACATGCTCAATAGGAACACTCCTACCAGTGTCCCTGACCAAGGCTTTGGCTTTAGAAAGACATGCTCAATAGGAACACTCCTACCAGTGTCCCTGACCAAGGCTCTGGCATTAGAAAGACATGCTCTATAGGAACACTCCTACCAGTGTCCCTGACCAAGGCTCTGGCTTTAGAAAGACATGCTCTATAGGAACACTCCTACCAGTGTCCCTGACCAAGGCTCTGGCATTAGAAAGACATGCTCTATAGGAACACTCCTACCAGTGTCCCTGACCAAGGCTCTGGCTTTAGAAAGACATGCTCTATAGGAACACTCCTACCAGTGTCTCTGACCAAGGCTCTGGCATTAGAAAGACATGCTCTATAGGAACACTCCTACCAGTGTCCCTGACCAAGGCTCTGGCTTTAGAAAGACATGCTCTATAGGAACACTCCTACCAGTGTCCCTGACCAAGGCTCTGGCTATAGAAAGACATGCTCTATAGGAACACTCCTACCAGTGTCCCTGACCAAGCCTCTGGCTTTAGAAAGACATGCTCTATAGGAACACTCCTACCAGTGTCCCTGACCAAGGCTCGTGATTTAGAAAGACATGCTCTATAGGAACACTCCTACCTCCTCCTATAGGAAACTCCCAGGTACACCGGGTTCACCAAAGTTTATCTTATCTTAACAGACCATTTCGCATTTCCATGTTTTGCCCACTTGTCAACTGCTACTCAATTAACATTTCTGTGTTCTATTACTGCCATTTGCTCTGGAAGAAAATGTGAAAACTTTATTTTGAAATGTGGAGTACGAGCTCCGCTGCTGTTTCGGCGTTTCCTCGGAAACCTTGAGATAAGGCGTGAATTGTTTTCTGGCACGTTCGAGCTCGCAAAGCCTGGAGATGAGATACACACAAAGAACAGCGCGAGATTCAGCTGCGCGTGTTTTTTCAGGCAGCGCAAGGTCGCGTCACCTTGATAGATGTGTGAATGACTCACGCGCCATCGCTGAGAATGCAGATAACTTCAGTGACCCCGTGCGAGTGCACTGCATTCCTCACGCGCACACCATTCCATGAGCTTGCACCATAAAGATCTATTCCATGAAAAAATGCTTGCTATTTGGATCTAAAAAAAAAAAGTATATTTCTGTGTGTAGAATCAGCAATAGCACCGTGGATCCTTGTTCTGTTAAACAACCTATTAACAATTCAGATTATTTGCGACTCAGTTAGCCTGATTGATGTTGTGCACTTTTGCTATCGTGTGAAGTAAATTTTCATATATATTTTTGTCATTAACTTCTTGTGACAGAGAACGAACAACGTCACGTGAGAACAGCAGTTTCAAGAGCTCGGAGAGCCACGGCGACGGAGTGAGCACAGGCAACTGGACGCTTTTTGCGACAACCAAAACAGTCACGAACAGTGCCGCGTCGAACAGGTCTTTGCTACCATCTGCTGGTATGAGTGCAGAGGTGCGAGTGACGACTTTGGTACTTCGTTTGAAGCAAAGTGTCTCTTCCTTTATTTGAAACCGGCTTGTTCCATAAAGCGTGATAAGAAAAGTGGAGATTGAGGTACACTTGAATAAAACTAATAAATCAATCGAGGTTAAAGCGGAGCCTGAAAGGCCTATTCAGATTCTTCAGATTCACACAATCAAACTTATTCAAGTGAAGTTCAAATTTCTACTGCTGCCCGAAATTAAAATAAATTAATTAAAAGTCAAATGAACAAAAAAAGTCATAAAGCTGCCATAAAAAAATCTAGAGAAAAAGGAAGCCAAGAAATTGCTGATGGATTGAATGTGTTTGCGAGTTACAATATACTGAAACACTTTGATACAAAGAGGTGGCATAGTGGCACAGCAGCGCAGTGGTTAGCATTGCTGCCTCACAACAAGAAGGTAATGGGTCTGAATCCGGCCCGGGGCCTTTCTGTGTGGAGTTTGCATGTTCTACCCATGTTCATGTGGGTTTCTCCCAGGTTCTGCGGTTTCCTCCCACAGTCCAAAGAGAAGCATGTCAGGCTAACTGGAGACTCTTAATTGCCCACAGGTATGAGTGTGTATGGTGTGTGTGTGTGTGTGTGCGCCCTGCGATGGATCGGTGAGCTGTCCAGGGTGGGTTCCTGCCTTTCGCCCAGAGTCAGCTGGGACAGGCTCCAGCTCCCCTGTAACCCAGAGAGGAATAAGCTGTATAGATAATGGATAGACTTGATCCAACCTATTTACATCTTGGGCACAATAAGGCTTCAAAAGTATAAGTTTCTATATATACTCATCTCTGCCCCTCATTTTAGTTTTCACAGCCGCAATTTATTTAGTTTTTTTTTCTGCTTAAAGATTGTATTTTCCACACCACTGTCGTCGTCCATTGATTTGTATTGTCTTGTCTGTACTAAAACATAAATAAAAAATTTCGATCACAAAAAAAGTTTCTATGTAGGCTGTATACACCAATCAGCCACAAGATTAAAACCACCTGTTTAATTTAATGAAGGTCCCCCTTGTGTTGCCAAATCGGCTCCATCAAACTGGCGTCACTTAAATTCCCAAACTCAGGGTTTCCCAGCAGAACATTTCCCAGAGTGCCTCACTCCCTCTGCCAGCCTGTCTTCTCCCCCCAGTGTGTCCTGATGCCGTCTCTTCCCAGGTAAACGCTGTACAGGTACCCAGCCAAAGCACATGATGAGAGAGAAAATGGGCCTCACAGGATGAAGTGACCTTCTTCAGCTGCTCCAAGCTCCAGTTCTGAAGCCCAGGTGCTGAGTGGAAGGGCTTTTGGAGGTGGGCTGGGGTTAGGGTGGACACTCAAAGCTCAAAAGTGTAATACACAGCAGGTATGAGGCTCTTGTGTTGTGACACATTTCTTATGTAAATATTACTGTAATTCTCAGTGACTTGTGCTACAGTCGCCCTTCTGTCGATGCAGAACAGATGGGACAGCCTTCATAGCCCTCAGGCATTGGTGAGCTTTGGGCGCCCCAAAATCCTGTCCCTGGTTCATGGTTTGTCCCTCCTTGGGTCCCTGTCAGTAGGTACTGACATCTGCTGCCAGGGAGCACCTCAGAGGTCTGTCCACAACAGAGATGCTCTAACCCAGTTGTCAGGCCATGATGATTTGGCCTTGCCAAAGTTGCTCAGTTCCCATGTCTCCCTCATCCAACACATTGAGAACAAGAGAGCACTCAGTAGAGCACATACCTCCACCAATAGCGCTGTCAGTATTGGCCAAACTTGAATAATCCACCATCGCTTTGACCTGTGATCATACAATGTTAATGTTCATCGAATTTGTGCTGGGCCCATAGTTCCTCCTTCCACCAAGTTTCATCCAAATCCACCCCCATGTTTTTGAGTTATTCTGTTCACAAACAAACCATCAAACAAACGGAGATGAAAACATAACCTTCGCACTCCAACTTGGAGACAGAGGTTATGAGAACCAACTGTTTACTTCCTGTCTAAGATCTGTGCACAGATGTACCTTTGTTATGAGATAATCGATGTTATTCAGTAAATCTGTGTGTAGCTTTAATGTTTTGCTGTTTGTATACCGGTATTCAAATATATACAGTTTATGTATATAAACTAAGAGGGATGTGGATAATTGCAGCTTAAATCGTGGAGAAAACAGTTGAATTTGGCCGACTCTATTGAAAGATGCTTGGATCACTATAATTTGTACTGAGCAGTTGGAGCAGAACTCCGGGCCCTATATGTACATACAAGGTATATGTCTCCTATATAGCTCATATACCCAGTGGCAGGTTCTGTTTGTCATACCTATTGTGTAGCTCATATCTCACTTTTGCAACTGTAATACATGATGCCTAGCGCATATTTTTATTCTCAAGGTAATATGTGCATATTAGTCCAAAGTCCCTTACAGAAATAACAAGAATTTCATACAATAACTTATTAATTGAATATGAACATGTGAAATTGGCATCACATTTGATCGTAAATACAAAAGTACATGCTGACATGTGACAAAAGCATGTTATGTGTAAACCAGTCATTATTAACAATGGCAAGTGAGAGGAGACAAAAAGCTATGATATCAACACAAATATCTAATTCTATTTGTTACATTTTCTTCCTGAAACATTGACAATAATGTCATCAATTCTTTCTTGACCATACTTATTTCCATTCTATGAAGATTGAGTTGTGTATTGTGGAGGAGAAGGAAATGTATAAAAACAAAATGGTTTGATTATGTTCATTTCATCAATTTAGCATTTTTTCAAGTTAAAGTCACTGCCAGATTCACCACATATGATAAAATTGGATTCATATCATTACAGCTCATACACATCCACTGAAAGGTTTTACACTACACTGTTACATCCACCAAATGTAATGTTTTCTATCTTGTCTGTAATGCAGTTTCTAGATGAATATGGCTCAGCGGTCCGTAGTCTAAATGTCGCAAAATAAAACAAAGATCACAAAATAAAAGTCCACAGAAGAACATACATTCAAGTAAACATGCCTTTCAAAAGTCATTTTTATCCCCACATCTATATGAGCATTTCACTGTGGTTAATGAATTTGATGACAAAGTCTTCATTTCTGTTCACAGTTTTAATGAACAGACACTTGTCTTATATCAGAGATGTTTGTATAGCAACTAAAGGTCCCAGACTTTTTCCTACAGGGATGCAATAACAACAATTCTTCCATTCCCACACAGAAATTACTTATATAAACATACAGGTTTTATTCCCTGCCTCGTATCAACCAGCAGTGGTCGACAGCTCTTTTCAGAAGTAGCTCGCAATTGGCCAATGCGCTACAGGGATGCAAATTGTGAAGGGCCTGCTGGGAAGGGTTATGTAGATTAGAGTTCCCCTCGGCGCCTCCTGTTGGCCAGACGGGGCCTCATAAAGAAGATTCTGACTATTCTCCTGAGTTAAGTCTTCTCCGCCCTCGTTCTGATCGCTTGCGAAGTCTCACCCAGCGAAAGTATAACAAGCTGTGACTCAGGAGTGCGGGCTTCGGAGGAGAGCTGCGAGCTGTGTACACTCTCCTTAGCTAGCAATAGGGGGTCGTAAATGCGATAAAGCCTAGCTCCCTAATTGGATATCCCGGCTTCAGGTGGGATTGTAGATGCCAAATTAAAATAAAAAAAAAATAACATGAGTTCTAATATAGGGCCACATATAGGTTTCACATATATGTGACATACATAAAATTGGCCGTTTTCATATATCATAGGTACATATATGTACCTATAATATATGAAACGGCCAATTTCATGTATGTCGCATATATGCGAAACCTGTCGCCCTATGTTATAGGTTCTTTCCGTGTGAGATAGCACAATTTTTTCTTCAGTAGTAACCTGCAGTACCATCATTTCAGTGGGACCGTATCTGCACATTGATATTGTGCCCTGATTTGTACTGACCAAGTCTGCCTCATGTGGATGGGACAAATGCACTGTTAAAGGTGCGCTATGCAAGTTTGTTTATTTTCTGTGCAATTTTATTGTCTCAATTCGCTGACATCTCTCCACGATCCGCTAGCTGCCTGCCCCTGTAAAAAAAACAAAAAAACAAAAAAAAAAACCGAGCTCTGGAGACCGCACAGGCATCACAAACTGCAAATAAACACAAGAGGCACAGGCTGTGCCCCATAACATGACAAACCGTTCCGGCCAATCACCAACAAGAGTTGACAGTTACGGAAGCATGGGAGGGAGGGAACTATGGGAGGAAGGGGCGGGCTACCTCTGTTTTGTTTGAATTTGAATGTCAACAGAATTGATGTCAACAAACTTGCATAGTGCACCTTTAAGGCAAGGGTACTGTCCAGAGTCCCGATAACATTGAGAAAAATGACTTAAGTTGAAGACCCTTGCCTCCATCCTCATCTCAAGCAGTGATATTTAAATCATTAATGCTTGAAAATATATATGATTTCCTAATAGGCCTCTGAAAAGGTATGAATTCCTCTGTTACCAGGGTAGGTTATAAATGCACTGAGCAGTCTATATCACTCCTACAGAGCGGAAATCTGATGCTTTACTAATGACGTCTGCAAGTGCAACTGTGTACAGAAATGTGCCACTAGCAAAAAGCTAAGTGCAGTGTAAACACACACATACAGACACACACACACACACACATTGGGCTCACGGTTAGGTTTAGGCGCCAACATTGCTTAGTTTAGGGTTTATTCGGGGGTTGAAATTAGACATAGGGTTATAACTTTGACCTTAATGCTGGAGGTAAGTATGGTTGGGAAGTGGTAAACACGACTGTCTACAAACCATAACAGCCCAGATTCGAATTTGACTGGATACATCCTTTTCTCATGTTTACCGTGGCCAAATACTGTTGGTTTCATTTTGAAGCTTAAGGGAATACCTACGGCATCTAAACTGATTTGGAAGATCTCTTTTCCAGATCGATACTGATGCTCAGAGCATCTGCACTCTCCTCACTTTATGACGCCTCGAGCATGAGACGGAAACACCATCCCCATCGATAGTGCTCCATCTACTGTTTCAGCTCTGTACCTTTAGCGTGAGTACTATTTATATGGATATCCGTACCCGTAGCCATAGACTATAACATAAGCTGTTCATACAATCAAACACAGATGTAGGTCTTACCATCTTATCATCACCTCTGCCAAGAGAGGCCACGTAGATTTTAACCAAACTTTGCAGGATGTTAGAGTAGCTCAAGACGAACGAGTTTTTAAATTTTGTCATATCTAGGCCAAAGTACAGCTATAATATAGGCCAAAGTTCAAATCCAGCTATGCTGGCAGAGATTTGAAGTCTTTCTAATTGGCTGGATTTCCAATCGTCGTGCTTTTTGGTTTTGCTGCCACCTGGTGGTGGGATGCAACAATACACCACATCAGCCACTGAAAATAACTAATGCACAGGCTTGCCTTGGTGAGGCGGAGGTGCGGCGCTCTCTGTGTGCTCTTGTTTATCAGTTACTCGGGCCGGTAGACCACGAGTTTCAGCTCCGTTCTTCTTTTTTTTTTGTGGTCATGATTGTCCTGCTCACGCGCGTGCGCAATTTCACGATTTGCCCTGGCCTAGACCCGGCCCAAGTACAGGCTCTGAGGAGCCTCTTATTTCATTTAGTTTGTGCATTATTTATTTAAGTTGATTACCTTCAAACTTTAATTTTTTGACTGATGGTGGTTAATAAAGTCCAACAATATGGAAACACACTTGCGAGTCAACGATAAAATCATTGCTTGTCCATTGAGTCAGTGTTGCAGGAACTGTGGCTAGGCAGGAACTCGGACTTAGCCTGACTGTTAGTCTGCCCAGACACGGTTAGTTTCCCAGCATAAGTTTCCATAGTAACTGAACTTGAATTATGTTTAATTGGCTTTATGGAACAGAATGAACTGAAAGTGAGTCAGACTAACCAAAATAAGCCTGGTGTATTTAGTAAACATGCTTTATGGGACAGGCTCTAGATTATAAAAACAACAATAATTATTAAAATAATAATACTCATACTAATACTATTATTAATAAGAGTAGTATTAATATGAACACTACTACTACTACTAATGATAATAATAATAGGTGCGTTTCATTATTGACATAGCTGAGCTAAGTGTGGAATTGTGGAAAAGGAGAAGATTGATGACTATCAGGACTTGAGAGAGAAATTGCTAATTTGTGCAAAGGTAAAACTTCTGTTATACCTATAATGGTTGGTGCTTTGGGAATGGTCACAAGATATTTGGAAAGTCATCTTCTGAAAATCTAACTGTAGGTAGAGTGGAAATTTTGCAGAAAGTTCAATTGCTTGGTACAGCATGAATTTTTAGAGAAGTAAATGAAGTCTAAGGTTATAAATCGCCCTCAAGACATGATAATCCATGACCATAAAAGCTGTGAAATTGTTCAAATATTATCATCATTAGTATTATTAATATTATTATAACTTAACCATAGTCATCATCATCACTAAAATTGTATTCAGTGAGTATCAAATTACATGACAAATTTCATGTCACACTTTCTCCGGTTTTTGTATCGCATTGCTATTCATGCGCGTATTTTCAGTAATCATGGTTTTGCAACACTGGGACAGTTCATGGTCAGCGCGTATATTATCCAATCATCGCTAGAGTTCTTCACTTTCCTAGCCAATGGGGAGTGAGTATACAACGACATCCTCCCGTGTTCGAACTCGCTTGGGTAATGGGCATGCGGGTTACTGTGCCGACTTTAGTCAGGTTGCGGAGTCTCTCGGGGTGCATAACATCGCAATGAATAAACGTTTTTAGACATATATTGCCGTTAACATCAGGGGACGTGAATGTTAATGCACTTTGCGCTCACGTTCTTGCATCATGTTCAGACCCACGAAGTCAATTTTTAAGAAACTTAAGCATTTGAGGTGAGTAGCTAGTTAGCTCGCTAGCTAACGCAGCATCTGTAATGCGGAGCTTTATCGCGCTGTCTGAAGATGTGTTAGTGAGCGTGTGTTTCATCTGAAGATGTGTTAGTGAGTGAACTCTCCTCCAGTGTCATTCATCTGAAGACGTGTTAGTGAGCGTGTGTTTCATCTGAAGACGTGTTAGTGAGCGTGTGTTTCATCTGAAGATGTGTTAGTGAGTGAACTCTCCTCCAGTGTCATTCATCTGAAGATGTGTTAGTGAGTGAACTCTCCTCCAGTGTCATTCATCTGAAGATGTGTTAGTGAGTGAACTCTCCTCCAGTGTCATTCATCTGAAGATGTGTTAGTGAGTGAACTCTCCTCCAGTGTCATTCATCTGAAGATGTGTTAGTGAGTGAACTCTCCTCCAGTGTCATTCATCTGAAGACGTGTTAGTGAGCGAACACTCCTCCAGTGTATTTTATCTGAAGATGTGTTTGTGATCGAACACTCCTCCAGTGTATTTCATCTGAAGACGTGTTTGTGATCGAACACTCCTCCAGTGTATTTTATCTGAAGACGTGTTTGTGATCGAACACTCCTCCAGTGTATTTCATGGATCAGATGAAATGGTGGATTTTAACTGACTGATGTGCGCGCATTGACGTGTGTTTGCTCATTGACAAACGCGTTCTGAGGAATCCAGCGTTCAGTTGGTTCTCCTGGATAAAATGTAAACTGGTTGTGGCTGCATCATTCGGCTACCCGACCTGCTGCGCTCTGCTCTCTACGCTGCCCTTCTGTCAATATGAAGAATTGCATTAAAGTATGAAATGCGAGTTTTAAATTGAGCTTTGTGACTGTAGGGAACTGCCATTCGCACTGTACCCCTGTCAAAAACTGTCATTTTTTTGTTCTCTGAAATGCAGTTTTCTGGGAGGAAAGTCATGGAGGAACAACAGCGCCTCCGCGAGAGAGCGGGCGCTGCGGTATGAAATCGGACAGCATATTCACGGCTTCACTGTGAAAGAGGTTTGTATGAACATGCATCTGTCTTTATAAAACGTTTAATCATAATCCGTTCCTCCACTGTGTATGGATCTGCACATTAGCGCGACCATGCGTTTATGACTGTGAAACTAAGCCAATATCAGTGTAATTCAGTGCGGTCATTATGATTCAATGGGAATATTATTGCACTGAAACATGAAGACTACACACTCATCCTCACGCGGAACACTTAGTCATATCAATTGCTCAAATTTTCCTGTTAAGTATTAATATACGTTATGTAGTGTCAATACTCCGCCCACGAATACTTAAATTTCGCCACATACTCTCAGTGCAATCTCTTTAGAGACTGATTACTGTGCTTTGCCAATTTGAAGGGTTGTGCTGTCCATCAGAAATCTATATAAACTGCTGAATATCGCCTCCTCGATCCTTCAAGAGGCTCTTGGGCAGTTCCACATGAGAGTTGCTAAAACAGCAATTCTTAGAAAGTGTTTTTATTAGAAATATATAGGTTTCCATGTAAATGACTCATTACCAAATCGGACACTGAAACCCGTCTTGAAATATCTTTGACGGTCTTCTCAAAATTTATTTTGAATTTTGTAAAAAAAAAAATAAATAAATAATACATTTTTTTTAGCTCTAGTACAAGGATCAGAGATTATTTTTCCAAAGCTGACAACTGATTAAAAGATATTTATCTACAGTATTTCCTGGTATTTACTGTATTTCCATACTTTGGTAGCCAAAGTATTTTAGACCGTAATATCAACATCAGTATTATGTATTGTCTTTCTTTGCCCAGACTTGTTGATCAAAATTTTGGTTCAACAGGAGGTCAGCTACACAAACATCATTTATGACGCCAATTTTCTATTGCTTTGCTGTTTTGAGTATAATAAATTAAGTAGATTATCAGGAAATGTAATTCCGTTACCATTTTATCATTCCGTTACAGCCGTCTCTTTCTCATAAATGGCATCCTACATAATATCTGTGAACATACCAGTCAATATAAACTTACAGTGGTCTGGTCAACATCCTAGGCCACCAACTTAAGCTTAAACCTTTTGCCCATCATTTCCAGATTTAGGAGAAATGCCTTTCAAAATAAAGGCAAAAATAATGGCATTTTTTCTGCCATAATTCCTTTACCGACACTTTGACCTTCGTATAGCCTTCTACAAAATAAATTACCCCAAACTCTGTGTTATACAGCTCAATAGGTATGCCAGTGCAACTGATAAAAGCACAGGCAAGTAGCTACTGCATTAGAGTAATAGATGGCAGGTAAAAATGACATGAAAATTACTCTTGATCATAATTCCGTTACCCTGGAATTGCCCACTTATGAACAAGTCCAAGATGCATGGAGCCTGGTCTACTTTAAATATTGATTAAGTAGTCGACACAGACATTTTCATAAAAATATGCGGGCTACTCAAGAAAAAATATGCGCAGCTTCCAAAAAGGAAGTAGCTATTCGCTCCGCAGGGGGTGAGTTGAGGGAAATGAATCAGCTATCAGCCCCGCAGCGGGGCCAATAAGAAAAGCAGTTCTGCTATTTGTACCCGTTCGCATCACGGCATGGCGGATAACGGAAGCACTGCTATTTGCCCAGCAGCTGGGCTAATAAGAGATTCATTTTCTAATCCACCCCACTCTTTGAAGTTTCGATTGGAAACGCTGCGGGGTGAATAGCCTCTTCCTAAAGAAAAAATAAAGCACGCTAAATAAAAGGCTATATGTTGTTGAACTTTTCCAACGAGTTCATTTATTTTCCATTCAATAAAAAGCTGAATTATTTATAAAATCAAAAGAAAATTTTTCATTGAATAAAGGTTTATAGCTACAGAATCAAGCCCAGTAAATATTTTGACCAATGTCATTAACTGGCATATAAATGATTAAATGAATTTATTTTAGATAACAGTGTAGCTAAGATAGGCAAGATGACCAGAACAACGAGCAGCACAGTAAATTGGGGTGTCATCATTTATCAAGAGAAACTTCCGTAAAGTGATCGATCGTGTTCCAGCAAGAGTCAAGCAATAATGTGAAAAGTAGGAATAATATTAATAATAATAATTGAGCAAATAACGTTGGATGGCAACATTGATCCATTTATGGAAAGCCGAACTATGAGGTGCTACTGCGCTGTTATCAGTGGACTGCATTATCAGTTAAATTAAGACACTGTCTCCTTGTTATTTTAACTTTACGCAGAGACCTTCGCTCATTTAACTGTGGTTTACAGTTAACATTTACGAACCTCTGTTATGAACTGATTGTGAAATTACAGTTAAAATAACTGACAAAAAGGTACCAGTTAAAATAATTGGCAAAAAAGGTGCGAGTTTATAACAGTCTGCTTACTCCAGCCTTTAACCCGGTTATTTTAAAACTAAGAAAAAAGTAATGAAAAGCGATGAAAAAATTGCGACTGTGGTCATCACTTTTATTTCCATGTACTTAACTAGGTCTATTCTGATACCAGTGTTTAGCCTATTTTATACACGATCATAAATTTAGCAATGCAAACAGTTGCTGGTATATACTAGAATAGGGTCTCGAGCAGTTTTTTTCTGCTTTGCAATTTTTACTGTAACATGTTCCTTTACAGTCCTGTCAATCATAATATGAACAGCAGAGGTCAGAATCGAACCGCGAATGATCCATATCTATACTCTTCCAAAAAAGAAACTATACATTGTTTTTGGCATCAATTTATTATACATAAAATGTTTTGACAAATGTGGAAAACATATTGAAAAGAAATTGTAATCAATAATTCAAAATTTGTAGAGTTTCTATTTTGGAAGAGTATATTTCAATATGTTTTCCACATTTGTGAAAACATTTCATGTATAATAAATTGATGCTAAAAACAATGTATACTTTAAGCCTTGTCTAACTTACCCTTCAACAGTTATGTGAAGACAATCTCAATATTTATAATTACTGGCAAGTGAGCTTTTTCTGACTTTGAACCTACTTAAGGGAAAATATAACAGAAAAAATTGAGTTTAATGGGTTAAAGTGAGTTCCGCCTGTTGCTGACACCTGATTGGTCCATTGTTAATGAGATCAAATTGAGTGACAAGTGTCTCCTCCTTTCTCATCTTTACCCAGGTGACTGCAGTACCAGATTTATGCCTCACCGCTGTAAAACTGACTCATGACTGCACTGGTGCGCAGTATCTGCATGTAGGGCGAGATGATTCCAACAACCTCTTCAGGTACGACTGATTTTTTTGTTATCATGTAAGAGTATTCGCTGTGCCTGCTGTTCATGTGTGAGTATTCGCTGTGCCTGATGTTCATGTGTGAGTATTCTCTGTGCCTGCTGTTCATGTGTGAGTATTCTCTGTGCCTGATTTTCATGTATGAGTATTCTCTGTGCCTGCTATTCATGTGTGAGTATTCTCTGTGCCTGCTGTTCATGTGTGAGTATTCTCTGTGCCTGATGTGCATGTGTGAGTATTCTCTTTGCCTGATGTGCATGTGTGAGTATTCTCTGTGCCTGATGTGCATGTGTGAGTATTCTCTGTGCCTGATGTGCATGTGTGAGTATTCTCTGTGCCTGATGTGCATGTGTGAGTATTCTCTGTGCCTGATGTGCATGTGTGAGTATTCTCTGTGCCTGATGTGCATGTGTGAGTATTCTCTGTGCCTGATGTGCATGTGTGAGTATTCTCTGTGTCTGCTGTTCATGTGTGAGTATTCTCTGTGCCTGATGTGCATGTGTGAGTATTCTCTGTGTCTGCTGTTCATGTGTGAGTATTCTCTGTGCCTGATGTGCATGTGTGAGTATTCTCTGTGCCTGATGTGCATGTGTGAGTATTCTCTGTGCCTGATGTGCATGTGTGAGTACTCTCTGTGCCTGATGTGCATGTGTGAGTATTCTCTGTGCCTGATGTGCATGTGTGAGTATTCTCTGTGCCTGCTATTCATGTGTGAGTATTCTCTGTGTCTGCTGTTCATGTGTGAGTATTCTCTGTGCCTGCTATTCATGTGTGAGTATTCTCTGTGCCTGCTGTTCATGTGTGAGTATTCTCGGTGCCTGATGTGCATGTGTGAGTATTCTCTGTGCCTGATGTGCATGTATGAGTATTCTCTGTGCCTGCTGTTCATGTGTGAGTATTCTCTGTGCCTGCTGTTCATGTGTGAGTATTCTCTGTGCCTGATGTGCATGTGTGAGTATTCTCTGTGCCTGATGTGCATGTGTGAGTATTCTCTGTGCCTGATGTGCATGTGTGAGTATTCTCTGTGCCTGATGTGCATGTGTGAGTATTCTCTGTGCCTGATGTGCATGTGTGAGTATTCTCTGTGCCTGATTTTCATGTATGAGGGTCAGTCCATGTCAAATCACCCAATACAGAAAAAGCTGGTTGCTGCACCATTTTCAAATTTAACAAGCTTCCACTAACTTAAAGATAAGGCCAAAAGAACATACCATGCAAAATTTTAGATCTCTAATTCAAATAGTTTTCAAGGAAAATAGTTTTTAAATTTCGACAATTTAGGCCTGAACCAGCCCCCCCTAATCCTGTATTTTTTAGAAAATGAAGTGTTTGTATCTCAGCTTCTAGGCAACATAGCATCACCAAATTTGACATGCAAGTTCTCTATAAGTAGCTTGTTAAATAAAATAAGTAGCTTGTTAAATAAAAACCCACATAAATACATTAATCCCCATTCAGTCAATACCAACAAAGCGAAAGTCTACGCCTAAATTAGTTTCATTGAGCGGTAAAAGCATTGTCTCAACTGTGCACTAAATAAGGTGCCCCCTTGTACCCAGGACAGGGAGTGTGCAGTATGCGATCGGATGCACAGACGATGAACGATTTTGTTTTGTGTGAGCTCTGCCTGTAACCCCGCCACCTGCTCAAACTTCGCACTTACCAATGCAGTAACTGGGAAAGGTCTGACGCGAACATTTCTCTCCACCCCCCCCTCTCTCTCTCTCAGTGTGCAGTTTCGCACCACCCCGCTGGACAGCACAGGTGTTCCTCACATCCTTGAGCACACTGTCCTGTGTGGCTCTGAGAAGTTCCCCTGCAGAGATCCCTTCTTCAAGATGCTCAACCGCTCGCTGTCCACATTCATGAACGCTTTTACTGGTACAGCCCTCCCCCCTTCTCTCTCTCTCTCTCTCTCTCTGTTTGTAGCTGATGTTTATATCTGTTGTGACTTACAGTTGGTTCGACCAGGCTGCACCTGTTCCCCCTGGGGTCATTATGGGGTTAAGGGCCTTGCTCAGGGGCCCAGCAGCTGCTCTGATGTTGATTTGGGTACACTGAGGTCTCTCAACTGGCCGTCAACTTTCCAGGTCATATTCAGGAGTTTAGTGATTAGGGTACTGTGGTTTACAGACCGGGTGTGTCAGTGCATGTTACGCAGTGTGCACATCCCCGAGCTTCAGATGCTCCGTATTGTGTGTCACTGTGACCAGTGACGCAGAGTGAAATGTGTAATTAAAGCTGAAGCATTGAGGTGAAGCCCGAGTCATTGTACTGAAGACAGCTCATCATATCTGCCTCTCTGATTGGTCGATAGCTTGGGTAAGAGGAGGGGCTCCTGAGGAACTGTTAACCGTTAACCGTTTCCTTTCCTTTCTGCAGCCAGTGACTACACCATGTACCCTTTCTCCACTCAAAACAGTAAAGATTTCCAGAACCTTCTCTCTGTCTATCTGGATGCTGTGTTTTTCCCATGTCTAAGAGAGCTTGATTTCTGGTAAGTGTTTTCCCTCGGCGTTTAATCAGCCACACAAAACCCACAGCCGCATTCAGTTACAAGTTACATAAGTCTTTCTGTGAGCGCAGATGGTGTTGCTTTACTCTGTAAACTTTGCTTTCGGTTTGGGCGATGTTGCTTGTCCGTTAGCTTTGCAGCATTTCTTAAATTAAATGCATTTCTGTTGTGTTTGCAGGCAAGAAGGCTGGCGACTGGAAAATGAGGACCCAACAAACCCTGAGACACCCCTCGTCTTCAAAGGGGTCGTCTTCAACGAAATGAAGGGAGCGTTTGTACGTCAGTTATCCTTTCTTTCCGTCTTGGTGAAAGTCTCGCAGCCATGTTTCAGAATGTTCGTCCTCTCTCTGTCTCTCGTTAAAATCGGTTCCGGACTCTGGAAGTGACTATTATTAACAGGAATTTTTTCAAATTTTACACGGGAGAAGATATTTATTTGACAATGCTCAAGACCAATTTTGGGCAATTTCGGATAATCAATATGGCTGTCGGAGGCCATTTTGTCCGAAATTTGGGGATTAGGGAGATGCACGACTCGGGGGTGACCGCGTTATCTAGTTTTGGTGCAAGTTCATCTCTGTCTCACCTGTCCACGGTATGATGTTTCAGAATGTTGACGGCTTTTTATATATTTACATGGCAGAAGTCCTGTTTTTCAGCTTTGCCATATGGTTACATCATGAGATAAAACTGTAAAAATATTTACAGTATTCTGGTGAGGTCTTCTCTTGATCATTGACTGGCACACACACCTACTCCCTGGAGAGTGTTGTTCTGGGCAGCTGTTATGAAGGGTGTTTATTTACCAGGGACAGAGCTCTTCTGTCATCCACCACAGCAGTTATTCATTGGATTCCAGGTTTTTAGTTGTTCCTGAACTCACTAGTGATTTTAACAATGTGTCAAATGGTTGAAATGTTTCTCCCATTTATCAGATGATTTGATTTTTGCTTCTGATTTTTTGGCCTTATGAAGGCTTTGGAAGGAAATTCCCTCAACACAGAAAGTCAGCGTTTGGGCTCATATTCACCATTTAAGTTCAAAATTAATGTGCTTTGGTAGATGGCTAAAAGAGTATTTATGGGCCTGTCTGTGTGTCATTTAGCTTTTATTGGTTTTATGTAGTCACCATCATTTAAAAAGCTAATACCAATAAAACAGAAATGTACATTACAAAAAACATCCATAAAATAAACCTGGACAACTTCAACAAAGCGCAAGATGCAGTCGAAGGAGAACAATTAACAATCACTGAAGATTTGACGCCACAAATTTAAATTACTATAAGTTTTTGATAGCCCTTGTTGTTCTGGGTTTCCTTCACGGCCTGTTTAAGGCTTTTATGTAGTGTAGTGAGAGTTACTCTGAACCTGATTAGCTGCTGTAAGCCTACGGGGTGGGGTTTCTCTCGCACAGGTACATACTGTGGGGTTTAATCAGCTCGGATTAAGGCTTTTATGTAATGTAGTGGGAGTTACTTTAATTCTGATTGGCTGCTGTAAGCCTTAGGGGCGGGGTTTCTCTCGCACAGGTACATACTGTGGGGTTTAATCAGCTCGGATTAAGGCTTTTATGTAAGGTAGTGAGAGTTACTTTGAACCTGATTGGCTGCTGTAAGCCTAAGGGGCGGGGTTTCTCTCGCACAGGTACATACTGTGGGGTTTAATCAGCTCGGATTAAGGCTTTTATGTAATGTAGTGGGAGTTACTTTAATTCTGATTGGCTGCTGTAAGCCTAAGGGGCGGGGTTTCTCTCGCACAGGTACATACTGTGGGGTTTAATCAGCTCGGATTAAGGCTTTTATGTAATGTAGTGGGAGTTACTTTAATTCTGATTGGCTGCTGTAAGCCTTAGGGGCGGGGTTTCTCTTGCACAGGTACATACTGTGGGGTTTAATCAGCTCGGATTAAGGCTTTTATGTAATGTAGTGGGAGTTACTTTAATTCTGATTGGCTGCTGTAAGCCTTAGGGGCGGGGTTTCTCTTGCACAGGTACATACTGTGGGGTTTAATCAGCTCGGATTAAGGCTTTTATGTAATGTAGTGGGAGTTACTTTAATTCTGATTGGCTGCTGTAAGCCTTAGGGGCGGGGTTTCTCTTGCACAGGTACATACTGTGGGGTTTAATCAGCTCGGATTAAGGCTTTTATGTAATGTAGTGGGAGTTACTTTAATTCTGATTGGCTGCTGTAAGCCTTAGGGGCGGGGTTTCTCTCGCACAGGTACATACTGTGGGGTTTAATCAGCTCGGATTAAGGCTTTTATGTAATGTAGTGGGAGTTACTTTAATTCTGATTGGCTGCTGTAAGCCTTAGGGGCGGGGTTTCTCTCGCACAGGTACATACTGTGGGGTTTAATCAGCTCGGATTAAGGCTTTTATGTAATGTAGTGTGGGTTAGTTTAACCCTGATTGGCTGCTGTTAGCCTAAGGGGCGGGGTTTCTCTCACATAGGTAAATGCTGAGGGGTTTGAGTCGGCTCGCCGGCCCTAGTCTGTAGTAACAGCTGTTGTTTTTCTCTGGCAGTCGGACAGCGAGAGATTGTACGCGCAGCACCTCCAGAATAAGCTGCTCCCAGATCACACGTACAGCGTGGTGTCCGGAGGAGAACCACTCGCCATCCCCGACCTGACCTGGGATCAGCTGAAGGCTTTTCACGCTACGCACTACCACCCCAGCAATGCACGGTACAGCAGGCCTCCACACTCTCTCTCACAGACACACACACGTGCACACAAACACACGCAAACACAAGTCTACACATGTGCACGCACTGCCACCCCATCTAAGCACAGCAGCACACTGACACACACGTGTGCACTGCCACCCTGTTAACATCACACACTAATTTGTGTTTTGTCATGCGTTTGTGTAGTTTTTTCACCTATGGAGACCTGCCGCTGGAGCAGCACTTGAAACAGATCCAGGATCAGGCTCTTTGCAAGTTTGAGCGCATCGACCCTGACACCGCTGTCCCGTCTCAGCGACCCTGGAGCAAACCTGTGAGTGACACTCGGGACTGCCCTGCGGACAGTGTTGGTTAATTAGTTCCAAATATTCTCAAAGCTTTTGTGACACCAGTAGCCTCAGTAAATTAGGCTTGTGTTTTTTTTAATGATTTTTGCCGTAATAACGAACAGGTGCAGAAAGCCTGAAATATAACATGATTCTAACGAGATACTAACTGGTTCTGTGTGTGTGCAGACTTCCTGTCAGTGTCTGCCGAGTGACCCGGTGCTCCTGTGTCACTGAGGTGTGCTAGAGTTGGGCTGAATGGTTTCATGCATTCCTGCAGAGAGAAGATCATGTGACCTGCGGCCCTGATGCTCTTGCTCCCGATCCATCTAAGCAGAACACATTGTGTGTCAGCTACCTGCTGGGAGAGTGAGTCCTCCTAATTGTGTGTGTGTGTGTGTGTGTGTGTGTGTGTGTGTGTGTGTGTGTGTGTGTGTGCCTCGATACCTCAGACCTGTGCATGCATGTACTTTAAATCCTCACACCTTTCCATTACCCCAAAACCCCAGACCTGTGTGTTTTCACCCCAAAGTTCAAAACCATGTGAGTGAATCCTTAAACCAGAAGCCCAGCTTTCTTTGATTGGTCAGCATTACTGACACGTTTCAGTGACTTTGCTTGTGATTGGCCAGCATTACTGACACATTTTAGTGACTTTGCTTGTAATTGGCCAGCATTACTGACACGGTTCAGTGACTTTGCTTGTGATTGGCCAGCATTACTGACACGTTTCAGTGACTTTGCTGGTGATTGGTCAGCATTACTGACATGTTTCAGTGACTTTGCTTGTAATTGGCCAGCATTACTGACACGGTTCAGTGACTTTGCTGGTGATTGGTCAGCATTACTGACACGTTTTTGTGACTTTGCTTGTGATTGGCCAGCATTACTGACACGTTTCAGTGACTTTGCTGGTGATTGGTCAGCATTACTGACATGTTTCAGTGACTTTGCTTGTAATTGGCCAGCATTACTGACACGGTTCAGTGACTTTGCTGGTGATTGGTCAGCATTACTGACACGTTTTAGTGACTTTGCTTGAGATTGGTCAGCATTACTGACATGTTTCAGTGTCTTTGCTTGTGATTGCTCTGCAGTAGAGGCTCATCTAAGAGATGCTGCTTGTGATAATTTGCTCTTATGTAGATGATGGATTGGAGTCATTCCAGCTCAAATCAACCAATTCCCGAGAAATTTCCCAGGTCACCCTCTCAGATTATTCTGCTCCTCTACCATATTCATGCAGGAACCCAAAATATTAGCTCCATCTCAAATAGTTTTGAAGTTGCAGCCCCTGGAAATTTTATTTATTTTTTTTTCCATTTTACAAAACTTGCCTCTCGGTGCAACTTAAAGCAAGAATATCTCCAAGTGTTTCCTGTGAACAGCTGTGAAATCAGGCGTCTTGGGCTAATGTTTCCTGTAGATTATGTAAATGCTGTCAGATCTGCTGAAGTTTGTACCCTCTTCTTCTCACAAGGCTATAAAAATGGCCAAAAATCAAAAATGTTAAAAATAACTAATAACTCAAAGGGTATGCTAGATAAAGCAATTACATTTTTCTGCTGTTATTTTTCACATATTGGGCCACATCTAGAGGACAACTACATTTATCAGTACATTGGTAGAGCCAAAACATTTTTTTTTTTTTAAATTTTGGTTGAGTTCAAAATTTTCTAAAAATTTCTTATTTTCACATCCTTATTTGGGCATGTGGCCAGTTATATAACAATACAATGTTTTTTCCATGAATTCCAATGTAACTAAAGATGATATTATGAAAGGATGATGATATTACCAACCTTCCTTCTTAAGTTATGAATGTTTTTAATTTCAAGTCATTTTAAACATTTGACGGATGTATTAAGAATGAAATTATTCCTTTTTAAGATGCTACATCAGAAGAGCGTTTTCCACATCCGGAAAAAAATTTTCATTCATATGATGACTGCAAACAATGAATAACTGACAATATTTTACCAGTTAAATACAGTTATTAAATGGCACAAACAAAGCAGTTAAGGAGAAATACACAGCATGGATTCATATTTCAGTAATTCGACAAATACTCAAAACCATTTAACCAATGCACATCAGTATTTTGAAAAGCAGCATTCAAGCATATGCTTTACAAGTTATAATTCTACTTTGTTGCATCAAACCGTATTGGAGTGATTGAGACATGTACTGTTGCATTGTAGCATGAACAATTACTATGAGAATCATACAAAATGCTTAATGTATTCATTTTAATGTGAAAAAGGAATTTAACTCTTTTTTTTTATTTATTTTTTTTTAAATATAAATACCACCTTTGACCACTGAAACACTGATATCCACGGAAATGATGAAAATTCTCAAATAAATAGCATAGTGCCTGATTATTGCCTGGATCAATTCATTGCAAATTATGCTGGTGCTTCTCTCTGTATGATTAATATATATCAAATAGAACGTTCATAATTCATATACTCAAAAAACTTAACTTAAGAAGGAAGGCTGGTAACAACATCATTTTTTTTAATCATATCATCTTAAGTTAGATTGGTCCACATGGTAAAAATATGGTATTGTTACATTACTGGCCACATGCCCAAATTTCAAACTCATCCAAAATTATAAGAATTGTTCTGACTCTACCAATGTATTGATAAATGTGGTCAAATATGTCAAGAATTACAGCAGAAAAATAAAATGTAATTGCATTATCAAGCATACACTGAGTTATTAGTCAAAGGAGGCAGTGACATTTTTGATTTTTGGCTGTTTTTAGAGCCTTGTGAGAAGAAAAGGGAACAAGCTCCAGCAAATCTGACACCATTTTCATAATCTACAGGAAACGTTACATCAAGACACTTGATTTCAGAGCTGAACATTGGAAACACTTGGAGATATTGTTGCTTAAAGTTGCACTGAGAGGCAAGTTTGGTAAAATTAGAAAATTTTGATAAATTTTTCCAGGGGTTTTAACTTCAAAACTATTTGAGATACAGGGCTTATGTTTAGGGTTACTGCATTAATATGGTAGAGGAGCACCTGTGTATTTTTAGCTGCGACCAAGCAGCTCTATGAACGGTCACACCGGTCAAAAAGTGCCGATTTTGCCCCGATTTCACATTTTTCGCACCGTAACTCCAGTTTAACTTGATGGATGGCTATTACATCTTAGAACAAGCTTCTTGGTACAGATGAAGGGTCCCCTATTCATTTTCAAGGTCATTTGCCAATTTTGAGGTCACACTTGTACAAGAAACCACCAGTCATGGACACTAGGCCACGTGACGGATGCTAGGCCAGGTCGCAGCTATTAGATCCCTCTGATCTACTTGTTTCAGAAGAATCTGAAGGGGTGACCTGGCAGCCACTGGTTGATTCGAGCTGGAATGACCCTCTGTCATTGTGTTTGATTGGTGAGGGTGGTGTTTCCCAGCCGTGCTCCTGCCGTACCAGTGTCCTGCACATTCTGTACGACACTCTGGTCTTGCCCTCCTAGTTTGGTGAATCAAGTCCTCCACTGATGAGCCTATGAGCTGAACCAGGTGCGTTAAATTAGGGAGAAACCCAAAATATGCTGGACAGGGGTACTCTAGGATCAAGGGTGAGAATTATTTGGTTAGTGATTGGTGAGCATCACAGACATGTTTAACCCCTTTGGTATGGGAATATTATGACCCATCTCATTCTGTCAGGCGTGGTTTATTTTCTCAAACAATACGATCATGGATGGGGCACTTGTTAACTCTGAGGATAATTTTATTGCAAATGCTGAGAAACTTGATAACAAGTGTCTTATTATGACCGCTGCCGTCAGGAAACTCGTTTTCACGGAAACTTGCGCTAAGGAAATGCCTTTTTTTCAAAGAAGCGTTGGTTTTTAATTGGATCAGACACGTATCGATGACCATTTTTTCAAGAATAATAGCAGTGGCCTATTCCCGAAGAAATATGTTATTGATTGTTAGGTTTTGTTCTTAACTAATCTCTGACCAGTGCACAGTCACATATTTTTTCGTCTAAAGTTTGATAGAAACACCGCTGCAGACCCTCACACTACGGACATTACAAAGGACGAAGAGCTACTATACCTATTCGCGTCTACCGACAGCGAAGCAGTTGCTGGTTTCAGCGGGTTTTCGGACGTGTCTGACGCTGAAGTCAGGAGCGAATCAGAATGGGAATGTGATTCAGACGAGGCGCGAAAAGTGGAAATGGAGGAAATGAGTAAAACCGAAAGTTTCCGTGGTCTCACATGAGTATGATCTCTATTTCCCATCCTATAGCCTGTCCGATCCGGTCTGATACCCAAACAGCTTCAGAAAATAATTGCGGTCGCTCGCACTTTCTTTGCCAAACAAATCGGACCGTAGTGAGCCTGGCAAGACCACTAGTATACTCGGCTCCCGTCTGCATTGAGTATTTATATTCATGCTAGTATTTATTTATTTATTTTCCTGCTAGTATACAAAGTTCCCGGACTGAAAGGGTTAAGTGAGGTTGTGATTGGTCCGCATTAGAGACGTTTAAATGAGGTTGTTTGTAATTGTTTAGTATGACGGACATGTTTAAGGGAGCTTGTTTGTTGTTGGTTAGCATTACAGACACGTTCGAGGCCTTCACTCTCAGCCTGCTGTCCAGCTTGATGGTTTCAGGGCCGAACTCTCCGTTCTACCAGGCTCTGATCGAGCCCAAGCTCGGCTCTGACTTCTCCTCTGTCGTGGGGTATGTATTTAATATGGTAACTCCATCGGTAAATCACAGATCACTCTGGAAAATTTCAAGTTTGGGCTAAATATTGAATACATGAGATTCAATTAGTGTGTGGGTGTGTTTCAATACTGCCATAAAGTTTTCATGGTTTATGTACGGTCTTATTGAAATTTTTATTAATGATTGCACTGTATGTTAAGTTTAGTTGAATGTCGTCAGAATGTTGTTTTGCAAAACGGGATTTCTGAGTAACTGCATGATTTCACAGTGTAAGTTAAATCAGATCTCCCCTAAATCTAGATTGTGGAGTGATGGATTCAGTCCATCGAGTTATCCAGATAGCTGTGTAATGCTGCTTTCTAAAACATCCCATAAATATGTGTGGGAGTTTATCGCTTGATTTCTGTGATCTGTGTGCGATGTATTACTGGAGAATGTCACCACTTTGTGCTGGACCCGTGGAGAGCTGTGGTTGGGCTGTTTTCTGTGCTCAGGTACGACGGCAGCACTAAAGAGGCCTCCTTCAGCATCGGCCTGCAGGGCATGGCGGAGAACGACATCGAGAAAGTGAAGCACGTCATAAGCCAAACCATAGATGACATTATCTTGTGAGTACACGTCAATGACATGATCGCGTGAGTACACATCGATGACATTATTGCGTGAGTACACATCGATGACATTATTGCGTGAGTACACATCGATGACATTATTGCGTCAGTACACATTGATGACATTATCGCGCGAGGAGACACGCGTGACACTATGGCGCGAGGAGACACGCGTGACACTATGGCGCGAGGAGACACGCGTGACACTATGGCGCGAGGAGACACGCGTGACACTATGGCGCGAGGAGACACGCGTGACACTATGGCGCGAGGAGACACGCGTGACACTATGGCGCGAGGAGACGCGCGTGACACTATGGCGCGAGGAGACGCGTGTGACACTATGGCGCGAGGAGACGCGCGTGACACTATGGCGCGAGGAGACGCGCGTGACACTATGGCGCGAGGAGACACGCGTGACACTATGGTGCGAGGAGACACGCGTGACGCATTCGGCATTTCACACACCAGAGTAAATTAGTTTACTGTATAACTTCACCGGGTGAACCCTGGTAAGGATTTTTTTTTTTATTCGGTCCACTTACCATGTTTCACTCAGTGATGTTATTCAGTGAACATCAGTTAACCACCTTTGTCACAGCATCCCAACCACTTTAAACACAAACTTGGGTAACTGACCTGCTCATTGTATCAGAGACATCCACGCATAGTCTCTAGTATCACCAGCAGAGGGCGACGGTGTGCAGGAATAATGTGGGTAGATGTGTGACAAGGCCTTTTCCTCCCCCATGGACTGTGGCCTGCTCAGATGCGAATCGCAGCAGACGCCCAGCGCTGCGCGGCCGGTGTGGCTGATTCCTGTGATAATGAGCTGTGTGACCCTGCGTCATGAGCTGAAGGAGGAATGGTATGCTCAGTGCTGCTTCTGACCCTCTCTTTCTCTCTCTCTCCCTCCTGTTTTCTGTGCCACAGGAAGGGTTTTGAGTCCGAGCGAATCGAAGCTCTGCTGCACAAACTGGAGATTCAGATGAAGCATCAGTCCACCAGCTTTGGCCTGTCTCTGGCCTCGGTGAGTCTCACTCTGCCTCTCTCACCGCATTGCATTATGGGTATGACTACCACTCCCTGTGTGTTGAGGAAAGAGTACATCATTTCCTGTGTGAGAGTTATATGTGCCCTGATGGTCAGTGGGGCGCCCTGGTGAGGATGGGGCTCAGGTTTGGGGGGGATTCTCAAAGATTCCTTACAGATGCAGTAATAGTGATGACTGAAGAATGTCTGTCAGAATCTGTATCTCCCCGAGTCCGGTATGTGCCTGGCATAACGGCAATAACCACGGAGTGAGTCTGCTGTGTATTAACTCAAACTGTCTTTGAGAAAACTTCAAATAATACAGAATATCACGGGCAACATATGAAATAAAAACATTTCTTGCACTTTATTATAAAATTGCAGGCAACTTTTCAAAAAGCACCACATGACATAAAATCTGTGTAAAAGGCTGCATAAAAATCATACCCAATTTCATTTTCAGAAAAAATGTACAATTCCGATGTATCACTTTTTATAAGCACAATACAGCGATTAAAGTTTACAAAAACCACTGTAAATGTCACAAGCATCATATTTGCGGGCCTCGTAATTACTGATCAGAATGAAGTGCAAGTGGGAGTAATTTACGCATGCTTAAGCATCTGTCGTTTCTGATGCATGACCGATGATGCGAAGTGACCTCGATGAGGAAAAGCCGCAAGAACTCCTCAGATACGAGCTCTCTCCACTTCAAAGACGAGCTCTTTCCACTTCAAAGAGTGTCTGCATTTCCTGTAACAGAATGCGCTGAAAAAGTGCGACGTCATTTTCACTGGGTTCAACACTCACTTCCTTGACAGTGGTTCACGTTCACAGCATAGCAACACAGTCACTCGTGCAATTAACATACGTCTCAAAATGCTTAATATTAGAAGATATGTGTCTGAAAGTGACCTGTTATCATCACCTTTTGTCCGTCGTCGTCCATTGTGCGTCATGCGTCCGTAAACAATTTCTTTTTTCGACTTCTTCTCAGAAACCGCTGATCCGATTTCAATAAAATTTTGCAGGAACCTTCCTTGGTCAAATATGCACCAAAGTTGTGACTGATATGGTGTCTTTTTGCCAACTATTGTGAAGACGAAGCCTTAGTAAATGTTTAAAACGATATCTGGTTAGAGTCTTAAGAAATCAGACTTTCATTCAATATCATTGAATTGACTGAAAGCATAGACTACAAATATTAATAATTGCATTTTAATTGAACTTTTAATTTGATATGAGAAAAAAAGTGTCCCACTTAGGAAACAGTTCCGTTAAATGTGGGTAATTAAAATGTTCTACACATTTTTATAGCTCTTTTGAGGTATGATGAACAAAATACCATTCTTGTTAAAAAAAAGTACAGTGTTGCGGTAGTTTTTAGTCTTTTACTTGGGGGTTCAGGCAGGCTTTATTCTTGTATCCTGGATAATTCAAAGCTCATGCTTCCATTCATTACATTATAATACTGGGGATATAAAGGCTGCTTGCATTATTGCCTCTCTCAAAACCATCAAACAGCGAGGCAAGGCAAATTGGCAAGCGCTCAAGATATAAAGGCAGGCTGTCCCTGCAAGCACCTCCTATTTATCAAAACCATCTACTCTGGAATAATTTAAACATGGATGCGCATAATGAAGCTGGTTTGCGCACTGCGATAACTGTTACTGCCGTGGCTGACCAAAACAAGGAAATTACTTGAAAAGATTCCCATTTTATTGAGAATCTGGCTTAAAACTGGATAAAAAAATAACACGTCCTTTAAAGAATTTTATAATCTCAAGAAACAGTGATCGAGGAGACGGTCATCCTATCCCAAGTAGACAACGATAATCCCCAGCTACTTTTGAAAGCCCTGAGTGTGCATTGGTGACAGTGCATCACTTCCTGTATTTCCTAGAAACAATCCTTCCAGTGTGTCAAGTAAATATTTCATTACTTCCTGTATGTCCTGATTACAGGACAGCACTTCCTTTGTGTGATGATAACATTACTTCACTTCCTGTGTGTCGTGGTTACAGTAAATCACTTCCTGCGTGTCGTGGGAACATCACTTCCTGGGTGTCGTGGTAACATTACTTCACTTCCTGTGTGTGATGGTTGCATTACATCACTTCCTGTGTGTGATAATAACATTACTTCACTTCCTGTGTGTCGTGGGAACATCACTTCCTGTGTGTCGTGGTGACATTACTTCACTTCCTGTGTGTGGTGGTAACATTACATCACTTCCTGTGTGTGTGTTGGGGACAGTACATTGCCTCCTGCTGGAATCATGACGGAGACCCTGTGCAGCTGCTGAGGGTCAGTGACAGTGTGCAGCGCTTCAGACGGTGCCTGCAGGACGACCCGCTCTACCTGCAGAACAAAGTCAGGAGGTACTTCAAGGTGAGAGCGCTGCTGCTGACACTGTCTGACTGTATTATCATTCACAATACTGCACATGTGCCCACCTAATCAACGTCTCAGGGGGAAAATTATACTTCTGCTTAGTTTGAAAAGTTGGGCGCATGTGAGTTGGGTGATTTTTCAGGATGGAGTGTATGTGATCTTACTGTATAATGTAGTTGTCCATGTGTGCTGGGGTGTTTTTAATGCAATCTCCTGCAGGAGAACACACACATGCTCTCTCTCTCTCCTGCAGGAGAACACACACATGCTCTCTCTCTCTCCTGCAGGAGAACACACACATGCTCTCTCTCTCTCCTGCAGGAGAACACACACATGCTCTCTCTCTCTCCTGCAGGAGAACACACACATGCTCTCTCTCTCCTGCAGGAGAACACACACATGCTCTCTCTCCCCTGCAGGAGAACACACACGCGTGCTCTCTCTCTCCTGCAGGAGAACACACACATGCTCTCTCTCTCCTGCAGGAGAACACACACATGCTCTCTCTCTCCTGCAGGAGAACACACACATGCTCTCTCTCTCTCCTGCAGGAGAACACACACATGCTCTCTCTCTCCTGCAGGAGAACACACACACGCTCTCTCTCTCTCTCCTGCAGGAGAACACACACACGCTCTCTCTCTCTCTCCTGCAGGAGAACACACACGCTCTCTCTCTCTCTCCTGCAGGAGATCACACACATGCTCTCTCTCTCTCCTGCAGGAGAACACACACATGCTCTCTCTCTCTCCTGCAGGAGAACACACACATGCTCTCTCTCTCTCCTGCAGGAGAACACACACGCTCTCTCTCTCTCTCCTGCAGGAGAACACACACATGCTCTCTCTCTCCTCTGCAGGAGAACACACACATGCTCTCTCTCTCTCCTGCAGGAGAACACACACGCTCTCTCTCTCCTCTGCAGGAGAACACACACGCTCTCTCTCTCTCTCCTGCAGGAGAACACACACATGCTCTCTCTCTCCTCTGCAGGAGAACACACACATGCTCTCTCTCTCTCCTGCAGGAGAACACACACATGCTCTCTCTCTCTCCTGCAGGAGAACACACACGCTCTCTCTCTCCTCTGCAGGAGAACACACACATGCTCTCTCTCTCTCCTGCAGGAGAACACACATGCTCTCTCTCTCTCCTGCAGGAGAACACACACGCTCTCTCTCTCTCTCCTGCAGGAGAACACACACATGCTCTCTCTCTCTCCTGCCGGAGAACACACACATGCTCTCTCTCTCTCTCCTGCAGGAGAACACACACGCTCTCTCTCTCTCTCTCTCTCTCCTGCAGGAGAACACACACATGCTCTCTCTCTCGTGCAGGAGAACACACACGCTCTCTCTCTCTCTCTCTCTCTCTCTCCTGCAGGAGAACACACACGCTCTCTCTCTCTCTCTCTCTCTCTCTCCTGCAGGAGAACACACACGCTCTCTCTCTCTCCTGCAGGAGAACACACACGCTCTCTCTCCTGCAGGAGAACACACACGCTCTCTCTCTCCTGCAGGAGAACACACACATGCTCTCTCTCCCCTGCAGGAGAACACACACGCTCTCTCTCTCCCCTGCAGGAGAACACACACGCGTGCTCTCTCTCTCCTGCAGGAGAACACACACGCTCTCTCTCTCTCCTGCAGGAGAACACACACATGCTCTCTCTCCCCTGCAGGAGAACACACACGCTCTCTCTCTCTCTCCTGCAGGAGAACACACACATGCTCTCTCTCTCTCTCTCCTGCAGGAGAACACACATGCTCCCTCTCTCTCTCCTGCAGGAGAACACACACATGCTCTCTCTCTCTCCTGCAGGAGAACACACACGCTCTCTCTCTCTCTCCTGCAGGAGAACACACACATGCTCTCTCTCTCTCCTGCAGGAGAACACACACGCTCTCTCTCTCTCTCCTGCAGGAGAACACACACATGCTCTCTCTCTCTCCTGCAGGAGAACACACACCCTCTCTCTCTCTCCTCCAGGCGAACACACACGCTCGCTCTCTCTCTCCTGCAGGAGAACACACACATGCTCTCTCTCTCTCTCCTGCAGGAGAACACACACAGGCTCTCTCTCTCCTGCAGGAGAACACACACGCTCTCTCTCCCCTGCAGGAGAACACACACAGGCTCTCTCTCTCTCCTGCAGGAGAACACACACGCTCTCTCTCGCTCTGTCTCTCTCCTGCAGGAGAACACACACGCTCTCTCTCTCTCTCTCTCTCTCTCTCCTGCAGGAGAACACACACGCTCTCTCTCTCTGATGCAGGAGAACACACACGCTCTCTCTACTGCAGGAGAACACACACAGGCTCTCTCTCTCTCCTGCAGGAGAACACACACAGGCTCTCTCTCTCTCTCTCTCTCTCCTGCAGGAGAACACACACGCTCTCTCTCTCTCTCTCTCTCTCCTGCAGGAGAACACACACATGCTCTCTCTCTCTCCTGCAGGAGAACACACACAGGCTCTCTCTCTCCCCTGCAGGAGAACACACACAGGCTCTCTCTCTCCTGCAGGAGAACACACACACTCTCTCTCTCCTGCAGGAGAACACACACATGCTCTCTCTCCTCTGCAGGAGAACACACACAGGCTCACCCTGTCCATGAGCCCAGAGGAGGGTTTCTTTGAGAAACAGGCCCAGGCCGAGCAGCTGAAGCTGCAGCAGAAGACCCAGAGTCTGTCTGATGGAGATCGGAGAGATGTCTATGAGAAAGGTGCTGCCGCGAGCCTCTGCTCTCCCAGCGTCTGTGTCATTCACTGCACTGCTGTCAGTGTTGTGTTGTGTGGTGCTGGATGTACACTCATGATATTGTACTCAAAAACCTGTGAGTCAGTGTAAATGTGTGCCTTTCACCTCATGATTTAATTTACTCTGCCCCTTTAATGGATATGGTGGCCTTTTCTCATATTGGCACACCTGGTGAATACCAGTTATATCGCTGAAATAATTTATCTCTTGTTTTTGGGAGAATATTGGTTAGAGGTTTGGTTTGATATGTGTGTCACAAGGCTAAGGTGTCTTCTATCCTCGGTGGTGGTTGATGTTGAAGCAGACAGCTATCCCGGATGTTTTTTGGTATGCGTATGTGGCTCGGATAGGCTAAGCTAATGTTCTGATGTTTGTGGCTCAGCTAGGCTTAGCCAACAACTATCCTTGGTATTGCTTAATAGGCTAGGCTAACCAGTAACCCTCGTGTTTTGTTAAGGTTTGCAGCTGCTGGCGGCTCAAAGCTCGCCGCAGGACGCCTCCTGTCTCCCGGCACTCAAAGTGTCTGATATCGAGCCCAGCATCGCCGGCACGCCTGTGGAGATGGGCGCCACAGGTATGATTGTGCAACCATGGAAGCAAGGCTAACATGGCTAACAGAAGTGCTAACAATGCTAACATTATCGCCAATGCTGCTGACAAAGCGAAATATGGGCGCCTTCCGACAGCAGTCTTATCACCCTGGGAGATTACACGGCCAATCAGCACTCTGTGGGCACAGCTATCACCCTGGGAGATTACACGGCCAATCAGCACACTGGGCACAAAGCTTCTGTTCTTAATTATCACAAGATTTATCTTTCCCTAAAATTTCAGTGACTACTTTTTTGTATCCCTGCATGCTTACTGCTGCACATTCCACAATTCGATGATATGAAGGAAGGGTAATAAATTACACCTTTTCAATTCTCTTTTCAATGCAAACAATCCCTGTCTTCTACGGACACAACAATGGTAAAATCAAAGAAAATTTTGGGGAAAAACCTCGTGCAGTTTGAGTTGATATCTTTAAAATGGCGCAATATCATGCCCACACAGTTTTTATAAACATGCCATTCCCCAGCCCTTTACTGGAGCATTACTGAGGTCAGTTTTGGCCCCAGTCTGAGTGCGTTGCATTCTCCGTGTGTCATTTCGGTCAGACACATTTAAACTGCTCATTCTCCAGCTCACGCCTCCTGCACTCCTCTCTCTCTCCTGCAGGGGGAGTCCCTGTGCAGTACTGTGAGCAGCCCACCAATGGGATGGTGTATTTCAGGGCTCTGTGTAGCCTGAACACCCTGCCTGAGGACCTGAAGGACTACGTGCCGCTGTTCTGTAATGTCATCACCAAGTGAGAGAGATTTCGACGAAGCCTGCGGCACATTGGCCTGCGGCTGAGGCTTTTGACACAGGCATTATGTTGCACTCAGAGCCATCCTCATTGCAGCGGTTTGCTCTCCAGAAATAACAAACCGTAAAATAGGCGTAATTGGCCAATCCATGTCTAGTATTTCAACAAAGCCATCTAATAAATTTTTATAGTGCTCGTTGTCTCTCCATCCTGACAGCTGCTTACATTTTATGAGTTTTGCAGTGTTATTTGTCTTTCAGTGTGAAATAACACGCCTCTCTGACCTTCATGTTCATGCTTCTGAATGTTCACAACACACAGACTCATGAAATCGAGCGGCAGAGTTCTTTCCTGAATATAAACGCTCACCTGCGCCCACTGTGTGAACTATACCGCGGCTTTCGGAGGAGGGCACTTTATCGGGGGGGGGGGTTGTGGTGTCAATTCAGTTTGATCCGCAACAGACACTTCAATGCGCAGCTGATGAAGTTTGACTGTTGAGTAAAACTCACCAACGATAACCCATTGGCTCCACAGACCAGCCAAAAATCTGAAAATCTGATAGTGCTGCAGAACGTATTCATTAGGACCTGAGAATAAATGCGAAATGTAACGCTAGAAGTGATGCGTATGTTTGGAGATTGAAATAGTCATTGAGGTTACGCTGCTGTCTGGTGCATAACTGCTCACGCGGGAGGAGAGGCGAATGTTTCTGTTGCGAGGGAACACTGCTAGTATTTGCACGTAAATTATTTTCACATTTTAGAAAATAGAATTCAAATTTGATTCACTGGTGTATTATTTCACCCACCACAACCCGTTAATCAGAATATTAATTTTATGAGCTAGCGGACTATTCAAAATGTCTGCAGAGGTAACAGCAATCAGCTGCTAAGGGCCTGATTTAAGAAGACCTTTTGCACATGGAAAATCTTTTTGCCCGTGCAAAACCAATAACATTGTAACTGATTGGTGCAAGGCAAGAACCCTGGCCAATCAGGAGCAATGTTATTGGTTTTGCACAGGCGAAAAGATTTTGCATTTGATTTTGCGAAAGATTTTGTAAAACAAGCCCAATGTGCGTAAAAATAATGTTTGAAGCTGGTTTAGGCAATATGTACCATGTTGCGTCTTGCCAATAACGTCATCTAAGCACCCATCACAATTCAACGCTAAATGCGAATAATTTGAAGTAGCTCCTACCTTAACACAGAAGCGACCAGCTGCCTTTTTGATTCGTCCTGAAGCGATAACCTGATTTAATCTATGAAGAAGAGTGTTGGGCCGAATTTTTCTAAGGGAGGCCCATTATGATCAACAAAAGGAGCGCCGAGAGGCTGTTCTCTCGCAACCATGTGTGAACTTTGCAGACTAATAGCCACAGAAAATTATGCAACTTGGCGCGGAAACTGAGAAGCTAAATCATAAATCATGCATCAGTAATTGTCGTGTTAATGCAGCATCTATGATAAGAAGACAGAAAAATAAAAATGCAGTGCAAAAATAATTTGAGGACCCCCCCCCCAAAAAATAAATAAATAAATAAATAAAAAATCACCAAAAGTGTTTTCAGGGGAGCTCATGTCTCAGTAAGGGGAGCTCCCTCTAGCGCCCCCGTAGTTCGCACCCTGCTGCGCCTCGAATTTTCGCATCTTTACTCAACGTTTGTTCAGTTATGATTGTAAGAATTGCTGGACCAGGACCAGGATACTTGGCACATGCTCAGAACTTACATCCCAAGATAGTGAATGTGCCTGACTGCAAGTCATCTGATTCCATCCTTTCCAGTCCGTTTTAATTTGGTATTGTACATTTTATCTACTCCTGCATTATGCTTTTTATATTAAGGAGCTTTCGATGGAATTTTGAGGCTTCAGAGTGCTATTTCAAACTTTAGCCGAGGGATATGAAAATGGATCTGGATGCCAATGATCTTAGAAGAAGAAAGCCATTGAGCAGATGTACTATGCAGATGTACCCCTATGGGCCGATAAGCTATTGTCGTGGTGTGGCGTCCGTCATCTGTCGTCCGGATTCGGAACAATTTATTTCTTTTTTTTTTTTGGCCAGATGAATTTTTGTGTAAATTTGCCATAACATACTACTAGACCATATCTCCAAGCCTTTTTCTCGGATTTTTGATCAAATCATTTTTGTCCGTTTTATGGGCCCTTAAAGTTTTGGCTCTAATGTTAAAAATAGGACTGAGAAATTTTTAAAAATTATTTCTCAAAAACTGCATGATACTTTGTTTCTCTAAATCAGACAATCAACTTACCTTGATACCGTCAATGTACAGTGTGAGCGCCATTTTGATTGAATCGACGGAAGTGAGTCTATTGGGGGCGCTGTACTTCATCAATATGCAAGATGGCCTGTGGAGGCCAAATGGTTGCAGATAGAGATCAAGTTTGTATTATTGACTTATAGGAAGTCATATATGACCTATATTTTGGCAATATTAAAGTTGACCACAGATGACTTTGAAAGGTCAAACTTGAGGTCAGGGAATATATGAACAATGTTAAAAGATATGGCTTGAAATAAAAAAAAAATGTTTCAACTGATATCTTTTTTCTCTAAATCTGGCAATCAACTCAACTTGACACACTTTATATATAGTGCGAGTGCCATTTTGATTGAATCGACGGAAGTGGGTCTAGTGGGGGCGCTGTACTTTAACATTGGGTCTTATGGAGAATGGGCCAAATCGCCTGTGGAAGGTAAATGGTTGCAGATCGAGATTAATTTTGTATCACTGACTTATAGGAAGTAATATATGACCTATATTTTGGCTGTGTTAAAATTGACCTCAGATGACCTTGAAAGGTCAAACTTGAGGTCAAGCAAAATGTTACAATTTTCAAACGTTTCTAGGCTTGAAAATATTGAAGATGTGCATTGAATGTGCATTGAACACATGTATGAACTTTCATTTGGTGGCCTTGAATTTGACCTTCGGCGACCTTTGAAGATCAAACTTCACATAGTGAAATTTCAATGACTTCTTTCACCAAAACTATTACAGGTAGAGCTTAGGTTTGTACTGTGGACATTTAGGAAGTCATGTATGAAGTTTCATTTGGTGACATTGACCTTGACCTTCAGTGACCTTGAATGCCTAAACTTCCCAGTGAAATTTCAATGACTTATATCAGCAAAATGGATACCGATAATTTCAGTTTGTATTGGAGATGTATAGGAAGTCATACATGAACTGTCACTTGGTGGCCTTGAAATTGACCTTCTATGACCTTCACATAGTGAAATTTCAATGACTTCTATCACAAAAACTATTACAGATAGAGCTTAGGTTTGTATTGTAGACATATAGGAAGTCATGTATGAAGTTTGATTGGGTGGCCTTGAACTTGACCTTCAGTGACCTTCAATGGCCAAACTATACAGTGAAATTTCAGTGACTTATCAGCAAAATTGTTACAGATTGAGTGTAGGTTTGTACAGGAACTTTCAGTTGGTGACAGTTAAAGGTCTAACTTGACCTAGAGAAAATTCAATGACTTCTGTCAATGAAAAGGTCACAGGTGGAGCCTATGTTTGTGTTACTGACAGAGGAAGTCACATATGAACTTTCATTTGGTGACATTCAGCTTGACTGTTGATCACATTTGAAGGTCAGACTTGACATAATACAATTACAATGACTTGTCTTGCCAAAACAGTCACAGATGGAGTCCAGGTTTGTATTACAGACGTATAGAGAGTCATATATGAACTTTCATTTTGTGACCTTCGTATTGAACTTCAAAGGTCAAATGTGACCTACTGAAAATTCAATGACTTGTATCTGTAAAACGGTCACAGATGGAGCCTAGATTTGTGTTACTGACATCTAAGAAGTCACTTATGAACTTCCATTAGAAGACAGTCAACTTGACTGTCAGTGACCTTTGAGGGCCTAACTTGACAGTGAAATTAGTGACTTGTATCACCAAAATGGTCACAGATTGAGCCAAGGTTTCTATAGAGGTATGAAGAAAGTCAGATATGAAGTCCATTTGCTGTCCTCAACTTGACATTCTGTGAACTTTAAACTTCACAATTGACATATTGAATACATAATGACACATTTTAATGACTTGTATCACCAAAACTGCTTCAGAGTTTTGGATTGTATTAAAAAGGTTTAATAAATGTATGCAAACTTTTATTTAGTGACCTTGTCATTGATTTTCATTGATTCAAATGTCAAACTTCACATGAAATTTTCATGACTTGAATCATCGCTGTAAGACTGCTGGCCGGTAAGCAACAGGACCCTTGGTCCTGTTTCTCAAAATTGTGAGCATGTGCAGTAATCATTACACAGTTCCTTTAAAATTGAGATGAATGTGTTTGCAGAAAATTTGCAGAATGAGATGTCGTCTCTGTTTAGTGACTTGTTGGCATTGAAGTTTCTAGAAACGCATAAGAGCTCTGAAATTCATGTGTCAGGTACTAACAGATGAGTTTTTCCAAAATATATAGTGCTGTTAAGAAGAGTGCCAACCACATTTTTGTGGAGGAGTATGAGGTGTGTGTGTGAGTGAGAGATCAGGCTGGGTTGTGCAGGACTGGATTACAGACAGCTGTAGTGTTTGTGGCATTAATGTGTGTGTGTGTGTGTGTATGTGTGTTCAGGCTGGGTTGTGCAGGACTGGATTACAGACAGCTGTAGTGTTTGTGGCATTAATATGTGTGTGTGTGTGTGTGTGTGTATGTGTGTTCAGGCTGGGTTGTGCAGGACTGGATTACAGACGGCAGTCCCAGCAGATGGAGCTGAAGACGGGGGGCATGTCTGTGTGTCCGCAGGTCATCGCCGATACTGCTGACCTCGACATGTACGAACAGGTAACGCGTGTATACACGCACACACACACACACACGCCCCCGTGCACACACACAAATACACACACACACACACACACACACTCAGTAACTGTAAGAATTCTCACCCGTAGGGAATCCTCCTCAGCTCTTCCTGTTTGGAGAGGAATGTGGCGGACATGTTTCACCTGTGGAGTGAAATATTCAGCAGGTGAGCCCACCTCCTCAGTATCATAACATGCAGCAGGACTTGAGATGCCTTGTCTTAACACTGTGTGCATAACTAAGTGCCACAGCGTTACAGGATGTGATGTAATCTGATGTGGAAATACCTGGCGCAGTGTAAGATGGCAGAACTGTATAGAACATAGCCTAGGGCAGTGTTGCATTGTTTAATGTAACGTAACTGCTCTGAGAACAGCTCATTCAGCTTAGCAGTACCTGGCGTTATCCAAACACTCACTGTCAGGTTTGGCTCTTTGTGAGGACCTGGTCACACGTGCAGGCGTTCCCTCTCTCCGCAGCCCTCATTTTGACGATCAGGAGCGCTTGCGAGTTCTGGTGATGATGGCAGCACAGGAGCTGTCCAATGGGATCTCTTACTCGGGTCACATGTACGCCATGACACGCGCAGGGCGCACGTTGACCCCTAGCGGGGATCTGCAGGAGACGTTTGGTGGGATGGACCAGGTGAGCCTGACCACCATATCATGATCCCACATCCACACTGTGTCCTGATCCCAAAGCCCATATACTGACTGTATCCTGATCCCAAATTCCACACCCCGACTATCTTGATCTCAAATCCCATATACTGACTGTATCCTGATCCCAAATTCCACATCCCAACTATCTTGATCTCAAATCCCATATACTGACTGTATCCTGATCCCAGATTCCACATACCAACTATCTTGATCCAAAATCTCACATCCCGTTGTATCCTGATCTGAAATCCCACTGCCTGACCTGATCCCAAATTTCTCATCCTGACCTTAACCTGATTACGAATTCGACATTCGGACTGTATCCTGGTCCCAATTCCCACCAATTCATTGCAGTGATGTTGCTTGGTACGCGTCCTGCGTCCCTGATGCATTAAAGTCTGAAAGGACGCGGTAAACTCACTATCCTCCTCATTTTTCCCATGAAAACGATACATTTGGAACACAACAACTTCTTTTTAAAATCACAGTAACAAGTAGGGCTGTCATGAGCATTCCGTATTCGAATACATATCAATTTTCTATCAATAAAACGAACCACTGAACATAAAAATTAATTATCCAATATTAAAAAAGTCACGTCAAGATAATTAACCCACTGTCAGTGTGTGCAGCGTATAGCGGGTGGCGACCACCGTACACTGTCTGAAACTGTTACATCTTTGTGCCGGGTGTACGCAGTGCATGCTGGTTAAACAGCCAATCAGGAGCTGGAGTCACACCACCTCGTTGGTATTTTACGCGGTAATGATGGTGGAGAGTTCGATTTCACAAGAAAGCTCTGGTTCAGAAACAGTGGCGGCCGGCGAAGTGGCGAGAGGGGGGCTCAAACGATCCCTTAAAAATAATGATTGGTCACGATCTGTTTTCAATCGTTCATTTAAATTACCATTTCAGAAACTCAGAGAACTCTCATTATCAGATGTGATCAGTTTTCATTAATAACACATACCTGTCAACTGTCACACCTTCGCTGTGAGTTTTGAGTGCCATATTTCCGTTCCCCTGCTTCAGTTAACACATATGTAAGAGATTCCTGCGCGGAACTGAAATCTTCGTGCGTAGAGATTTATCAGTTTCACGTGTGTTACTGTGATTATGACTTCTCCGCTTTCTTTACTCAGGGCTTGGAAGCAATGCATGTGTTTCATAATTGTTTAACTTAAATAAGATCATCTGAAACGTTTTTATGCAATTCCATTTCTTCCAACCCCTGAGTATAGAAAAGCGTAAGAAGTCCAGAGTCATAATCACTGTAACGCATGTGATAAACCTCCATGCACAAGGACTTCAGTTCCGCGCGAAAATCTCTTGCATATATGTTTTTTGAATAATTGCTGACTGTAGCAGAGGAACATAAATATTCCACTTAAACTCACATCGAATACGTGAGAGTGAACAGGTATGTATTATTGATGAAAACTAACCACACCTGATAATGTTGAGAGATTTTTTTTATGGTAATTTAAATGAATGATTGAAAACAGGTCATGACCAATTATTATTTTTGTGGGATGGTTTGAGCCTCCCCTATGGCCAGTTCACCAGCCCCCACTGTACAATAATTCTGTCTTTCTTTTTGTTTTAAGACAATTTTTTGGGGATTTTCTCCTTTTTTAATGAGACAGTCACACGGTAGAGAGAGACAGGAAGGTTTGGGGTGAGGAATGGGGAAGACGAGCCTGAATCGAACGGGGTTGCTGCGGGAAGGACACGGCCTTTATGATCCCAAAAACCACTTCCCGACTATATCCTGATCCTAAATCCCACATCCTGACTGTATCCTGATCCTAAATCCCATATCCTGACTGTATCCTGATCCTAAATCCCACATCCTGACTGTATCCTGATCCTAAATCCCATATCCAGACTGTATCCTGATCCTAAATCCCATATCCTGACTGTATCCTGATCCCAAATTCCATATCCTGACTGCACCCTGATCCCAAATCCCACATCCCGACTACATTCTGATCCCAAATCCCGCATCCTGACTGTATCCTGTAGTGGTGCAACGGATCATCGTTGATCAGTAGGGATCCCTCTTCCCTGTTCGGTACGCACATGATTCGTAGATTGGTTGATGGGGAAAAAAAAAAGGTTGCCCTAAGGGTGTGACCTTATTGAATCGGTGATCTTAAAGCGAAATGTGACACCTTGCCGCTATGGGGTGCACACAGTGCGTCCCATTTCTTCTTTAAACATAGAAGCAGTCTGAAATAAACGACAATCATTTGAAGAACTTCCGGAAGATTATTCAGATTAGACTCCTCTAATTGTCGGCGAGGTTGAGCAGCTTCCATCACCTTTTAAGGCTCAACTGGCCAACCCTAAATCTACTCCTGTATAATATGCTCCAAATGACAATCAGTCAATTTAGCCTGTTGCCATTGATGATTACGAAGTGATAGAGAAGAGCTGACAGATGTAACTGCGCTACAATGTAACATTGGAAGAATGCTAATAATGCGAAGAATTACAAAAAAAACTTTGTCCAAACTCCATCTCTCATCGTAGCGTTTTAGCTGATTTTTTAAACTCTCGCACCCTGGTCTTGCCATCGGAGGATTACTTAACCCTGCTTTCACCATACCTTCTCCAAACCTGTTCCCATTTACGTTTCCCAATTAGCAACTTGGTGTTAATTCGTTTAGATGCGATAGTCAGTCGGTAGAATTAAGCTCCCCTCATCCTGCATTGTTCATTGCTATTATCAAGCATTTCCCCTTCCACGTTAACTGTGACAGAAAACGGCAACATCTTTAGAAGCTTCTGGATTCATGTCGCTCACAAAATGGCATTTTTTTTTCTGTCTTCGTCCTGCTTGATACACCTAAGAAAAATTTATCTTAAATGCGGTTTTGCCGACTGAGGTCCGAGTGTTAAGTTTGCTTTCGTAAAAATAAGCCAGTCTACAGCCAGTGACATTACCGTAAAGCAGGTTAACCCTCAATCTGTTTCTAATTTAGAATGGGACAGTTAGTTGAATTAAATAATTGAGCACGTTGGCTACTGATAAGATAATTTACAACTTACCACTGATGATTAAGACATAAAGCTTTGCGTCAGTGGAGGGCTACAATAAGATCGCATAAACGGCAATTAACAGAATTTTCTTGAAATTCTACAGAGATGCCAAGCCTCACGCATTCAGCGTAGGTCTCACGCATTTTTTAGGCTTATTCACCGCAGTCCGCAATTATTCAACGAAAGCTTATTAATGAGATTCTCATGCGGAATTAAAATCCTTGTGTAAAGGTGGACCTCACCACAAGTAACATAGAAAGTCATTATGACTCCGGACTTCCCGTGTTTCTCTTTAATCAGGGATTGGAAACGGTGCTTGTGTTTCACTAGTGATTTAAAAGCCTACATTATTATCCCTTTGTGGCTTAGTGTGCAGCTGCGCTTCCCCGTAGCCTCTTCTTTTGGAAACATTTTGAAGAAGTGCAATCTTAAAATAAATTAAGTTGCACTGTTAGGAAAAAAAAGCTTGAATCGAATTCATGCAAACACTTGCTGTTCAATGGCTATTTAAGTTTATAAATGCGGCATTCCAGTGGATGGTGGTCCACTGATATGGTGGAAAAGCAATGACTGTAAACACCCCCACATTGACGAAATGGCAAAATGTGATCTCGCTGTGCCTGGCACTTCAGTGCCTCGCGAGAGGGTATTCTCTACTGCAGGGGTCATGGTGACTGCAGAGAGGTCTACACTCTCCCCAGACAATCTACACATCCTTATCTTATTGGAAAAAAAAAATTATACGCAGAGGTGTGTTTTGCTTACTTTCTCTTCTTCTTGTTTGATGATGTGGACGTCGGCTAGTTTTTAAATCACTGCCCATGTTTAAAGAGTATCATGAAGTATCAGTGCACTTTAAGTTAAAGGAAGGCATCATGCCTACCATTGCATTTTAATTTGTTTTTATATAATTTAATGTTTTCATTTTTTATTTAATGGGCAGAAGTGTTTTCCAAAATAAATGGAAGAAAAAGTTATATTTGTCTTTTTTTTTTCTTTTCTTTGTTGTTCTTGATCCGAAAAGTGATCCGATCCGTGACTCAAATCCGCGATACGATCCGAACCGTGAGTTTTTTGATCCGTTGCACCCCTAGTATCCTGATCCCACATCTTGACTGTAGCCTGATCCCACATCACCACATCAGGTTACTCTCGAGACGACAGAAAGCCCAGCGTGGACCTTGGAGAGGTGTAGGTGAATAAAGCGGAATGACTCTTTTCTCTTTTGCTACTTGGTGCTTGTGGCAAAGACACGTGATGTAAAGTATAGATTGGCAGGGTGTGTAACTCTCCTGACTGGTGTGTGTGTGCTGTCTGTAGGTGAGGATCATGAAGCGGATTGCTGAAATGCCTGATCTCACCATTGTTCTGAGGAAACTGCCCCGGATCAAGAGATACCTCTTCAGCAGAGAGAACATGAGGTGTGTGTATGTGTGTGTGTATGTTTGTCTGTGGCTGAGTATGTGTCTGTCCCAGAGGATCATGTGATCAGCTGCAAAATTTGCAAGCCTTGTGAAATGTGTTTCAGCAAGATTCTGCTTGCAAAAATCCAGATCACTGCGATAAAACAAACCCGTCTTATTTTGATGTGTTTATTGTGCTCTGTATTTGCATCATTATGCATCTATCTCCATCAATCTGAATCTCTGTGTGTCTGTAGCTCCATGGGTCTGTATCTCTGTGTGTCTGTAGCTCCATCAATCTGTATCTCTGTGTGTCTGTAGCTCCATCAATCTGTATCTCTGTGTGTCTGTAGCTCCATGAGTCTGCATCTCTGTGTGTCTGTAGCTCCATCAATCTGTATCTCTGTGTGTCTGTAGCTCCATCAATCTGTATCTCTGTGTGTCTGTAGCTCCATCAATCTGTATCTCTGTGTGTCTGTAGCTCCATCTGTCTGTGTCTTGGTGTTTCTGTGGCTCCATGTGTCTCTCTTTGTGTCTTGAGCACTGGTATGGAGTTCTGCGTGTCTATTTTTTGTGTCTGTAACTCTCCGTCTGCACCTCTGTGTGTCTTGTTCATTGATATGGACCTTTGCTCAGGGTGTCAGTAGATTTGTGTGTTTATTCCACCATTTATCTGTATATCTGTAGCTCCATGAATCTGCATATCTGTGTGACTGTATGTCCTTGCGTCTGTAGCTCTGTGTTTTAGCACCGTTTGTCTGTTTCACAATGTATCTGTGCCTCCATGTGTCTGTTGTTGTGTTTATTTGTAGCTGTGTGTCTGTTGCTCAGTGTGTTTCTTGTGCCATTTGTATCACTATGCGCCTGTAAATTTGTGTCTGTATCTCTGTGTGTCCATAGCTCCATGTGTTGTTATGTCTGTATCTCTGTTGCTGTGTGTGTCAGTAGCTCTGCAAGTCTGTATCTCTGTGTGTTTTGAGCACTGATGTGGAGGTCTGTGTGCAGGCTTTTCATTAGAAAGTGAAGTATTACAGACAGAAGTAAGGGGTGTACACACACACAGTTGGGGGGACGGGAACTCATTTCTAAACTAAAAACCACACGAACTCCAATACTTCATTTAGCTTTTGAATGTTAATTAGTTTTTTATACACTATTGCTCTAAAGTTTTGGATCACTTGCAAATTTCTGTTTTCCAAAGAAAAATACATTTTCATTCTTTTCAAAAACTTTTTTTTTTCCCCATTTCACAAACATTTTTATTCATTTCACAAACAATTAAAATTAATCAGATGATTTTCAAAGAATGATCTACATTTCTGCATAGAGGCCTATTATCAGCAACTGTCAGTCCCCTGCATCAATCTCCTGGTGTGGCTGCTAATCCAAGTTAAGCATTTTATAAGGCTAATTGATTATGAGAAAGCCCTTCTGCAAATGTGTTGCACAGCTGAAAACCGTTGAACTAATAAGGGAGCGCAAAAGGGAGCATGGCATTCTTGAGGTTGGTTTAGTACCGGAAGCCTCAGCAGTTGTTTGTTTACAGGCTCAAAATGGTCAGAAAGACAGAACTTCCTTTATAGACCCATCAGTCTATTGTTGTGCTTAGAAAAGAAGGCTATTCAATGCGAGAAACTGAAATACTCCCTTCAGAGAGCAGCACAAACTGGCACTAACAAGGACAGAAAAAAGGAGTGGGAGGCCCCGATGCACAACTGTGCAAGACGACAAATATCTGAGGGTGTGTAGTTTAAGACAAAGACGCCTCACAGGTTGTCAACTCGCAGCCGCGCTAAATAGTTCCTGTCAAACACCAGTTTCAGTATCAACTGTGAAAGTGGGTTTTTTTTTTTTTTTTTTTTTTGATGTAGGCAAAGTTTGAAGTTCATTTTCATCATTTTCCATTAAAATCATTATTTCGTACTCAATGTCAGCATGTTTTGTTCATTTGCTATATTTCCTATTCAGACTAATTTCATGTGTTTTTCCATGGATAACAAGAAAATTTCCAAGTGATCCCAAACTTTTGAGCGGTAGTGTATTTGAATAATACTCGACCCCTGAAATTTATTCCAACAGCCCTAGTCCAAAAGTACAATTCACATGACTCACTTGCCTTATTGTAGGGTTTTTGTAATGAAGATTAAAATATATTTTCTAGAATGATTGCCTCAGATTTTTTATTTTAATGTCTATTAATACAATTTTGTAGTAGTTTTGCAGGTGTATGTTATGTTTCAGTGATTATTTGCTAGTGCTAAAATATTATCTACCTGGTAATGCTTCAAATGTTACTTTGTAAACCAGCAAAAAACACCATCACCACACCACACCACTGAACACTGCTGAAACAATTCTGTCAAATTGAATTTACTCTTATATTAACACTTGAATGTTTGAAGGCAATCACAGAATGAACCAGAGCTGTGCTCAGAGAGCGCAAGTACTTCTGCCGATGTACTCAGTGTTATTTTTGCCAGCATTAGCTAGCAACCCCTGTGTTTATGCAGTCCTCTGTGGGCAAATATGTTTTTAATGTGTTTTAGACCTTTGGATGCCCTTGACCTTTGCCCTTGACCTCCCAAAATCAAATCACCTCTTCATTGAACAATACTTAATCATTTCACCAAATCTGAGGAAAATCAATCCATAACTTTTTGTGTAATCCTGCTTACAAACCAACCAACCAACCAACCAACGGACTAACGGTAATGATCACATAACCTCCTCCAACTTTGTTGGGTGGAGGTAATGAACTTGATATAGTTGGAGCACAGTCTATAAATTATGTTACACAGTCTAAATGTCTATATATTTTAGTATCTGAAAACATCCAACGTGGACGAAACCGGTTCGATGAGCTATTTGAATAAATTACTATATAAGACAATAAGATTGGCGAAGAGGTGTTCACCCGTGCAAATATAACTCCACTCAAGATAGTAGTCAGCACATGCCATGCCACCTGCAAAAAGCTGTGCATATAAATCAGATATTAAATGTGTGGAGCCCATGCACAACGTAACGATGTCATTTTCAGGCGATGAGACGAATTTCACAGCCTCTAGCTACAAGAGGAAGTTCTCTCTCATTTCAGCGGTCTTGGTGCAGTATACACTCTGAAATTATTTTCACATAAATTGTTTTTTTTTTTCCTTTCTCGATTTACCAATTGCCCCGCTAATATCCAATTGATCAATCGCGCAGCCAACCGCTCAGATTAGACAAACGTCCGTGACTGCCACATCGAATGGGAAATCTGAACCCGGTTCCAAGACCTATTCGAATAAATGAAAATCTTCGAAAAACGATTGGCTGAAAACTTTTCATCCGTCCAAATGCTATTCTACTCGATAAAGCAGTCAACAGCTGCTATATTTCATTTCTCACGCTCGCACAACGCAGTGTTTCGCCGAGTCTCCCGTGGCTATACGACACTGTCTCAGCACTGATTCGAGGCAGATTTGATCAAATTTAAACAGGCTTATTACAAACGACTGTATGATGGAGTGTGACAGTTGAAAGAGATTCTACCGTTTCACCCACCATGGCCAACTGAACTTGTACAAATTGTAGGATAGATTACTGGGATTAAGCAAACTTCCGATCGGTGTCTCAACCTGTGTACATTTTGTTTGCATCATCTATTCGCTCAGTGGTCTCAAAATCAATAAGATATCCATTAAATTTCAAGTTGCTGCTCACGTGCTTCTTTGATGAAGAAATATTTTGTTGTTATTTGCTCGATTCGCCACCCTGCCTCCAAGGACCCTCTTCATGGTTTCAATGTCTGGCCATGCGTCCGCTAATTCAGAATGTCCCGCTCACCTTGCAATTAGTGATGGGCAAAAATGAACGAGCGAATCTTATTGAACGACTCTTAGTGTCAGATATGTACCTGATCAGCCTGTCAAATGCCCAAGTGCTGAAGTGAATCCCCGACTTCTCCCACCAGTTACACTCGCCCACCCGTCCTGCTCACTGGCTGCTATGGTACTGCAGTCGCTTGAAAAAGCGGAAAAATGAATGAACGAGCGGGATCAGACGAGGGCTGCATCGCAATTCGCTTAAATTAAATCTTCGATCTGTACACTTGCGTCCTAACCTTGCCATGGAACGCCATTTAGTCCAAAAGGTCTATTTTGGCGTCAGCATTAAAATGCCGTATTCCAGTGTCTTAAGACTCCATATAATGCACTGTTCACACGCTTTTTTGGTACAGTGTCAGCGTGTTAACAGGGCATTTTATTACGTTTCAACATGCGAATTGAGATGCAGCTGATGACTTTTTCTTTTTTCAAACGAGGAAGTCAATGAGTGAATGAAGTCGACTCGACACGCGAGACGGTTACTCTGAACAACATCAGATGAAGGAGAACGATAAGCGACAGCATTGGAGTGGAGTCCAGCCTGCCTGGCACCGCTACAGTCTCTGAATGAGCTGGACATCCGAGCTGAGGTCCGCTCACCTGCCCACTGCAGGAAGAAAAAATATTTCCCTAACATTGTGTTGGACCTTCATATTAATGACGACATAATTCATAATTCCATAATGACTCGAGTCCGCGGATTTTGGATACCAAAATCATAACGTTCGACGCCACTGTGTGTGTCTGTAGCTCTGATAAGCAGCTCTGCTTTGAGTGGGAGTGGCTTGGTTAAGCCTGCCGTAGTGACGTTAGTGAGGGGACGGCTCTAATGCTGGTTTTACCTTTTACCTGTTCGACAGGTGTGCCGTTAACACTTCACCTCAGGGAATGTCAGACGCCGCTGCGGAGGTGGAGAAATTCATCAGCACCGTGTCCATCAGGAAGAAGGAGAAGAAGCCGGTGCGACCGTACATCGAGGAGGCACGTACTGCTCCTGCCCGTCTCAGACTGTTATTAACAATATTTTATTGTTGTTCATAATTATAGTTACAACATAATTCAAGAACTTAAAAAAAACAGTTGATAAAGATAAAAACTGGCTAATAATAATGATTTTATAACCAGTTACGTGTGGATGTTTTATTACGTGTTATAGGCAGTATATGGATGTTTAGTTAATGCTGTCTCTGCTCTGTACAGAGGTTACTGTGAATGTTTGAGTGTGTGTTGTAGACAGTATATTGAGGTTTAATTAATGCTGTCGCTGCTCTGTACAGAGGTTACTGTGAATGTTTGAGTGTGTGTTGTAGACAGTATATGGAGGTTTAGTTAATGCTGTCTCTGCTCTGTACAGAGGTTACTGTGAATGTTTGAGTGTGTGTTATAGGCAGTATATGGAGGTTTAGTTAATGCTGTCTCTGCTCTGTACAGAGGTTACTGTGAATGTTTGAGTGTGTGTTGTAGACAGTATATGGAGGTTTAGTAAATGCTGTCTCTGCTCTGTACAGAGGTTACTGTGAATGTTTGAGTGTGTGTTATAGGCAGTATATGGAGGTTTAGTTAATGCTGTCTCTGCTCTGTACAGAGGTTACTGTGAATGTTTGAGTGTGTGTTATAGGCAGTATATGGAGGTTTAGTAAAACTGTTTCTGCTCTGTACAGAGGTTACTGTGAATATTTGAGTGTGTGTTATAGGCAGTATATGGAGGTTTAGTTAATGCTGTCTCTGCTCTGTACAGAGGTTACTGTGAATGAGTGTGTGTTGTAGACAGTATATGGAGGTTTAGTTAATGCTGTCTCTGCTCTGTACAGAGGTTACTGTGAATGTTTGAGTGTGTGTTGTTGACAGTATATGGAGGTTTAGTAAATGCTGTCTCTGCTCTGTACAGAGGTTACTGTGAATGTTTGAGTGTGTGTTATAGGCAGTATATGGAGGTTTAGTTAATGCTGTCTCTGCTCTGTACAGAGGTTACTGTGAATGTTTGAGTGTGTGTTATAGGCAGTATATGGAGGTTTAGTAAAACTGTTTCTGCTCTGTACAGAGGTTACTGTGAATATTTGAGTGTGTGTTATAGGCAGTATATGGAGGTTTAGTTAATGCTGTCTCTGCTCTGTACAGAGGTTACTGTGAATGTTTGAGTGTGTGTTGTAGACAGTATATGGAGGTTTAGTAAATGCTGTCTCTGCTCTGTACAGAGGTTACTGTGAATGTTTGAGTGTGTGTTGCAGGCAGTATATGGAGGTTTAGTAAATGCTGTTTCGGCTCTGTACAGAGGTTACTGTGAATGTTTGAGTGTGTGTTGTAGGCAGTATATGGATGTTTAGTTAATGCTGTCTCTGCTCTGTACAGAGTTTACTGTGAATGTTTGAGTGTGTGTTATAGGCAGTATATGGAGGTTTAGTAAATGCTGTCTCTGCTCTTTGCAGAGGTTACTGGACCCGTCGGCGGCTCCTGGAGCGGCGGGCAGCCGGAAGCTGGTCTCTGTAAGGCCCCATTGAGCAAACACACAATGTCCTTCCTGCGCTGCTGGAGTGTTATTTCAGTGTTTCATAGTATTGTGAGCATATTGAAATGACCCATATTTTTACTCTGGGAGCAGAGCACTGCAGATCCCCCTATACTGAATTACTTCATCTGCTTTCCTCTCCTCTCTCTCTCTCTCTCTCTCTTTAGGAGCCACATTTTAAGCCCTGCCAGCTGAAGACGTATTTCCAGCTTCCGTTTCCTGTACACTTCGTGAGCGAGTGTGTGCGCACCGTCCCCTTCTCTCACCCCGACTATGCCAGGTACCGCCCCCCCGTACCCCAAAACCACACTCTAACACACACCTCTCTCAATTCAGCTATGTCCGGAACCCTCCGCACCTGACAGTCACACTAACACACCCCTCTCACTCCGACTAGCAGCTCCGCACACCTGGTTTATCAGACCCGCCTGCATGATGTCAGCGGTTAGTTCACCGGTACATTCTTGTGCCCTGAAATGGCAGGCTTATGTGTTTAAACAGTCTTCACTGTCTACATGGTGAAACCAAAATGCATGAAAATACCTCAAAAGCCTGAGAATCTGCTTTTTAATTAGATTTGAATAGTTTGATCACTTATGAGAAGTTGCGAAGTGCAGGACTGAATGATGGAGATGACTGTCCCAAACATTGTGGTGCTGACCTTCTCCCTCCCTCCTGCGTGTAGTCTGCGTGTGCTCGCCCGCCTGATGACCGCCAAGTTCCTGCACGGCGAGATCCGGGAGAAGGGCGGGGCCTATGGGGGCGGGGCTAGAATGGGGGGTGGCGGACTCTTCTCCTTCTACTCCTATAGGTGAGTCACTCGCTCTGTGTGTGACTGTCAGCCAATACGCCGAAACTGTCCAAAACTATTGACAAACTCTTCCCTTTCTGCATGCTAGCTGTGAATCTGAAAAGGTTGCACTCAGTTCAAAATGGCCGCCAGTGCTGAAGACTCAGGTTCGGCGGTTATAATTCACTGCAGCTCCTGACCGTCTTACTATTTAATCGGCATCATTTCAAAAGGGCACTGTGGCAACGCAAAAATGGTCTTTTGAAGTTTAATTATACTAACTCCAATGCCAGTGAAGTTGGAATGTTGTGTACAGCTTGAATAAAAGCAGAATACATTGATGTGCAAATCTCATAAACCCATATTTTATTCACAATAGAACATAGACAATATATCTGATGTGGAAAGTGAGACATTTCACCATTTCATGAAAAATATTAGCTCATTTTGAATTTGAATGCAGCAACACATCTCTAAGAAGTTTGGGCAGGGCCATGTTTACCATTGTGTAGCATCCCCTCTTCTTTAAACAACAATCTGTAAACGTCTGGGAAGTGAGGAGACCAGTTGCTGGAGTTTTATAAGAGGAATGTTGTCCCACTCTTGTCTGATGGAGAATTCTAGCTGCTCAACAGTCCTGGGTCATTGCCAGATTTTCCGTTGATGATGCAAAAATGTTTTCTGTTGTTGAAAAGTCTGGACTGTAGGCAGACCATTTCAGCACCCGGATTCTTCTACTGTGAAGCTATGCTGTTGTGATGGATGCAGTATGTGGGTTGGCATTGTCTCACTGAAATATGCAAGTCCTTCCCTGAAAGAGACATTGTTGTAAAACCTCTCAATGTACTTCTCAGCATTGATAGTGCCTTTCTGGATGTTTAAGCTGCCCATGTCATAGGCACTATAGCAACCCCAAAACATCAGATGTAGGCTTTTGAACTGAGTGCTGATAACAAGCTAGATGGTCCCTCTCCTCTTCAGACTGCACAACACAGCGTCTGTGGTTTCCAAAAGAATTTCAAATTTTGATGCATCTGACCAGTTTTCCATTCTGCCTCAGTCCATTTTGAAATGAGCTTTGGCCCAGAGAAGACGGCGGCGTTTCTGGATCGTGTTCACATACGGCTTCTTCTTTGCATGATACAGCTTTAGCTTGCATTTGTAGATTGGCCTGCGAGCTCTCTTGTTTGTGATGGGAGGCGCGAGTTTAGAGGTGGCGAGAGGATTTAGGAAAGAGTCTGCACGAAAGCCAGGGGTTTTTGAATTTTGCCCCTAACGAGCTGTCAGCGTGGTGACCACTCATTATGCCCCATGGGGCAAATAAACTACCCATAGGAATGAAGCATAAAGTACGCAGACATGAGAGAAAACTGCATGAGCAGAGGACCTTCACGGTAGTTCTGAGGAGATTTTCCTGGTGAATCGCGCGGTAACGCTGAAAAAAGTTGTAAATGGACTGAGCGAGGCAAGCGATCGTTGCCGTATTTTCAAGTGTTGTTTCATTGTCAAGTATGGGAACAGGTAACCTTATCGTATGTCCACTGAAAATCTATGCAATGTTTCGAATACGGAAGGCAGCTGTGGACAAGTGTTGAACTGTCAAATTTTAATTTCACAACTGTCAAATTCGACTAATCAGAATGCTGCGTTCGTGGACGAACGCGGGGAATTAACAAACCCCTGGCTTTCGTGCGGACTGTCTTTTCCCTCCCTCTCCCCAATGTTCTCGCCGCCTCGCAACTCGCGACTCGCGCCTCCCAGCGCAAACGAGAGAACCTGCTCGCAGGCTAAGGATAGCACGGCAAACTGTGTTCACAGACAGTGATTTCTGGAAGTGTTCCTGAGCCCATGCAGTGAATTCCAGTGCAGAATCAGGCCTGTTTTTAATGCAGTGCTGCCTGAGGACCTGAAGATCACGAGCATCCAGTATTGACCTTCGAATTTGTCCCTTGTGCACAGAGAGATTTCTGCAGATTCTCTGGATCTTTTGAAGATATTATGTACTGTAGATGGTGGGATATTCAAAGTCTTCGCAATTTTACATTGAGGAACATTTTTCTGAAATTGTTCCACAGTTTTTAGATGCAGTTTTTACACTGATTGGTGAATCTCTGTCCATCTTTACTTCTGAGAGACTCTGCCTCTCTAAAATGCTCTTTTTATACCCAGTCATGTTACTGACCTGTTGCCAATTAACCTAATTAGTTGCAAAATGCTCCTCCAGCTGTTTTGTATTAGTACCACTTACTTTTCCAGCCTTTTGTTGCCCCTGTCCCAACTTTTTGAGATGTGTTGCTGCCATGTGGATTGTGTGTTATTGTGTGTGGATTGTGTGTTATTGTGTGTTGATTTCGTGTTATTGTGTGTGGATTGTGTGGTATTGTGTGTGGATTTTGTGTTATTGAGTGTGGATTGTGTGTTATTGTGTGTGGATTGTGTGTTATTGTGTGTGGATTGTGTGTTATTGTGTGTGGATTTTGTGTTATTGTGTGTGGATTGTGTGTTATTGTGTGTGGATTGTGTGTTATTGTGTGTGGATTTCGTGTTATTGTGTGTGGATTTCGTGTTATTGTGTGTGGATTTTGTGTTATTGTGTGTGGATTTTGTGTTATTGTGTGTGGATTGTGTGTTATTGTGTGTGGATTGTGTGTTATTGTGTGTGGATTTTGTGTTATTGTGTGTGGATTTCGTGTTATTGTGTGTGGATTTTGTGTTATTGTGTGTGGATTTTGTGTTATTGTGTGTGGATTTCGTGTTATTGTGTGTGGATTGTGTGTGATTGTGTGTTATTGTGTGTGGATTGTGTTATTGTGTGTGGATTTTGTGTTATTGTGTGTGGATTGTGTGTTATTGTGTGTGGATTGTGTGTTATTGTGTGTGGATTTCGTGTTATTGTGTGTGGATTGTGTGTGATTGTGTGTTATTGTGTGTGGATTGTGTGTTATTGTGTGTGGATTTTGTGTTATTGTGTGTGGATTGTGTGTTATTGTGTGTGGATTGTGTGTTATTGTGTGTGGATTGTGTGTTATTGTGTGTGGATTGTGTGTTATTGTGTGTGGATTTTGTGTTATTGTGTGTGGATTTTGTGTTATTGTGTGTGGATTTCGTGTTATTGTGTGTGGATTGTTTCCCATCGGTATTGACGCGTGCTCTGGGCCTCTCCGCACTCAGGGACCCCAACTCCGTGCAGACGCTGTCTGCGTTCCGCCGCGGCGTGGACTGGGCACGCGCTGGGAAGTTCAGTCAGCAGGACGTGGACGAGGCCAAACTCAGCGTGTTCTCAGCTGTGGACGCGCCTGTGGCCCCCTCTGACAAAGGTGATCAGAGCACCTCCCAGCTGGGCCCTGGGGGGCCACATTACAGATCTGTCCACTTGAGCTTCACTTACCGGCCCTTTCAACATGAGGACTGTCGCTCAGATGCTCTTTTGAGTTTCGTTAGATGGTCTGTCTGCATCCTGTGTCCCGGAGAAAATGATGCTGAAGTGCTACGCCAGAGTTGGGCTCATTCTGGGATATGGCAGAGCATGTGTAGGACACGGCTGACGTGTACTTAGTACTGTAGCAGTGTGTGCGTTTCCACACGTGCCTAATGCTACCTGCCCTGTTAGTGCTGTACACCGCGCTGTGCCTGTGTCTGTCTGTAGGGGGGCGCCATGTGTAAACCAGGCTAAACTGCAGTGGGCTGTGAGACGGGGACATTTCTCTGAATCACATGTTTCATGCTTCCTTTTAATGACAGAAACATTATAAGCTCATTAGAGCCTTCATATCTCTCTTAAAGTATGGTCCCCAGAACTATTCACCTGGAGTATTGTGTACAGTTCTGGGGACCATACTTTAAGAGAGATATAGAGGCTCGAGAGAAAGTTCAGAGAAGAGCCACTAAGCTTATTCCAGGTATAAAAGATGAAAGCTACGAGAAGAGGCTGAAGATCCTTAATCTCTTTAGTCCAGGGGTGGGCAATCACGGTCCTGGAGGGCCGGTGTGTATGCAGGTTTTTATTCCTATCAATTACCCTGACTAATTGAGTTAATTGATTGCATGCACAAATATAGATTTTCGCAATGATACGATCAAAGGAAAATGTTTAATGAAGGAAGACAAGACTAGTCTTTGTAGTTTCATGATAATTTAAAGAAATGCACATGAAACGTCAGATTTCATAAATGGTTTGGCTAATTGAGACAGTTAACTAATTAAAGGCCAGACATTGGTGTGAAAACCAGGAACAGATACGGCCCTCGCTGCCCACCTCTGCTGTAGTCTCAGGAAAAGGAGACTAAGGGGTGATTTGATTGAGGTCTTTAAATGTGTTAAAGGGATTAACAAAGTGAATTTTGTAGGATTCCTTCGGCCAAGTGTTGTGAGTAGAACTCGGGGTCACAAATGGAAGTTGACCAAAGGTACATTTAGCACTAATATTCGGAACTATGTCTTCACCCAAAGTGTAATTTCAATGTGGAATAGCTTGCCTGACCATATAGTTGAGACAGAGACCTTGGGGGTTTTCAAGAGCAGGCTTGACTTAAAGCTAGATACCATTGAGTCATTCAGTATCTGAAGGGATATATTCACAATAGTATAAAGAAACTGGCGAGTGTAGTTGGGCTGAAAGGCCTGTTCTTGCCATTCCTTGCCATTCATGTCATGTCATGTCATTGTCCTTTTGAAGTGAATGACACAGTGTGGTATGTAAAACGGCAGAGCACTGCAAATCAGCCCTGTGGCCAGTGTGTTTGCTGGAGGAATTACACACTCAGGGTGATGTGTAAAATGTGTTTGCAGGAATGGACTTGTTCCTCAGCGGTATCTCAGACCAGCAGAAAGGGAGACACCGAGAGCAGCTGTTTAACGTCACACAGGAAAGCCTGACAGATGCAGCCAGCAGGTACAGAGCCCCCTAATGGCTGTTTGTGGTACTGCACCCTGCTAATCTGACCCAGTTTTACTTTGAAGTGGTAACTACCCATCATTTTCATGAAAAAGTCAAAATATAAGAAAAAAATTTTTGCTGCACAGGCTACCATACTGAAAACAAGCCAGCTAATAGACTAAAGTCTATTTTTGTAGAAAAAAGGGTTTTTAAAACTTTATTTTGTGCAAAAGGTTTGTTTACATCCTCATTATATATTCAAACTGTAAACTTCCCTCAGAAACAACAGAATTCTCAGTAAAGATGAGCTTCTCCTGGGGTGTTTACATGGTGGCGCTCAGAATCAGAATGAGGCGATAAATCAGCTGCACTGGATTCGATGTCCTAAAGGAGTTTACGCAGAAAAGGATGTGCTGGAGTTCGGGATGCACGACTCAATAATCACCTGTAATAGCAGAATAAAAGCCTGCAGTGATGTTCTAAAGCACACAGAACTGGATCCTGGGTCATATGGTTTGGCAGGGTAGAACGAAATCGATGGCAGTAGGCAATACCAGGCTGAGCATAAAGTCTCTGTAAAGGAATCCAGCAGGAGAAGGTATCTCAGATGGAAAGAGCAGGGTAGACAGGACTGGCTTCCAGAAAAGGAAAGAAAATTGTAGGAGTCTGGGGCAGTTTGAGGCCAATCCTTGCATGTTGAAAGCTGTTTGTGGGTAAAAAAAAGTGATGTACAAACTTCAAATGCATTTTTCTGTAAAACTTGGTTCTATGAGGTAGCTGTTGTCATGGATGCCCCTCAAAACACTGAATGTGAAGGTCTAAATATAAATAAAATTTGTAGAAGTATTTCCTGCGGACTGAGGTTCTAGATTTTGGCAGGTTGCCTTAAGGAAATGCCAGGCCGGGTCGAGGCCTGGGCCGGTCCATAGATAGATACCGGTATATTTAGAACACTAGATTGCTGATGTCATATTTACATGCTTGGTGCTTACCAAAGTGAAGCACCCGGCCGCCATATTGATACACCCAAGATCTTCATAAAAATAAATGGTGTCTTATGAGGCCAATTTGAAATAAGTGAATATAAGTTTTAAAATGCCAAGATGCGCGGCTGCCTTTTGCAGCGATAGTTATTTGAAGGGCTGTAATAAAACGTTTCATGCGTAAGTGAACATATAAACGCAAATTTGTCACTTTAATAGAAAAAATTGCTTTCGCTTGCTAGCTAGCTAATTAGCCGTGCCATTGACTTAAATAGACCGCTGACTAAAGCAAACGCTAGCGATCGATAATGGTCTCCAGCGAGCTACCTTAGCACCCTTCCCGTCGCGGGGACTGCATTGACTAAGCAGTCAATGTAATGAACAAGGTGGCTAACTAGCTAGCTACTTGTAATTGACATTCAAGGACAATATTTCTTACCTGCATAATATTTAAAAGATAGAAAACTCGCTTAGTCTGTTTATACAGAGCTCCAAAAGACAAGGAGGGGAGAAAGGCTTGGATGTTAGAAATGAGGGGGAAAAAAACCTTTCTCGATTCGTGCTGTGCAGTGATTATTTTTTGTGAGCAGTGCTTTAACGGGACACGGGCCAAGATGAAGCTTAGTAAAGGAGTAGCCAGAGTTAACCAGCACTTCCTTTTAACTACGTTTGCATTAGCCATATGATTCAGTACGAACAATTCGGCCAAGGGCAAATATGCTCAATCAGGGTACAATGAAGTGAGGAAACCAGAGAGTAATTTGATAAAATATACAGACATTCTTCAACGTTGCTTATAATGGCGAAAACTTTGAAGCAATTATCTTATCAGAGGGTCTTTAAAAGCCTCGGTCAACGTAACTGAACTTTTCTGCTCGCACTTGAACGTTGACACAAAGTCATATTTCGATCCTCCCTTCAGTAAGTGTGCAGCTTTCCATCCTCCAAGAAAGCACATATTTAAGGAGACAAAATGTCGCTCAGCACAGCGATACCAAAATCACCCCGAGTCGCACGCAAGTGTTTTTGAAAAAATAATTTCAATGAATGGGAGTGTACGTGCGAATTGAACTCCTGGTGTATACGCTCCTGGAACAGATGCTTCACTTGAGCGTGCCCTATCAGCAATGTAGTGTTCTCTCTCTCTCTCTCTCTATATATATATATACTGTATATATATATATGCCAACAGCGAAACCGCGCGCACGTAAGAGCAGGACAATTGCGACCCCAAAAAAGAAAACATTCGGAGCCGAAACTTAGACTCGTGGCCTACCGGCCCGAGTAAAAAACCAACACAGCGGGGTGAAAAAAATTGGGATCCCCTGGTTTAAATGTCTGTTACAATTAATTTCCAAGTAATTGAAAGAAAACCTGAACACTAAATGTAAAAAGTTAAAGATGACACATTTCATTGCATTTTGAAGCAAGAATAATTTTTATTTTGAACTTTTTGCAGTTTCAAAATCATAAAACAAGGTAAAAGGCCTTGTGCAAAAGTTTGGGAACCTTGTCAGCTAGTACTTTGTAACTCCTCCTCGGGCAACTATAACAGCTTGCAAACGCTTCCTGTAGCCGGCTGAGAGTCTCTCAGTTCTTGTCTTTGGAATTTTTCCCCAGTCTTTCTGACAGAACACCTCTAGCTCAGAAATATTCTTCGGCCTTCTTGAATGCACAGCATGTTTTAGGTGTCTCTGCAGATTTTCAATAATATTCAAGTCTGGGAACTATGATGGCCATTCATAAACCTTCATCGGTCTTTCCTGGAGGTACTTCATGGTGGATGTTGAGGTATGCTTTGTCTTGCTGGAATACCCAACGTCTCTTTAACTTCAATTTCTGGACTGAGCTTTGAACATTAGCCTCTAGAATGTCTGGATATTTGGTGGAATCCTGTGAACAGCTAGACCTGTGACTGCTACTCTTTTTGCAGCTCTTTTGCAGTGATGTGTGGTTCTTCGGAGCATTTCTCACCAGATCTCAGGCCATTCTATCTGAAATTTTCTTGGTCTTCCAGATCTTGCCTTTACTTCAATTTTTCCATTTTTTTTCCCCATTTTCTTGCGATGTTCCTGACAGTATAAATGGGTAGTTTGAAACATTGCAAGAGTTTTTTGTAGCCCTCTCCTTGTTGGTGGAAGTGAATTATCTTGATTTTGACATCCTTTGACAAGTGTTTAGAGGAACACATGGTTTTTAACACCAGACACAACAGCCACCGCAGTCGGATACTTTAGAAGGCAGGGAGTTACTTCAGAGTATATAGTTCAACCCTGGAATTATATTCACCTGACTCACTGAAGCCCTACCGAGTAAATCACCTGGGTCTGGGCCTTAGTAATCATCTTCTTAAAAGGTGACAAAGAATAATCCAGAAGGGTTCCTAAACCTTTGCACAGGGCCCTTTTTCCTCTCTTACCATTTAAAGTCTCAGAAAAATTTAAAAAAAAAAAAACCTTGCTTTTAAATTTGTAGAAAGGTGTCATGTTTAACTTTGAAAGCAAACCTGAACACTAAATGCTACAATCACTTGGAGATTAATTGTAACAGACATTCAAATCAGGGGTGCCCTAATTTTTGCACCCCACTGTATATCAATTGGCTATGGAGTATTTATTCTTTAAAGTTAAGGCTGTCTTGAATTATTGCTGCCATGGCAACCAAAATGACCAGAATTGTGGTCAAATGTAATCTTTCACTCCCAACAACTATCTGACAAGTTGTACGGAAAAAATTCCTCAGTATATGAAAATTGGTCTCGTTGGGGTAGTTACCACCGTAGGACCTGGCACAGGAGGTGTGAGGAGTGTTGGTGGTTTTGGTTTGATTGCGGTTTGACGGACTGTTACACAGCTGTAAAAACACAGCTTGAGCTGGTTCATGAGTCACTGGCTGAATCGGCACCAGTGGGGTGAACATGTAACCTGAGCTGAGGATCACAGTTTCCGTTCGCGGTGTTGCATCAGCATGTGTTTCTCTGCTCACAGGTACCTGGGTGTCGGACAGAGGACGTGCGGAGTAGCCATTTTGGGTCCTGAGAATGAAGCCATTCGGAAGGACCCTTCCTGGGTGGTGAAATAAACGTAACACCCCTGGAGCTGTGAAGAAAGGTTCCGCCGGCCTAACTGTGGCATCAGAGCTGATACAGCGAGACCCACACTGAGAGCTCAGCAGAACCAGCTCATCTCACACCACTAAAGCACTGTCACTGACCAGAGACGGACATCATCAGTGTCAGTTACTCAGTGTCCCTGAATATCTGCCGAGAACCAAACAAAACATTTTCATTTCATCATCCAGTGTCTCTCCACCCTCTCTGGTCTGTTGTCAGGCAAGATCAGGTGTGAAATAAAGAAGAAATTCAAGTGGGAAAAAAAAACTCAACTCATTCCCTACGGCAAGCTGCTGCCAACGGCACGGCAAATTCTACCATTCCCTACAGTAACCCGGTGCCAGCGGCGTGGATGACCATTTGGAGTTCGATGAAAACACTAAATCAGTTGACGATCGCGGTCATGAACCAGCTGTACTTCAGTACTATAAATTGTGTAATTTTCAGCGAAAGTATTTCATACAAACGTGACAATTTTATATAAAAGTATTCAGTATGGAATGAGTTAATCAATCCCATTGGCAAAATCCAAAATATTGGCGTTTCTTGAAAAAAACTGCATGCAGCGATGCTCAACGCGATGCAATCGGCCAGTTTCAAACCGATACGTTTTCCACGAGCACTGCTCTAGTTCCGCAGAAAAGTACACGTACTGAGATTCACTCAGGAATTGATGTATAAATAAAATATCTGCACATCGCTGAAAACAGTGTTGCTCAATAATCACACCTCACACGTACTTTTTCTCTTGCAGCGTTTGCTGGTGATCCACTCGTGCTTTCTGCCATTATTAACCCTTTCTTGTTTGGGCAGCCGCAATTGGTCACACGCCCTTTTAAAGCTTCTGCTCTTACATGAGCGTGACATGACTTCACGGGAAGATTCCAATATGTTTCCCGTAAGATACTGGACTTGCGTCGAAATAAATCCTCAAAGGCCAAATGTCAGATTTTAAATTTATCTCCTTCAAAAATTCCTCGTGGAATCTGTATGTTATGGACTTTACTTTCATAATGTTAAATTACACGCAGTGTGAAGACGCTGGAACATTAACAGAGGAGAAGCCACTATATCAAAAATAGCGAGTATCTGCTACGCATGTTCAGCCATGACAGTGTCCGTTAAGAGTGGTGTCGACGAGTCACACGTACTGCCGTATGCTGGGCGTTTTTCAGGGAGATGAGATGTCATAAATTTTAAAATAGTAACGTGGAGGATGGAATGTTTGGAGATTCTCTTGTAACCGAACCTAGGTGAACGTTTACCTTGTTTACCGTGGGTCCTTTTCCGTTAAAACACCTTGACTGATGATGTTTAGATGAATGAAAGCGATCAGGAGAGTGCTTCTCTGTACACCTGGCTGTACATGGCTGTACGCAGCACAGAGCTTCACTCCGGCCTCAGAGTAAATATGTTGTTTATCAATGTTTCCTATGCCTCAGAAATAAAGTATGAAAACTCATGAACTGCTGTGTTCTTCATTACTGGATGCTGTCCTCTTGTATGATCTGGAATCAGATTAAAGTTTCTTTTTATTCAAACATAAAAAATTCCATATCCCATGCCCATGTCATCCTAGCCAGTTTGCGACCGCTTCTTCTTCGGAAGCAACTTCACATCAAATGCCACAGTACGCCAGATGACCAACCAGCCACCAGTCTCCAGACTAATCCATTCAGCCCGCCTCCGACTCTTCGGCCACATTGCCAGAACAGCACCATCTCTCGAACTGGCCAACCTGATCAAGGAACCAGCCCCTCCTCACTGGTCCCGTCCTAGACGAAGACCCCGGACCTGGTGGCATGACCAGCTTAAGGCAGACCTGAGAGATGCAGGACTCAACCTCTCTTCAGCCTGGCTTGCTGCCGAGGACAGAACGAACTGGAGGGCCATCTGTCGAGGCGCTACGCTCCCTCGAGCCAGCGAGGATGAGCGAGTGAGAGAATAAAAAATCTGTCCAAATGGAGGGCATACTCCTGTTCTATTGAATCATTTAGTTTTAGCACCTATTAACAATTTTTAATGCTTTTATTTGAATTGGACTTGAGGTTATTGAACTGCATATCTGATGGCACAAATTGGCATGGCACAGAAGTTAAAACTAGAAGCATTTTACTGCAGGAAAGTTGGCTTAGGTTATTTTTTTTTTTTACTTCAAGTTCGTTTGGTACGATCTGAGGAGATGGGTAAAGTTGGAAACGCTTACAAGCATGTTAGGTGCACACTAGGACAGAACTATGAGTGCCCATTAGGGACAAAGTAACCCTTTTACCGCCATGAGTGGCCGTTGTGTTGACTGAAGTACTTGGATCACTGAAGATGATCATTGGGTTTACAGTGTTGGGTTTAGAGAAACTCCAGACTCATGGTGAATGTGAGGAGATCTTCTGAGGCAGGAGAAGTCACTGGTCCTGCAGAGAGTCCGATCTGCTTGAGTTTATTAATGTGGTGAATGTAAGAAGATTCTCTGTTTGGGGGAGTCTCTGGTCTGCTTGAGTTCATGAAAATCACTCGAGACCTAAAAAAAAAAGGTGAGGTGAGTTTATCCTGTGATCAACTTCCTTAATTGCTCAATTCAGAGCATTATAATAACAACAACAACAAATATTATCTAGCCAAAACTCTATAATCCCGAGAGTTTCTCTCAAATTTACTCTCCTCAAGACACTGAGCTGACTGATGAATCCCTGCTGATATATCTGAGCTAGAGGACTGTATGTCAGAGTTCAAGTGGCAGATGTCCTGGAACTGATTGGATCCTCAGGAACAGTTGAAATACTCTGGCTCCACGTGGCCCCTCTTCTATTTGGTCCTACTGATGGGGTTAATCTGGGAACTCATGACGGTCCCTAGCGCCTGGCTTCTGGACTCCAAAACTTGTTTCTACAAAAATAGCCTGAGAAGTCTGGCTGAGAACTATCCTGGTTTGTCCATCATTACTACGCTCTCCAAACTATTATCCATGATCATTTTTCAAAGAATATGAAGTCTATGAATGCATCTTAACGCCCAACACAATTTGGGTTCAGGAAGAACCGCTCTACCTGTGACTCCAGTGACTTCGAGTTCTGGAGATCGACCTTCAGAGCCCAAAGCTCATCTCCACACTTTGAGCTTTAGACTGGCACTAAGGGCTTCATAAACGATGTGGGACTTTATTTTGGCATGTCTCTAGGATGCCGACAAGGGTTTCTTGACGGTCTTACTATCTTTACCATGTTCATGGCCTTTGTCATTCATTGTGTCAGTCAAATATCTCGAGTCTTCTTGACTCTGGAGCTCGAATAGGATTTGCTATACCAAACATAGTATCACCTCACTGCCTCCCTACTTGTACATCTCACGGCATAATCTGAGTGTCTGAGGTGATGTGTGCAGACGGCATTGCTTCTGGTAATATTGAATAACTCTTTCAGAAGATTTGGATTAAAAATGTCCTACAAGAAAACATGCACCATGGCTTTTAATGCAGATGAGAGCGTTACAGAGCAGGTCTGCCTACAGCCATTAACAGAAGGCCCATAAAATATGAGAAAATGTAGATATCGGGAGCTCCTGATCTCCAACCCAAACAGAAAGTCGTTGGATTTCCTGCTCCTTAGAATACCGTCAGCCTTCGAGAAACGGGATGAACTAAAGGACGGTAGAGACTTGTTTCCATAACCCAGAATGCCCTACCCAGAATACTGTTGACAAACTTCGTGTATTGGTTCCCAGTTCTTTCTCGGCCAAGGGCATTCTGGGTAGGGCATTCTGGGTTATGGAAACAAGTCTCTACCCTAAAGGACATCCTCACAGATCGTGAGATAAACCTCAGTACCCATGTAAGAATTCTAGCAGCGTGTGTTTGATCCCGCCTGTTATACAGTGCCCAAGCATGGGAACCGACTAACGCGGAACCCAACGAGACCGAGGTTGTCTGGAGCAGCTTCTTCAGGAACCTGATCTCTGGAGGATGGACACAGAGGAATGCGTCACCAAAGACAACGGAGAAAAGGAGCTGACGCAGAAATCATAGCAGATGGGGAGCTTGACTGGGCATACAAGATATCCAACACTCGACTACACGAGATTTGCCAAACACGACCAATATCAGATTTTGGCCGCACACAGTATCTAAAGTACGTAACGCACATCAGTGCTCGAGGATACTGTCTGTGGGCAGGGCACAGGTACTGTGCTGCATCGTGAATAACGAGGACTTCACACACCGGTAAGATCAGAGGTTTCCAGCACCCAAGGCTGACTTCGCACCACCAGGGGAAAAACATGATGATGATGATGTGGCCAGTGTGTGTCTGCAGTGAGTCTGGAGTAAGGCCATCACACATACAGATTCATGTTTATGCTCCATTATATATACTTCATTCTTTAATGTGACACATTACACACGCTGATTCTTGTGTATGTATATATATATCGATCTCATTCTTTAATGTGACATTCAGTAACACTACAGTTTCTGCATTGCATTGCACACAAACACAGTCATTGAGGCGACCAGTGACCACCGGAGTTGGACACATTCGGACTGGGGAACATCAGAAAGTGCCGTTACCATGGCGACAAAAGACAACAAACAAACAACAGCAGCTCATGAGGCGTACATGAGGTAAGCCGTATTGGTGAAAACTCCCCTAAAAAGTGCTGAAACTCCACCTCCTCGATCCGGCGTTCCTGTGTGGGGGGGGTGGTGGGGAGTGATTGCTGACATCATTATGAAGGGTACGGTAGTGGTTTTGCTGGGGGGTAGGGGGGTTGGCAGTTGAGTGGCAGGTGGGTCCGCAGGGGCACTTGTTTGGGTAGTTTGTGTACAAGTGTGGGGACAGCATTACATTCGGGGGCCTGGGGCTCCTCCATTCATTACCCTGCTACACAAACCTGCCCCCCCTCCTCAGACTCCCTACATCCATAATGCACACACACACACACACACACACACACACACACACACACACACACACACCTCTACATGCCTCAGACCATTCCTGCATTTCTCAAACTTTGGATTAAAAAAAAATCCCACTGGGGACTGGAGATTTTTTTTTCTGAACCCTTCAGAATAAATCAATGCGCAGGGATGTGTTTTTGGTTTGTGAAAAAGATGACCTGTCTCTCTCCTTTACCCTGATAAACACAGACATAAATACCGACTGACAGTGATGACTGAGGAACTCCTGCGCATTCATCTGGAGAAACGATGCTTTTGATCCTGTAAGCGAATACGAACTCTGGGTTATATCACACTTCCAAGGCCTGTAAAGGGGGTGGGGTTTAATTTGGCAGGGGGGCAGTTTTGACAGCGGGGGGCGGAGTTTAGATGGCTGGGTCAGACTGTTGGTTCCGGACCACGTGTTCCAGCTGACCCGAGTCGGACACGTCGTAGCTCGCCTTGTACTTCGCCAAAATCTTCATCAGGGGGCGGAGCTTCAGCCACCACTGTTCCTTTGGGATTCTGTGGCTGGAGGGAGAGAGGAGAACTATGCTGAACACAAGACACAAAACGGGGCCACATTACAGGACAACCCAGGGTCACATTAAAGGACACAATGTGGGGCCACAATTCAGGACAATACTTGGGGCCACATTACAGGGCATGACCTGGGTCCACATGTCATTACAGAGCTGGGTCCTGTTTAACAAAGCAGAGTTACAGAGTTATGGATAACTGCATTTAGTAAAACCTGTAGCACCTTTTTTATAACTTCAGTTTTCCACTTAGTCTCTCAGGTCTCAGTGAGCCCCCTCACACAGCTAACTCAGTAATCCTGCTTTTTCAAGTGGCCCAACTAACTCAGTCCTACTCTGTATTGACTGCACTCTGAGAGATATAAGGCTTGGACTGTAATATAACTGTACTGTGAGAGATATGAGGCTTGGACTGTAATATAACTGTACTGTGAGAGATATGAGGCTTGGACTGTAATATAACTGTACTGTGAGAGATATGAGGCTTGGACTGTAATATAACTGTACTGTGAGAGATATAAGGCTTGGACTGTAATATAACTGTACTGTGAGAGATATGAGGCTTGGACTGTAATATAACTGTACTGTGAGAGATATGAGGCTTGGACTGTAATATAACTGTACTGTGAGAGATATGGGGCTTGGACTGTAATATAACTGTACTGTGAGAGAGATGAGGCTTGGACTGTAATATAACTGTACTGTGAGAGATATGAGGCTTGGACTGTAATATAACTGTACTGTGAGAGATATAAGGCTTGGACTGTAATATAACTGTACTGTGAGAGATATGAGGCTTGGACTGTAATATAACTGTACTGTGAGAGATATGAGGCTTGGACTATAATATAACTGTTCTGTGAGAGACATGAGGCTTGGACTGTAATATAACTGTACTGTGAGAGATATGAGGCTTGGACTGTAATATAACTGTACTGTGAGAGATATAAGACTTGGACTGTAATATAACTGTACTGTGAGAGATATGAGGCTTGGACTGTAATATAACTGTACTGTGAGAGATATGAGGCTTGGACTATAATATAACTGTACTGTGAGAGATATGAGGCTTGGACTGTAATATAACTGTTCTGTGAGAGATATGAGGCTTGGACTGTAACATAACTGTACTGTGAGAGATATGAGGCTTGGACTGTAATATAACTGTACTGTGAGAGATATGAGGCTTGGACTGTAATATAACTGTACTGTGAGAGATATGAGGCTTGGACTGGAACATAACTGTACTGTGAGAGATATGAGGCTTGGACTGTAATATAACTGTACTGTGAGAGATATGAGGCTTGGACTGTAATATAACTGTACTGTGAGAGATATGAGGCTTGGACTGTAATATAACTGTTCTGTGAGAGATATGAGGCTTGGACTGTAATATAACTGTACTGTGAGAGATTGAGGCTTGGATTGTAATATAACTGTACTGTGAGAGAGATGAGGCTTGGACTGTAATATAACTGTACTGTGAGAGATATGGGGCTTGGACTGTAATATAACTGTACTGTGAGAGAGGTGAGGCTTGGACTGTAATATAACTGTACTGTGAGAGATATGGGGCTTGGACTGTAATATAACTGTACTGTGAAAGAGATGAGGCTTGGACTGTAATATAACTGTACTGTCAGAGATATGAGGCTTGGACTGTAATATAACTGTACTGTCAGAGATATGAGGCTTGGACTGTAATATAACTGTACTGTGAGAGATATGGGGCTTGGACTGTAATATAACTGTACTGTGAGAGATATGAGGCTTGGACTGTAATATACCTGTACTGTGAAAGAGATGAGGCTTGGACTGTAATATAACTGTACTGTGAGAGATATGAGGCTTGGACTGTAATATAACTGTACTGTGAAAGAGATGAGGCTTGGACTGTAATATAACTGTACTGTGAGAGATATGGGGCTTGGACTGTAATATAACTCTACTGTGAAAGTGATGAGGCTTGGACTGTAATATAACTGTACTGTGAGAGATATGAGGCTTGGACTGTAATATAACTGTACTGTGAGAGAGAGGAGGCTTGGACTGTAATATAACTGTACTGTGAGAGATATGAGGCTTGGACTGTAATATAACTGTACTGTGAAAGAGATGAGGCTTGGACTGTAATATAACTGTACTGTCAGAGAGATGAGGCTTGGACTGTAATATAACTGTACTGTGAGAGATATGAGGCTTGGACTGTAATATAACTGTACTGTGAGAGATATGAGGCTTGGACTGTAATATAACTGTACTGTGAGAGATATGAGGCTTGGACTGTAATATAACTGTACTGTGAGAGATATGAGGCTTGGACTGTAATATAACTGTACTGTGAGAGAGATGAGGCTTGGACTGTAATATAACTGTACTGTGAGAGAGAGGAGGCTTGGACTGTAATATACCTGTACTGTGAAAGAGATGAGGCTTGGACTGTAATATAATTGTACTGTGAGAGATATGAGGCTTGGACTGTAATATAACTGTACTGTCAGAGATATGAGGCTTGGACTGTAATATAACTGTACTGTGACAGATATGAGGCTTGGACTGTAATATAACTGTACTGTGAGAGATATGAGGCTTGGACTGTAATATAACTGTACTGTGAGAGAGATGAGGCTTGGACTGTAATATAACTGTACTGTGAGAGAGATGAGGCTTGGACTGTAATATACCTGTACTGTGAAAGAGATGAGGCTTGGACTGTAATATACCTGTACTGTGAAAGAGATGAGGCTTGGACTGTAATATAACTGTACTGTCAGAGATATGAGGCTTGGACTGTAATATAACTGTACTGTCAGAGATATGAGGCTTGGACTGTAATATAACTGTACTGTGAAAGAGATGAGGCTTGGACTGTAATATAACTGTACTGTGAGAGATATGAGGCTTGGACTGTAATATAACTGTACTGTGAGAGAGATGAGGCTTGGACTGTAATATAACTGTACTGTGAGAGAGATGAGGCTTGGACTGTAATATAACTGTACTGTGAAAGAGATATGAGGCTTGGACTGTAATATAACTGTACTGTGAGAGACGTCAGACTCGGACCGTAATGTGGCTGTATTGGGAGAGAGATGAGGCTTGGCGCTCGTGTGACTGTATTGTGAGAGAGATGAGGCCTGGCGTTCGTGTGACTGTATTGTGAGAGAGATGAGGCCTGGCGTTCGTGTGACTGTATTGTGAGAGAGATGAGGCCTGGCATTCGTGTGACTGTATTGTGAGAGAGATGAGGCCTGGCGTTCGTGTGACTGTACTGTGAGAGAGATGAGGCCTGGCGTTCGTGTGACTGTATTGTGAGAGAGATGAGGCCTGGCGTTCGTGTGACTGTATTGTGAGAGAGACGAGGCCTGGCGTTCGTGTGACTGTACTGTGAGAGAGATGAGGCCTGGCGTTCGTGTGACTGTATTGTGAGAGAGATGAGGCTTGGCGCTCGTGTGACTATTGTGAGATGAGGCTTGTAGCTCGTGTGTCCGGGCTGGTTTCCTACACAAAGTCACTCTCATCCTTCAGCTGGTTGATGGGTTGAAACACCAGAGCTCTCCGACGCATCCCCAGCAGACAGGCAGAGTCCTCCGCGTTCGTGAACACCTTCCCTGTGTGCGCAAATACAGTGTTATAAAACACGCAAACACACCCTCCCTGTGTGTCATAATATAGTGTTACAACTTATCAATACACACCCACTCCCTGTGGACAGAAATACATTGTTATTGCAAATACAAACGCACATCCTTCCTGTGAAGAGAAATAAACTGTTACTACGTTAAAATGCGCAGACACACACACGCACACCCTCTCTGTGTCCAGAGATACTTATCTCATATAAATACTCACATCCACACCCTGTCTGCGTGCAGAAATATACTGTTACGATGTGTATAAACACACACACACACACACACACACACACACACACACTCACACACTCACTCAAAAACCTTCCCTCGGAGCAGAATCATACTGTACTGACACTCAGAAAGACGCCTGTCCTGTACGGGAATCCACACCTCCGCACTTGACTGTTCGCACTGCAAGACAAACTCATGAACACCCACAGTTCACTCACAACACACACACGCGCACATACACACAGCTCACGTCTACGAAACACAAACTATCTCCAGTTTGTAACTCAAAACTTTCATCTAATCCTCACAGCACATCTAAATTTATATCAGAAACTTGTGGAACATAAATATCAGATGTGCACAAATTTTTCCTCCACTAAATTTGCCTCTTCCAAAGTTTATTTCTGTCATTCTGGAAATATTCTTCATTTTTTAAGCATTTTTTCAATCTTTTTTTAGATAATTTCTTCAATGGAAAAGCTTTTTGAATGTTTCAGTATATTTAAACTGTAATGCCTTGTATTACCATGAGTTGTTGTTCCCTTTGTTAAATTGAATTAAAGTTACTTGGACTGTTGGACACACAGCCAGCTTTAATCATGTTAGTGAGGTAGTTTCCCTCCATCTAAATGCCATCTGTGCAGACAAGGGATTGGATGACACACTGCCTCAGTCCCCCAAGGGTTTCGCAAAAATCAGCCATCAATATCGTACGAAGAAGGAGAGGATATCGTCTCTCAGACTGTGTGAGAGACAGGGCTGGGCTCTGGCCGTAACACAGTCATGCACGAATTCCACACAAGCTTGGGTTCAAATCATCCGCTCAGGGAGGCAGTTTCACAGACACCAATGAAGCCTGATCCTGGAACAAAGTGAATCTTTTATGGAGAGTGTTTATTCAGAAGTAATTTAGGACCAGGCCAAACCTGTAGCCTGTGACGTCTGTTTGCCTGTGCTGTGAAGCCCTATTCGCTCAGCGAGCTGATGTCACTCATCACCTGTACATGATCGGTGACAGTAATGCCACATTCGGCAGGACTGATGCGTTATCGACCGCAATCCCCCAGCGCTATTGTTCAGAAACCACTGCAGGCTCCCGGGTCACGAGCAGGAGACTGATTTTATTGCCTTAATGCAATATAAGCGCAATTAAATTAATGAGAGAGCTGAAGCGAAACATTTGGATGTGCCCGCGTTGCCGTGGTTACCTTGTCTGTAGGACTCGTTCAGTTTCGCAGAGAGCCACTGCATGGCCTTGGCAGAGATCTTGGTTCCATAGTTCCGGTCAAAAGGAGATGGGGAACCACCCTTCAAGGACAAGAACACCAATTTAAATCATCAACATTTGTTAATTAGCTGGTTTCAAGACGAGGCTGGTAAACCCACTCTTTGATCCACCCAACAAGACCCTAAACCCTTTCTATGAAATATAGATTTGTGTCTTTTAATGATTTCTCCATTTTTTTTGGATTAAAGGGCATCTAAAGTCGATTCCCGTTGTTTTTGTTTATTGGCCAATCAGCGAGCTGCACCAGGACGTTCAATGTCCCGTCTGAGAATCGACTTAAGATGCCCTTTATAAGTGACATCTCTTGGTTCCTGCTGATCACAGAAGTTGGTATGCTCACCTCGGAGGAATCAAACAAGGATATTGGTGCAGAGTGCTCTAATTTTCTGTCCTGTTTTGGACTTTCTCGTGCATTCTCTCCTTAACTCATTATGCAAAGTAGTACGTTACAGTTACATTGTTACGGAACTCTTTCGCTGTTGCAGTAGTTTGTTGCTATTGCATCTACTTATCGCAGTAACAGATTTCTTTGGCAGTTGCGCATTTCAGTATCATGTAGCAAGATGACAGTATAACACGTTGCAGTGGCCTGCTGCAGTTGTCCGCAGCATTAGCTTGTTGCCGGGAGAATGTTGCAGGTGAGTGTTGCAGTTGCAGAGAGTGGCGGTGTGTTTCTGTAGCTTTTCTCAGAGGCACGTCATAGGATGTTGCAGTAGCGTGTTACGTTAGTTCGTCACGGTTGCCTGCAACAGTAGCACGTAGTGTGGTGAGGTAACGTGTTATGGTAGCATGTTTTAGTATGTTGCCATGGTGTGTTTTGGTTGCATGTGGCTATAGCATGTTACAGTAGGGTGTTATGACATTTTACAGTAGCATGTGACGGCATGATGCAGTAGAATGTTTCAGTAGCATGTAGCTGTACTGTTATCACCAGCTGCTGTAGCTTGTCGTAGCACCTCTGGCAGTAACATGTTGTGATGTGGTGGCATGTTGTTGTACATGTTGCAGTCACAGGGTGTGTTGTGGTTTCCTGTTAGCGGTACCTGTTGCATGTGTCCCAGTACGTTCTTCCGGCAGTCGAACACACCTGATCCCTCCTCAGTGTAGAGCTGGTAGATGAAGTCTGTGGTGTAATGAACACTGCAGTTCTCATTCCTGTAACCACACAACACCGCCAAATAGACATGACCCTCTGATTATATTTATCATTGATATCTGGATGAGTTTAACACCAAAACATTCTCTTACTTGCAAAATATCCGTATTATAATGTGGAATTTTAGCAGAAAAGGGAGCTGTGGCTGTTTGGCGTCGTGCACTAACTGTGTGTCCTGCATTACCACACACTCGCTGAAATTATTGGATAGAAAAATGAATGATGTTTCCCGTTTCCACATTTTCCAGAATAATCATGTGGGGATTTGAACAGGCGCAGGACAGTGATGGTATGCACTGTGCAGCCTAATGAAACTTCTCATGCTGCTTAAAAACCCCGATGAAGCACGACTGAGATACTGGGCTCTGAGTGTGGCTGTGTGCGATAGAGGTGAATGTGAGAATGATCGTGCGATAAGCCCAATTCACCTCCTGTTAGCACTCCTCCCTATCGGGCCTTTTCAAACAGGGTCGTGGTTTCACTCCTGAGGCCTTTTAAACTCTGGTCAGAGCATAGTTTGAAAGGACTGGTTGACTGTGCCAAATAACCGCATGGTGACCAACTACTGCCATTTTCTTTGAACTCTCTCTCTCTCTAAAACTCGCAATATACTCTGCCTGTCTCTCTCTCTCTCTCTCTCTCTCACCTCAGGATCAATCCCCTCTGAATGCTGGTCTTCATTTTCTGGGTCAGGTGTTCCACGTTGGCCTGCAGTCAGACACAGAGTGAGGTTAGCGGTTAGCACAGGTCACTGACAGCGGCTAATGTCCCTGCTACATTAGCATGGGGAGCAGGCCGTGAGAGGCTGGCTCGGTCACTGACGCACGAGACTCCCCGCGGGATTCATGTTTGTCACGCAGCCGAGGGAACGTCACCTCGCTGGGCTGGTGGGTCTCTGGTGTGGGAGTGTTGCTGGAGTGCATCTCCCTGATGGGTTTTATAGAGTCAGTTATGTCCATACATTCATCAGATCCTCAGCAGTTATATTCATTTCTGCCCGGCTGTATGATAAATATGACCAAGGACAAGAACAATACTCACAAGGCTGGAACAATCTGGAATGTTCCAACTGTATAGATTCGACATGCACTGCTCCTGTATCTGGGAGCTCGCCGCCATTTTTACAGAAACCGTGCGCTGAATTCTCTCCTCGCTGTGTGTTACACAGGGCCTCATCACTACCGATCCTGTCCCAGAAATTATGGAGCGTAAGATTTCTCTTCTCTACAGGGCCGTCAGACTGTGGGTTTCTGCATGTATGTGTCCCAGAACAGGATATCCTGTTACCTAACTACAACCCCAATTCCGAAATAGTTGGGACAAAGGTAAATTGTGAATAAAATTAAAACGCAATGACTTTCAAATATCACCAGCGAGTATATTATTCACAATAGAACAGAGATAACATAGCAAATGTTGAAACTGAGAAATTTTACAATTTTATCCACAAAATTAGGTCATTTCAAATTTGATGGCTGTTACAGGTCTCAAAAAAGTTAGGACAGGGGCCTGTTTACCATGGTGTAGCATCCCCTCCACGACGCCTATGATTTCCAACAAGAATGTCAAATTTGGACTCGTCTGACCACAGCACACTTTGCCACTTTGCTACAGTCCGTTTTAAATGAGCCTTGGCCCACAGAACACGGCAGCGCTTCTGGATCATGCTCAACAATGGCTTCTTTTTTGCATGATAGAGTTTTAGGTGGCATCTGTGGATGGCACGGTGGACTGCGTTTACAGACAGTGGTTTCTTGAAGTATTCCTGGGCCCATGTAGCAAAGTCAATGACAGAATCATGCTGGTGAGTGATGCAGTGACGTCTGAGGGCCCGAAGATCACAGGCATTCAGTAAAGGTCTTCGGCCTTGTCCCTTACGCAAATTTTTCCAGTTTCTCTGAATCTTTTGATGATGTTATGCACTGTCGATGATGAGACCTTCAAAGCCTTTGTAATTTGACATTGAGGAACATCGTTTTTATAGTATTTCACAATTTTTTTGACGCAAGCCTTCACAGGTTGGAGAGCCTCTGGCCATCTTTACTTCTGAGAGACTCAGCCTCTCTAAGACATCCCTTTTATAGCCAATCATGTTACACACTGACTGCCAGTTAACTTAATTACTTGCTAAATGTTCTTTCAGCTGATTCTCTCATATATTAAATGCTTTTTCAGCCCTTTTTTTTTTTTTTTTTTGCCTGTGTCCCAACTTTTTTGAGACCTGTTGCAGCCAGAAATTTTGAAATAAGCTCATTTTGCGAATAAAAATGAAAAATGTCTCCATCTCAAAATCTGAAGTGTTATCTCCTGTAAATGACATATTGGCTCATGTAATCTGAATGTCATTGCATTTTGATTTTATTCACAATTTACACTTCGTCCCAACTATTTCGGAATTGGAGTTGTATTTTCAGATATGGATGGAAATATTTGGCACTATAAGTTATTTATTTCCTATTTTTTTCCCCCTAACTTCAACAGAATGTGTTGAAAAGCACATAGTTGTCAGAAAGGCCTCGGACTTGCAAAGGGAAAAATCATTCGACCGGCCTGAACTAATATCAGATCATGCCTGGGCCAGTGGGCCTCATGGTCAGAATCGTTCCTGTACCGTTCCTGATGATATATCCTCATTCATACCTCACTGCTGCGCCGTGGTAATGTCCTGTCTCCTGTCTCCTTTGTGTTCTCCATGTTTACAGAGGCAGTACATCACTCTCACTCGCACCTCACCGACAGCTTCAATCAAGAGCTGGCGTCATGCGCCAACCTCAGCATAGCGCTCAAATAATAATCATTCCTCAGCTATTAATAACCGCAAGTCACCCGCCACTACCGAGAACAGAGCCCCTCCGTCTGGGCGCCAGCGGTCCGTCTGATCACTGACCGAGACAGAGGATCTAAACTCCACCCTCACACTCTTCCATCTGTTGGATTACTGACTCAGACAAACAGCCCAAAACTACACCCTCACACTCCTCAAGGTCCTTTCACAAAATGTAGGGTTAAAAAAATTGAGCAGACATTTCCTTGGTACCAAAGTTTGACAAGGCCTCCACCATCATAATAAGCTGAACATTAAAATATTCTGTTGGGAAAAATATTGAGTTATGTACAGTTTTTTTTTGTTATCAGTGAGGCTTCTGTATTCGTGTTTTTATCTGGTGTGGAAAATGGATGCCAGAAGTCTCATGGATATCCTTTCAAATGTAGTCCCAGGGGTATCCTTTAAAAACTGCACCCTCCACCGTAACCCTTCTCATTATTTTCTGACTGTAACTGGGCAAAAACCAACTCTTTTCCTCTAAATCGGTTGGAGCTTGAGGGGTCTTTGGTACTTTCTGGTTCTTCGCCCTTGTTTCTCAAATCAGGATCATGGAGTTAGCCTGATACCGGCACTGAATAAAATCAGGACCCCTCCTGAATCTGGAATGTGAACTGACCTGGAATATACCATTTTCATGTTTGCTCCGTGCAGTGCTCTTGCTAAATCTCTAGTGCGGCTCTGAGAAACTCAGTCCTGGCGCTCACAGAGTTAATAAAACAGCACCTGCAGGTCTCGGATGTCAAAAGGCTCCTCGTAGATGTAGGCTGCATCGGCTCCAGCCGCGAGGCCCGCCACACTGGCGAGGTATCCGCAGTACCCGCCCATCGTCTCGATGATGAAGACGCGCCTCTTGGTCCCGCTGGCTGACTGCTTGATGCGGTCACACGTCTGACGGGGCACACACAGGAGAGTCAGTCACTGCCAGTATTACAGCACTGCGTTTGAACAGACTCTGCGGTGAGCAGGTAATATCTCTCAGGGATGAAAGGGTTCCACCGTTTCTGGTTCTTTTGTCTTTCGTATTGATTTAGAAATACAGAAAAAAAGTTTACTTTTTGGGGATTTAAATCTGAAGATCTGCACATGTATAACTGATTAATAGTTCATTCTTATTGGCTGTGGCACTTGTAAACCATGTCAACACGGTTTTTTTACCTTTTTAGCTCACCAGGAGATGGACAGACTGAGCTCTTAGGATCGGGCAGCGTCCAGTGGCATCGCCGTGGTCACGGTCATGTTCAGTTAGCGAAATCAATCACAATCTTCTCCGACGAAACCACTGGTTCCTTGGGACCATGTATTTTTAAATTTGTTGATATTTTTAAAAAATGTTTTTTTTTGGATTTTTCACTTTTTTTTTTAATTTATTTTTTTTAAATTTCCCGATTCAAAAAATGTGCATAGTTTAATTATGGCTAAAAATGATGCAACTATGCTCTTTAGTGGCTGCCCAGTACTCTGTGACATGGCGAGATTTACATGGGTTCTAACCATAGACTATAAAAAGATGGACGCAGCACTGGGGTCTGAAAACTGAGGCCAGTGTAGAAATCTTCAAAATTTACATTCTATTTATTGGCCAGCAGATGGCGATGTCGGTGGTTGCAGAGAGAAGTTCAATCCTCTTGAAGACTATGAGAAAATGACCCTACTTTCCCACCAGATTTATAATTTAAATAATGATTTTCCACATTATTGTATTTATTGCAAGTTTCAAGTCTCCTTCGATATATCATGATGTTCATTTTTGTAAATAATGGTGACAAATGGACGAGAATAAAGGATTAAGCCATGTCTGATACAGTAAGATCCACCCGTAGCTCCACCCCTCGCTCCTCCCCGGATATTCAGTTCAGGCTCTCGTCCAATAAGAGTCACATCCGGTTACTTCAAAATGACAAAATGGCAAAATTCAAATTGCCAAAATTGAGCCTTCCTCACTGGTTTGCTTGGAAACAATGGGTGACGTCACGGTTGCTTTCTCCATCTTTTTATGCATACATACGGTTCTAACCGGTTTTGAATACCGGCTGGTGAGCTACAGGGCGAGTGGTCTTATTTTTTTCTGTTTCATTTCTTACAAATAATCTTCAAGTGCCACTAAACTGAGAAACAGAAACTCCACAGAAACCCTGTCATCCCTCATCCTTCCAGATGATAAGCTAACAGCGCTAGTGAACAGCAGCAGGAGGTCATAGCACAGAGCAGTGCGCTGTTAAGCCAGACATAAACAACACCGACCATATAAACACTGACCCATCCACACAGCCAAGCTACACATACACACAAACAACCAAAAACAAAGCCAGCCAATCCACACAGAGTTGGTGATTCAAACCTTTACATCTTCAAACATTTTAGCTTCTAACCTGACAAAGAACGCATACAGTGAGACTTTTATATTCCGCTGTACAAAATTCATCAGGTTCTGCTTCATTGTAGCAGGAAGATTTCATAAAATCCCATTCAGTTTTAGTTTATGAACTCCTGTTCCAGTTCACTGTGGAGAAACCTCATTCTCGGAGCGCTCCAGGCATGTAGTTAGCCTGAAAATTTATCGTGGGAATAATCAGGACCTCCAACTGTCATGTTCCCATGCGGCGTCTAAGTTCAGAAACTTCCAGAAAGGGTCACACATCTGTTTCAGGAGGATGCTTTTACCAAAAGTTACCCTCCTTTAGCAGTACATTTAAAATGCTTTAAATCAAATGTGGTGTTCTACGCCAATGGTGCTTCATTCTAGTCTTTCCCAATTCCAAAGGTTTTTTCTATATAAATTTCAGCCATAATGCAAGCTCCTCGTTGGCCCTGACATATTCTGATAAAGGATTATATAGATCAGTGGTTCTCAAACTGGTTCCTGGCAGACCCCTGTGTTTGCTGATTTTTGCTGAAAAGCACTGGCAATTTCACTGCATTTACCGCTGTAATGTAGGCATATCTTGAGAAACCTGCACAGAAAATATCATTAAACTAAAACACTGATGGAGCCAAAGGAAAATATAGACTGAAATAACGTAAATCAACTACAGAAGTTAAACTACCCCTTCCAGTACTTATCAACTGGCTGCTGTAGCGCTATGAAAATAGTCAATTCAGCCACCATATCAATGCTATATATCAGGACCAGAAAATGTATTGCAACTCTAAATTATGTTCTGTACCGGCAAATACACAAATTGCTGTGGCCCTGACATATTTATGACTGTGCTTTATAATTCTATTGCTGGTAAAAGAAAAAAAATCTCTAAAAGGTCCATATATTATCTGTGGGCTACACTGGAAGATATTCGATTCCAGTTTGGGATTTTGGCTGAAATGATTAGCTGGCTACCTGCGTTAGAGTAAAATGATAATTCTGAGCTGCCTTGTGCAGCCGGTGAGTTTTCCCGAGGCTGGGAAAGGGCCTTACCTCCACGATGGCGTTGAGCGACGTGTCCACGCCCAGGCTGAAATCTGTGCCGGGCACATTGTTACTAATGGTGGCTGGTAGCATACACAGCGGTACGCAAAACTCCTCAAAGCCAGAGCGAGCCTCGTACAGCTGAATCAGGCTCTCCAGGGCCTGGGGCAGGCAGCACACAGCAGTTAGACCAGCAGGGGGCACCCCTATTGCTTGAACCCTGAGCCGCACCAATTTATCGCCCCTCTGTGCTCCTGCCTGTGTCCTGCCCAGACTCGGGTTCTAACAGCACTTATTCTGTGATTGATTAAGCCTGCCTGGTGTACTGGTACACATGAAATGAACACCAGTGTAAACACCATCCATCGGCTCGTTCGAGCTCCCTCAGATTCACCAAGCAGGATCAGCAGAGCGCAGAATGGTGTCCGAATCCAGAGCAAATACTGTTTGAACCCTTGTCTGGTCCCTCCAGGCAGCTTGGCTTTCCATTGGCTGAGAGGATGAAGTGGGCGGGTTTGTGCACAGTGGCGCGTTTGCTCCACAGACAGGGTGCGCTGGCGGTGTACAGGCGTTTGGTTAGCGCTAGGATAGTGCTGAGTGCGAGCGTGAGGACAGTGCTATTAGCTGGATCATGGTCACGTCTGGGCCAAGACAACACTTTATCATCAGACGAAAACAAATCTGTGATTCGCAGGTTTTTTATGGGTTAAAAATACAAATCCAGCATACAGTCAATCAAAGAATTCTCGGTCACACTTTAATTGAAGTGTTGCTCATAAAGGCTTTATACAGCATGCATAATGCCTTTATAAATGAGACATAATGTGTTCATAAATCATGCAGAAGCAAATGTCATGCTTTGTAAAAGGTGAAATAATTAATCCTTATTCAGCATGTGATGCCAAATGAGACAATGACAATGTCACTTAGCTGACAATGTCACCCTTAATGACATTTAGCCACTAGCTAAGTGACATTGTCAGTTATATTACATTTGGCATCAGATCCTGAATAAGGATGTGTTATTTCACCCTTTACACAGCATGACATTTGCTTATGTATGATTTATAAAGACATTATGTCTCATTTATGCATGCTGTATAAAGCCTTTATGAGCAATACTTCAGCTAAAGTGTGACCGAATTCTCTTTCATCCTCGCACGTACATGCAAGTATTATGACTGTTACAAACTGACTCTTGCGATGAGCAATGTTGTACTTTAATTCAAATTTTATTTGTCCTTGCCACAATCTTCACTTGTGAGTGTGCAGTCACTCAGTGTCCTGTATTTAAAAAAAACAGTTTGTGTTTAAGATGTTCAGTTAGAGCCCTGTTCACTGGCCAATCAAAGCAGAGGTCTTTGGATGGGACAACCGATCAGAAGAGCTTGTTCCTCAGGAGAGGTCCACAAATATAACAGGCAGTGAATTGCCTTAAAATGATTGAATTTTATGGGGTTTCTTGCGAAAAAGTTAATGAACCTCCATTTTAGATATCCAAAAATACACTTTAGTGGCAATACGAAGCATGATATGGGACCTTTAGTTCTGTCAATAATGCATACATGTGCATTTCTTGCCAATGATTTGACCATACAAATGATCAATCTTACAGTCTGCTACCATAGATATATACATTTGGAACACTAGAGTACTGATGATGTCATAGTTACATTACACAAATTGAAACACCTGGCCGCTATATTGATACAACCAACCTCTTCATTAAAAAGAATGGTTGCCTATGAGGCCAGTTTCAAATAAGTTAACATAATCGTTGAAATGCCAAAATGTGTGGCTGTGTTTTGCCGCAATATTAATTCAAAGCGCTGTAATAAAACGTTTCATGCGTAAGTTATCATAGAAACACAAATTTATTACTATAATGGAGAAAATCGTGTTGGCGTGCTAACTGGCTAATTAGCCATCCCAATAACTTGATGAGACTGCTGAAGAAAAGCAAACGCTAGCGATAACAGTTAACAGTCATCAGCTAGCTACCTCGGTAACCTTACCATTGCAGAGAATGCATTGACTAGGCAGTTAATAAGATTAACAAGGAAGCTAACAAGCTATCTACTCGTAATTGACATTCAACGGCAATACTTCTTACCTGCAAAATATTTAAATTAGCACTTCTGTTTAACAACGTTGGCATGAGCCATATGATTCAATATAAACAATTTGTTTAATGGCAAATATGCTCAACCAGGGAACAATGAATTGAAGTAACCAGAAAGTCATTTGATGACGTAAAAACATTCCTCGATGTTTCTTATGACAACAAAAACTTCCAAGAAATTATCCTACCAGAGGGTAATTAAAAGCCTTGGTCACGTTAACTTGCTAACTTTTCTATTCACACTTTAACAGTGTTACCGAGTCATTCTGGGTCGTCCCTTTCGTCAGTGTGCCTCTTTTCCCCCAAAAATGCACATACTGTTTTTAGGGAAACCAAATGTTGCTCTACACAGCTATACCAAAATGACACCCACTCAAATGCAAAAGTTTTTTAAAATGTAATTTTAATGTAGGAGGAAATGAATGAGAATCCACGAGCGTATTTAACGGCATACGCTGCTGGAACAGATGTTTCAGTTAAGCCAACCCTGTCAGCAATCTAGTCTTCTGTATATATCTGTGCTGCACGCCTCTAATGACAGCATGAGGCGCAGGATACTATGGAGATATGAGGTAAACTGAGCAATAGATATACCTTATTGGTCAGAATATGGCATGCATTATTGCATCATGTTATTTGTGGTTTGTTAGTGTTTTTAGTGTGTATTTTCTATTTGTGAGTTTTACTCTGTTGGTGTAGAGTCAGATGTAGTGTTGGGTTTTGTTGTTATTTCATGTTGTTTGCAAGTATATTTCATGTTCGTGAGCCAGTTTAACTCTGTTGGCACAGAGATGTAAAGAGTTGAGCTGAGCCCAGACGTTGACCACGCGTTCTTGGCGTGCGAAACAGGGAGATGCTAACAGACTACCGAACATCCCAGTGCGGACCAACATGCCACATTACAGCATGCCAGACGCCAGCTACTTACCTGGGCTCCACGGTCGACCAGGGCTCTGTTTTTACCAGCAACACAGATCGTCAGAAATGCCCAAACCAAATATGGCCTCTGCCTTCCTTTAACTCATACTCTAGTCGGACATTACACTCAATAACTCATGATGGGATTCTTCAGTATTTATACAGTGACGATTGGAAAATGCTGTAACCCCTGCATTTGTACCCTGTTAATACACTTCACCGAAAGGACACCCTGTCTGTTTTCAGTTGAGGGTATTTATATTTGTAATTAAATTCCGCATTGGAATTAAAAGTTGATATTCTCCAGATAACTGTGGGCCTAATTGTAGCGTAAGAATCATATGTTCTGCTGGTATGCTGCAGTTAATTAATCACTGATAAGGGCCTGATTTACTAAGACCTTTAGCAAATCTTTTTGTCAGTGCAAAACCAGAAACCTTGCCACTGATTGGTGCAAGGCAAGTACCCTGGCCAATCATGGGCAATGTTATTGGTTTTGCACAGGCAAAAAGATGTTGCATGTGTTTAAGGTTTTAGTAAATCAGGCCCTAAGTGTAAACAATAACAGGCTACTTCTCTCGCCTGGTTTCTTGAGTCTGAAATGTCTACTGATTTCAAGGCAGAAACATAAATCACCAGACTGCACTGGCACTGCAGATCATCATTGTAACGCAGCATTAATCATTTACTATGGATTATTTGTTTCTTTTAATTTAATAAGAATGCACAGAATAATTTGGACCAACATAAATATGTTTGTCTAACAATATTCAGAAAATTTTCAGGGGCTGTGGAATCACAAATAAAATCACAAATAAAAATTAAAATAAAAGTTTTTTTTCCTTTTTTCATTTTTGTAAGTCACATTGTCAATTTCAGGATTGATGTTTTTATCGCTATTTGTCCATCTGAGTCTTCTGATCTGATCAGGAAACCTGTGATGCCGGTAAGAAAAGAGCCCCGAGCCTTGACCAGTGGTCCTGATTTCTGATTGGCCAGCCGCGTTAACGCACTGCACCAATGCCTCTCCCTGTCACTCACAGCGGTAATGGCGTTCAGCGCCGTATCCGCTCCAATGCTCAGATCTGAACCCGGAATATTGTTGGAGACGGTGGCGGGAACCATAACCATTGGAACGCAGAATTCGTCATGTGACTCTCGCGCCGCTACGAGCTCCATCAGTCCAAGACAGGCCTGCGGGCAGAGCCTGCGTTTATAATTCTGCGCGCACTCGCACGCGCACACAAACCACGGCACATGGGACGGGAAAGGGAGAAAAATAGAGATGGCACAACGGCAAATAATCAATATGCTGCTATGGTGATCGCACTGCAGTTGTCTTATTTTCCGCATGGGTAGGTATAGGATAATTGCGATCGTTGCAGCAATGTTGTAGAAAAATTATTTCTTGCTTTCCATAGTGTCAGTGTGTCCCATTTGGTTTATAATTTGCAAGCTAAAATCTGTAAAAAAAATGAATAATAAAAAAAAGTTTTATCATTTTAAATTTGATAGGAAGTGTCATCTGCCAAATACAAACACAATAGTTTTCTGCTGTCCTCATACCGCTGTGCTCTCGCCCTTAATGAAAACTTGGGGTTTGCCATCTCCCGTGTGCCGTGATCCGCGTGAACGCAGAGTTACTGCAGCGCATGGTCGGACAGACAGACAGATGGGGCGGGTCTATCATTCTAGACAGCCTCGCACAGACAGGAGCACAGAGGGTCAGGAGGGGGTGCCACACAGGGCTGTGGGGTTGTACACCAGATTAAGAAGGGCATTTATACACAATGGAGATGTGATTTTACACAAGACGGACATGGGTATTCATCCACAATGGAGATGTGATTTTACACAAGACGGACATGGGTATTCATCCACAATGGAGACGTGATTTTACACAAGACGGACATGGGTATTCATCCACAATGGAGATGTGATTTTACACAAGACGGACATGGGTATTCATCCACAATGGAGACGTGATTTTACACAAGACGGACATGGACTTGAATGGAAGTTGAAGATTCTAGAAAATGCTATGCAGACATTTGTTGTAGCTTCAGGATGGGTGCGTGTGTGTATTCTGATGTTTTTATCTGACTGTGATGCGGCTCTAAAGGTTTAGTTTAGCTGCCGTCTCATTCAGATATCAGAAAATTAGATACCAACCAGCTGTCCATTTTAACAGGGTGTGTGTAAGTCAGTGTGCTGTCACTACTTACACACCTGTTCCTAAAATCACGCTCCCCGAGGTCGTGACCTGCTGCTTTTTCACCCTCCGTTACCTGGGGGTCAGGTGTGAGGGCAGTCCAGCCAATCAGCTCTGCTTACGGTTGGGTTAATAACGGGGGATTAAAGAAAACCTGGGCTGGATTTGGACTCTGCATCCAGATTTCTGAATCCCAGTTTAACACCATCAATTCCACTTAAATTTGGTAAATTCCAATGAATATTAGTTCCTGTTCCTTTAATGTTTCTTTTGAGGAACCCATACTGAAGCTAGTTTAATGAGGTTGATTAAATTGAATAGAGACGTTAACACAATAAGTCGTACAATAGTATGTCAGAGGAACTGATCAGCATCACTGTGGAACAGTAACTACACATGATATACAGTCAATTAAAACAAAAAAAAAAATCTTATTCTTCATTGCATAGTTAATGTGATGAAGCATACATTTTGATAAAGCTCTATATCATATTGAAATATTATAAATAATATTTGCACTAACTTCATCACACAGGGATTTGTGTTCTGGTAACGTGATAAACTTGCACGTCATTGATGATGCCTCATACACACTGAATTTATACAGATTTCATAAAAGGTTATGAGCTCACCTCAAATCCTCCAATCAGGAGCAGGGCATTAATGTTATGAATCCGCATTTGCTCTGCTATTTCATCCAAGTGTTTTGCAGGAAGAGTTCTGGAAACCGACAAGCAATAGTGGGAAGACATTCCTTTTTAAATGTAATATTTCTCAGCAGAAATGAACGATCCAACCAATAGTGTTCTGAGAAAAAATTCTGACCAATAAAACTGCTTTGCTGTCAGTGGGTCGCTCCAAATTGGTAGGTGCTGGAGGACTGAGATGGGAAATGTTTTGCTATAAAAATTCACATCCACAAAGTACTGTCCTGTGCATACAACACACCAATTATAGAACATGTGAATACTTATAAGACTACTTTCCATACAGATACATGGTAATATAGTACTTCAGGTGAATATGAACGTCCAGGGCCCTGTTTCTCAAAGCAGGATTACTACATTAGCCGGATAACAGCACGGAGTAACACCCAGAGTCGCACAGATGGACTGAAGTTAAAAAAGCTGTTCTGTGTTTCCCTCAGCAAAGTTATGCAGCTAAATTAGTCAAACAGCTCCGTGTAAAACCCCCCAGCTGACTGTGCTTATACTTTATAATGGATTCTGGATGAAGGATACTAATGGTTGAGTGAGCGAGAGACTCAGTATGTACTCAGTAGTGTGTAAGTGGTTGAGTAAAGTACTCAGTAGGATGTAAGTATTTGAGTGAGTTGGATGTGCTGTAGGAGGCAGTAGGAGGACATATCTGTTGGCCTCACCGTTTAGTTCCTAACAATGATCCGCCTTGTCCTGTCCAGCCTCCTACATCTCCCCATGTGATCTCCTTAATCTGAGGAAAACAGTTATGTGATCTCCTTAATCTGAGGAAAACAGAGTCATGTGATCTCCTTAATCTGAGGAAAACAGAGTCATGTGATCTCCCTAGTCTGAGGAAAACAGAGTCATGTCATCTCCTTAATCTGAGGAAAACAGAGTCATGTGATCTCCCAAATCTGAGGAAAACAGAGTCATGTGATCTCCCTAATCTGAGGAAAACAGAGTCATGTGATCTCCTTAATCTGAGGAAAACAGAGTCATGTGATCTCCTTAATCTGAGGAAAACAGAGTCATGTGATCTCCTTAATCTGAGGAAAACAGAGTCATGTGATCTCCCTAGTCTGAGGAAAACAGAGTCATGTCATCTCCTTAATCTGAGGAAAACAGAGTCATGTGATCTCCCAAATCTGAGGAAAACAGAGTCATGTGATCTCCTTAATCTGAGGAAAACAGAGTCATGTGATCTCCTTAATCTGAGGAAAACAGAGTCATGTGATCTCCTTAATCTGAGGAAAACAGAGTCATGTCATCTCCTTAATCTGAGGAAAACAGAGTCATGTGATCTCCCAAATCTGAGGAAAACAGAGTCATGTGATCTCCCTAATCTGAGGAAAACAGAGTCATGTGATCTCCTTAATCTGAGGAAAACAGAGTCATGTGATCTCCTTAATCTGAGGAAAACAGAGTCATGTGATCTCTTTAATCTGAGGGAAACAGAGTCATGATCTCGTTAATCTGAGGAATACAGTCATGTGATCTCCTCAATCTGTGGAAAACAGTCATGTGATCTCCTTAATCTGAGGAAAACAGTCACGGACACACTCATTACAGCGCTGTTACACACACACCCTCACATGTGATCTTAATCTGAGGAAAACAGTCATGTGATCTCCTTAATTTGAGGAAAACAGTCATGTGATCTCCTTTATCTGAGGAAACAGAGTCACGGACACAGTCATTACAGCGCTGTTACACACTCACCCACACATAATCTCCTTAATCTGAGGAAAACAGAGTCACGCACGCTCTCATTACAGCACTGTTACACATACACACTCGCATGCATGCACACACACACACACACACACACGCACACACACACACACACAGACAACTCAGGGCTATGGCATTCACACCCATTATACTGCAATAACACATACATACATGTGAACTACAATGCGTACACTCACAGCTCAATACTCCAATGGAATGCGCAAAGTGTAAGTTAGGCTACACAAGGCTTTTTTGATTTACAGGAAAGCTACACGTGAACAGCTTTCTAGGTTTAGCGGTAAGACAGCCTGTAAAATGATTCCAGATCAGTTCACAATAACCTGCACAAAGTAGGGCTGTTTGTTGTTAAGAAACACTCTGCCTGCCTGCCTGCCTGCTGTCAGGAAGTCGCAAAGATATTTGAGTCATGCTGACAGTTATAGTCACATGACTGGCCGGGTCAAGAAAGGGTGGTCTGGCGAAAGGGGAAACATCGTGTTACAGAAATAAAATGAGGAAGCAACGATTATTCAGACTTAAAAAAACACCCAATGAAGTATATCCCTGAAGTACCACAGGTCAACCAAACAACGCAGCCATTCTCCCAGGGAGCACTACTGAACTTTGACCCTACAAACTTCATCATTAATTATCTCCTAACGTCTTTATATAACATCCTATATGTCCACTTAGGAGACAGCAACTCCATACATGGGCATTTTACATTTTTTTTACAGCCAGTCTATATTTATCCTGGTCTAAGTGAAATAGGGTTTTGGTTGTAAAAGGACACTGAATAATTAATGAATCACCCATTATATGTAATTAAGATGGCTTTGGAGCTGATATTCTAATGCTGAATGACTCAAATACTGTAAGTACTGCACACAAAGGTTTATGTGTAAATAAAGGAACTGATTGAGGATACAAAGACTTCTGTGAGACAGGTCCAAATGTATTTGTGCAGTGACAGTTTTAAATGGTTCTAGTTCCAGCCCAGTCCAGTCCTCATTGATCAAAGGTGCACTATGCAATTTTGCACAATTATATTTTTGTCTCAATTCGCCGATATTTCTCCAAGATCCGCTAGCTGCCTGCCCCTAAATTCACTGTAAAAAAAACCTGGGCTCTGGAGACCGCAAGGGCGTCACAAACTGCAAATAAACACAAGGGGCACAGGCTGTGCCCCATAATATAACAAACCGTCCCGGCCAATCACAGACAAGAGTTGACGGTTATGGAAACATGGGAAGGAGGGAACTATGGGAGGGAGGGGCGGGCCGCCTCAGTTTTGTTTGAGTTTGAATGTCAACAGAAGTGATGTCAGCAAACTTGCATAGTGCACCTTTAACAGTCCGCACTGCTTTGAGGGAAACCTTATGAACACACTCAGACTAGCCCTGACGGTCTGCGCTGTAATGTGTGGACATGTGGATCTGTATAGAGGAATCACAGCCCCCAGCCCTGTAGCTATTCTTATGCATGCGGGCCTCCCTGTGTCAGTGTGACGGTGCGGCCCTGCCCTGTTCGCAGTACTGGAGGAGATGGGGAGAGAGAGAGGGCGCTGATTGATTGGTTTAGCTGTAATCTGTAGCGCTAATCTCTCAAACTAATCTTAGCATCAATGTAAAGGTGACACAGTGGTCTGTGTATCTCCTGTGTCAGTGAAAATGCCCATTTACACAGACCCAGTGAACTCTGGCTCAGCACGTCAGAATATTATCTGAGTAAAGCCAACCGGCCATAACATGGTCATGCTATTTATATATATACATATATATATATATATATATATATATATATATTTTTTTTTTTTTTTGAACTCAGGCAAGTTTATCAGGCAAAAATGCAAACTTTCAGGTTTAGGTGTATTTCACGTCCATTTTTTTATGGTGATCTTAGGAATAAGTTGTTTTTATACATGTTAACTGTCCAAATTACAGACTGCACTTTACATGCTGCGCACGTATGTACAGTTAACATATCCAACAAAATACAAAGTAAAAATTCGTAGAGTCAAAAATATTGCTTTTCGTCCACTGCACGGAACTGCAACAGTCCAGTATAACACTGTTACGACCCTTGATATCTTTGCTGCCTCTAGTGGCAGGCGGAGGCATTTCTCTTTGTGTCTGGTGTTTATTTTTGTTTGTATTTATGGCACCAGGCAGAACCCCTCAGAAGGAGTTTGTCCAAGAGGGTCTCCACTGCAAACTCACTCCGCAGCAACCAGCCGATGTTCCAGCCTGCTCTCATTCTAGTTTTCAGCCAATTATTCCAATGTTAATGTGCTTTTTGTAAACAAATAATTTATTGTCATAAACATTTTGTCTCCCCCTTTTATGTTGCAATCAGTCATTGGACTGGTCGTAACAGAGCAACAATAGTGTGTCACTGTCCTCCTTATATTGTAGGTCGCCTTGTTTTTGTTTTTTTATAATTATTATTTTTATATTTCGTCTCGTTTACCTGTCCTTTGTAGAAGCCCTCGAACCCGTCGCTGACGGCAAACATCTTGTGGCCCTCGGTGATGCCAATGCGGACGGCCGAGCGCACAGCTGCATTCATACCCGCCGCGGGAGCGCCAACGTTCAGCACGGCCACATTAAACGAGCTCTGCGGAAACAGAGGGAACGAGTGTCACAAGCGCAGCGCTGAGCTGCTCCAGCAGAGGGCGCTAAACAGCAGAACGTGTCTGCCTGTATGCAACTATTACTCAAGGTTGACAACTATCCATCCGCTCACAGGTTGCTGATCCATCACGGTTAGCATTAAGTTTAATTTTTTGATCATTATAGCTTGTATCTCATTTTTTAAAGCAACCAACACCTGTGGTGGTTTAATAATGTATGGATTATGTTTTTTTTGGAAATCTGAATACCTGAGAGGTAGTCATTTGTACTGTATATATACACAGCTTAGTGTACGCCAGCCTGTGTGTGAGCGCAGGGTGTGTATACACAGTGAAAGGAGGGCTGCTGAGATGGGGAGAGAGGAGATTAGACAGAAGAAAAGAGGAGAGTCACATAACCAGACAGAGAAAATGTTGCATAACCATCTGTCTCCCCGTGTTTATGCAGGAACACTGCGTGTCGCAGTGTCCGGCTGGATCTGAGAGTTCATGGGTTTGTTTGTCCGCTAAATGGACGACCTCCAGCCCACGGGAGCGGAGAACCTGACTGCCATCTTCTGTTCAGCCTTCACTGCATTACAGTGAGAGATCTGAGCTGCCGATTCATGTCATCCATATCATTCCACGTTATTAACATGAGTTGAGTGAAAAGTGTACTGCGTTCAGGTATAGTATCGTGCTGAAACATTTACTTCCAGCAGGAAGCACAGTCAGCTTGTAGACGACAGTTGACGACCAATTTGAATTTGAAAGACAAAACAAACACTGGCAAGTTTGTGCTGTTCAGTGTTGGTTGAACGATCACCAGTGTCGTTCCACAGGTGTCACACGGTCACTTAACCGACACCTTCGTCCGTTTCGCTCCACTGTGAAGGACTGCTGCATGCCCAGCCCATTTCAACAAAGCACAGAAAACATCTGCTAATGCTTAAATCACACTATTTACCCCGCGAATACCAGCAACAAGAGCTGATTTGGGAACTCATTTTCAGAGGTTCAGAGGAGATATAAACTAGAGTTATTCAATAGCAAGAAAGGAACATGAAATTAGCAACATGAAAATAACTTTTATAATTTTTTTCATCACGCTTCTCTCTACAGTTAAAATAGTAGCCTAATCACTGTAAGTGAGTAGCAGGAAGTGATGGCTCACTCTTAGTAACAACCTGTGAAACAGCATTAACCTACATATTAAGTAGAGCAGCACTGGCACATGAAAGCTTGTGATGAGCAAAGAGAGATGCCGGAGCGATTAGCACGTAGAAGCGGAAGCACAAGGCTCTTCTCACTGTCCTATCTTTAACCCCATCAGTTTCACACAATAACCACCAGCGAAGGAGCGGTTCAATGACTTAAATTACAGGTAACAGTTTGCTTTGCTTTGGTCATGCAGGATGATGGAAGTTAAGCTACTGACTTGCATGCGTCAAAAAATAAACAAACCTCCACAAGCAATAATGAATATGAATCCCTCTCATCTATGAAGCAGGTTAACAGATTAAAACATGATCTGTTTCTACGAGAGGCACTGTTTCACGTGAGGTAATGAACGATTCTAATCCCCATCTTTCATGGACGCACCAGTATCATTACTTTATTCAGTGCTTTCAAAAGTTCAGAAGTGCATGTTGACTAAAAGAGGTCAGAGAGGTACGCCATATCTAAGTAACGGTAAAAATCTTGACGGTAAACCAGACCTGCCAATGAGGTGTCAGATAGCTTTCCAGGGAACAGCATATGGTTCGTACAGAGTACACACATACCTTATGGCTGACCTATAATCATTTTCCTTGTGGTAGAAATTATATCAAATCATAACAGGCCTGCAATAATTGTACGGGAACCATTTTCTTATCCAAAAAGAGCAAAATCACAGTTTGGATTGCTTGAAGTGGGTCATGTGGAGATTCTAGAGAATCCAAAGGGTTTTAGATGCTATCTAATTTGTGACCAGACATTATAGCTTCATTTCACTTGCAGGAAAATGGCAAACACCATTAGAATGAATGCCCAACTCTTGCCATTATGTTGTATTACTCTATGTTGTGTTACGAAATGTCATAGTATGCTATGCAATACTATATGACGCTTTGGTAAATGCTATGCAACGTTAGACTATGCTGTGTTATATTATGTTGCATAATGCTACATTATGTTATCCTGAGCTATATGAAATTCTAAGTGATGTTATGCTATGAAATATTATGATATGTTATGCTATGAAATATTATGCTATATTACACTGAGCTAAATTATGCTCAGCTGTATGATGTGATGCTATATTACGCAAGGCTATGTTATATTGTGCTATATCATGCTATGCTATGCTGCATTGTGCTAGCCTATGCTCTGTTATGCTCTGTTATATTAAGCTAGGCTATGTTTTAATGATGTTATACCATATTGGGCTATGTTATGTTATGCCATATTGTGCGTGGCTATGTTATGCTATATATATTATGCTAGGCTATGTTATATTATGCTATATTATGTTAGGCTATGTTATGCTTTGCAATAATATGTCAGGTTATATTATGCTATGCTATATAATGCTAGGCTATGTTCCGTGAGGCTGTATTATGCTAGGCTATACTGTGCATTCCAATATTATGCGAGGCTATGTAATGCTTTGCTATATCGTGCTAGGCTATGTTACACTATGCTACAATATGCCAGGTGCTATTCTATATTATGCTAGGATAGGTTATGCAATGCAAAATCATGTTAGGTTACACTATACTTTCCAATATTATGCTTGGCTGCGTCAAGCTATGCTACATTGGGCTTCACTATGCTTTCCACTATTATGCTAGGCTATGTCAATCTATGTCATTATATGCCAGGTTATATCATGCTACGCTATATTATGTTAGACTATGTTATGCTATGCTAAATAATGTCAGGCTAGGTCATGCTTTCCGATATTATGCTAGGCTATGATGCTACGTTTGGCAACAGCTGAGATGTGACTGTAAGGCATGCTGAGGGATAAGCCAATGGGATTCTGCTACAGCTGCTGAGACACGAGGAGCAGATCGGTACATACTCTACAGGACGAACCATCCTGATGGGCACCAAGGACAGAAATAACAAGATTAGAGACACAAAATGGCTGCACTTCCACAACAAATGCATTGTGACCATGCTGCCACGCATCAGGTTACACATGTATTCAGCACAGGGTTGTTAGAAGGACATGAACGTCAGTGGCTGGTATAGATGGAACAGAAATACTCTCGAAGAGGCTGTTCAAAGAACAAGATGGTCACTTACGTGTGGAATCTCAGAGTCCGGTTTGCGCTGAGCCAACAATTTGTATGTATTCAGATTGTTCTCAAAACTCCTGAAGAATTATGGGAAGAGGACAACAATTAGAGAAAATGTGTGTTTCATTACGCTGAGATGTAAACTGTGTGACTCTGCAGAGCAAATGTTCTGTGCCCTCAAGCAGAGGAGTAAATTCCAGGGGTCTGAGGGTAGACGTCCTGTCATGAACTCAGCCAAACAATTTAATCAATCAGCTGTAAATCCTGGGTGAAGAATTGTGCTTATTCAGGTATTTGGAACAGAATCCTGAGGGCGGATACCATGTGTCTGTGTCAGGATTTCACCCCGTCGCCTGGCCTTATAGAAGAAATCTTCATTGTAAATCAGGGACATCAACCTCATCCAGTAATGGCTGGAGTTGGTGCAGGCTTTCATTCAAACCAAGCAGTTACAGACCAAACACTACTAACTGAGGTCTTTCACAGAGACTCTTGGGGGTCATTACCCCTGTTGTAAACCCTTGATGAGCAGCCCCTGAGCGCACAGTAGGCCTACAGTAGATTACTGTCATTTGAAACATTCAAACAATACTATGACGTAAAAGGAGATCAAATAAATGGCTGAACACAAGGGTCATTTCTGCTGTCTGAGTCCTGCTCACAGCTGTGCTCTGGATCCCACAGACCTTAAAGAGCGACCCTCTTTCCTGTGACATCATTTCCCCTTTAGCTACTGAGCGGAATATGTTTGCCCTCACATATCACATGATGTGCTGTTTACCTTCTGATTGGCCCATTGCTCAACATTACTTTCATTGAGCCAAGAATTTTACCCTTAGCAGCGAGCAGTAAATGAACACTCTTCCACATACCGCAGAATGTGAAGTATCTCATCGCTAGGAATAATCAGTCTAGAATAATCTCGCTGGCTAATTTGGTAATTGGTACCGCACAACACATTACGGCCAGTAATAAGCTAGAGGGAGGCATGATGACTGGCTGTGACAGAGAATTACTGGTGTGTTTGTGTTTCGACACAAAGGGCTGTAATTCTGAGGCATTTGACTCCGTACAGATATCAGTGCCCTCAGATCCTAGGAGACTTTTCACTTTTATTTGACTCTGACCCATGTGGAATGAACCATGTCGGCATGTTGGCCCAATATAATGGCTGCATTGTGCAAACACGGATCTGGTTGAAGTTTATGTGTTGAACAGTCGCGGGGAGAGGAGAGGTGGGGGGTGGGGAAGTACCTGCCACGCAGTTTTACCGCCTCCTCGAACCTCTTCTCGTCCATCGCCTTCTGCACCTCCTGCGTCTGAGAGGAGAACAAGCCTAACGTCAGCTCCCTACATCCTCAAACTCCCCGGAGTTTCTGAAGCTCAACCCAAATCTTTACAGGCTTTCTTTCCGACTCTAACAAAGCACACCTCATTCAACAGCTGCAGGATGGCAAATCTCCAGGGACAGGGTTGGGCATTCCTGTTTTGTACCACTTTTTTGTGCATGCTAGGAGGTTTAGCACATGCTGAAGGACTTTGAATGTCAGGTCCAACATCTCCATATTCCAATTAGATCTTGAAATGAGCGCTGGAATTAGCTGAGGGCAAATGTCTGAATGTTATTTTGAGAAGAAAATCAAAGTGACACTATCGTTAACTCCTGGACAAGCTGTTTGTCAATTAGGGACCAGTCATTCATGCCAAGATCATATTTATCTTAGCGCCCGTGGTCGTGCTAACGGCAAATTGATTGATTGATTAGTGAGTGACGCTCAAGTCTCATAACTACCCTCCTTCTTAAGCTTTGCTTATCTAGGAGTAAAAGTGATGTGCAATAACATTCTTCATATACAATGGGAAGAACTTTTATTCCTGCCCAGTAGACCCGAAGATTTGCCCCCAAACGCACGCGGTTCGGCACAGTGGGGGATTGTATCTACTGTATTAGCGCTCGACAGTGTGGGGAACAGCAGGGCACATTCCTCACGGCCACGCTAACGAGCTCAGGGCAACAGACTCTGTCATCGCCGTCAAACATGCTCCGCACTCAGAGAGGGAGAGAGAGAGATGAAAGGAGAGCACCCGGGCTCGGCTCCAGGACATACCATCTGCACGCACTCCATGAGGGGGAGTCTCACAGCCTGGTTCCCACACAGCGACACCACACACGCCGGCGTGTCCACGGAGGCCTCCAGCAGAGCCAGCACTGCCTCCACGCCCATGCGACTGGCCTGCAGGGGGCGCTGGGGTTAGATTGCGGCCTGACTCTCAGAAATTCTCTACATTCTCTCATTCTACCTCTACAGGTTTATTCATATTTCCCATACACCCTGAACACAAAATATAGGCAGCCCCAGGAAGTAATGTGTGTGAATTTGGCCCTACGTCTTTTTCATAACGAGTTAGCGTGTTTCGCTAAAGAGTAACGCACATTTGCTGTTCTGGGAACAGTGCTAGTGGAGGATGTGTTGCATTTTCACTTCATTTATTCTGTTTTTCTGTCGAGGGGCGCCTTGCTCACCAGGATCCGGTCGAAGGCGGACGGAGTTCCCCCTCTCTGGACGTGTCCCAGGATGGTCACGCGGGTGTCAAACCCCAAACGCTGCACCACCAGCTGGGAGAGAGGGTCACGGACAAAGCACCATAAGTTAAAGGGGTGCTCCACCCAAAACACACTTTAGGATCATGCCTGCTCATTTCTGAGTGAATAAACTCCTCTGGAAAGTTTTGTAAATTGTCCTTTCTATTTAGAGTGGGTTGGAGAGCTGGAGTATGTCGCTATGTTAGCCTGTTAGCAGCTTTCATGGGACCTCCGGTCGTCACATTTGTCTTTAACACAATGATCCCAGCATTTGATGCAAATAAATCACATAAATAACCAAATCTATACACAAAGTCCATTATTTACCTAGTAGGCATTTATCATTCAAATGTAGTATGTCTTTCAAAACAAGTGTAAGGTATCAGATTTCGTTATCAGAGCCCCAGCCGGAGCGTTTGGCGGACTCGCATTCGAGCGAGCGGAGGTCTGTCACAGGTTTGGGCTGAGGGCACTTAGGTGAGAGACCGGAGCCCAGCAGTCAAACCTGCAGCACTTACCTCCTTAATGTAGTCTGTGGTGATGGGCTTGTTGTTGGAGTCGATCGCCCCTTCAGCTACGATAATTATATTCAGTCTCTTCTTTCCCGCACGATTCTGCAGGACAGAAAAACACAGACGTTTCGCTTCTTTAGAGAGGCAGGGCCACCGCAGCGGAGGTCTGTTGTCCCATATCGACCTTTCAGCGCCAGCCCACCCGGGACAACCCCTGCATCTCAGGGATTTACCGAAATAAAGCATGTGAATGTACAAAATCTGTCCATTTTTCACATCCCCAATGAATTTTAATACTGTTTACTGTTTCCTCTTGGGAAAATGTACAGTCAAAACGTCTGAGGAAGTGGGTTTTTCAGCTCAAAAGTTTTCTTTAGCAAGATCCACGCGTGACCTATTTCAGCTCTGACGCAGGAATATCTTCTCGCTGTGATAGAACTACAGTATATTGATACAACACAGAATCTAAATTTGGCTGCAATAAAGTAAAAAAAGGAGATAATAATTTTTTGTAAATAGCAGAGAAGTGACCTCATTTCTGATTATGCAGTATTATTTCTGCGTAATCAGCTGGAGGTGAGCGGTTCAGGAGTCCGACAGACACAGTCCTGTCATGCAGCGCATCCCTACAGCTGATGTTACTGATCAGAGACGCCTCCTGACCGCTATACATCACATTTAACCTTCTGACTCAGGGTTAACACCTCAGGTAGTGAGTGATTTTTTTTATCATTGCTCGATGGCAATCGTTCCAAATCCCTCCCACAGTGCATTTATTTTTTGGCATTACCTTGAAGTGACCTTCACAAGCTTTCGTCCCCGACCAGACTGGAGATTATGGAGTTTGCAGGTCTGTGTGTGGAGTTTACAGGTCTGTGTAAACTCAATAATCACCAGTTCGGTCTGGGACGAAAGCTTGTGAAGGTCACAAGCTCAATCAGGACCATTAGAATGGACTGAGATCAGTGCGGACTGTTATAACAGTCACATCAAATTTCGGTTTTGGCCCTTTTACTCCAGCAAAATGGACGTAAAAACAATGAATATGTGGTTAATGTGAAGATCTTCAGCTTTTCCTCACAGATGCTCCTCATGTGTGAATCAAGATGGAATCACGTCTCTTCTTTCACAGCGGCGCTGTCCACATATATATGGACCTCACAGTAATCGGTCCATTCTTTAACCCTTTATACACTGTATTTTGCTTGAGTTTCCCCTTTAAAAGGTTCCATACCAGAAAAATCATTTTTTCATATTGTAGGACAGCGTCACACACATATTCTGTATCGGCTGGTCGCAGAGCTTCACTGAAGCGACATCACACTTATACTGACAGAAATATTCAAACCCAGGACACCGTGTTTTTATACCCACAGTATTATATCACATGAACAATATCTAGATCTTACAGATCATTTTATACACATTTCCCTGTGATTCAGCAGGACATATTTGGGATATTTGGAGCTCTTGGGATCTGTTCTAGGTTTTAAAACAGAAATAGTTCCACAGGTTAAGCAGTTGCATTTGACAAACTCTAGTATAGGTCTGTATGTTTTGAGGGGTTAAAATATCAGTTGAGAAAGTATTTGCAGTAAATATAAAATATAATGAAATTTTATAGCATAATTAATAACACAAAGAAAAATTGAGAACCCAATAATCTGTGCTGTATATGATACAGTATTTAATCCCAGGACAGACTGTACCGGCAGATACCAACAAATCACTGAAGACAAACGTCAGATAATTGCTTAATTAAAACAAGTCAAATATAGATGAAGGCTTCACTGATTATTGTGCAGTAAATGAGAAGTGTGGGGGCTTCTGTTTCCCTGGCAACGCTCTTACATCCGACAGTTTGTGACACATCTGGTCCTCCCAGCCTTCAGAGGGCGGCATCTCAGGAATCAACACCCAATCAGCACCACACGCCAGGGCACTGACCAGCGCCAGGTACCTACAGCACAAATAAACATTATCTTACGCACATACGCCACAGCACTGACCAGAATCAGGTACCTACAGCACAAATAAACATTATTTTACACAGACATAGGCCACAGCACTGACCAGAGTCAGGTACCTACAGCACAAATAAACATTATCTTACACAGACACACGCCACAGCACTGACCAGAGTCAGGTACCTACAGCACAAATAAACATTATCTTACACAGACACACGCCACAGCACTGACCAGAGTCAGGTACCTACAGCACAAATAAACATTATTTTACACAGACATAAGCCACAGCACTGACCAGCGCCAGGTACCTACAGCACAAATAAACATTATCTTACACACACATACGCCACAGCGCTGACCAGAGTCAGGTACCTACAGCACAAATAAACATTATCTTACACACACACACACACACACGCCACAGCACTGACCAGAATCAGGTACCTACAGCACAAATAAACATTAATTTACACAGACATACGCCACAGCACTGACCAGAGTCAGGTACCTACAGCACAAATAAACATTATCTTACACACACACATGCCACAGCACTGACCAGAGTCAGGTACCTACAGCACAAATAAACATTATCTTACACAGACATACGCAACAGCACTGACCAGAATCAGGTACCTACAGCACAAATAAACATTAATTTACACGGACATACGCCACAGCACTGACCAGAGTCAGGTACCTACAGCACAAATAAACATTATCTTACACACACACACACGCCACACCACTGACCACAGTCAGGGACCTACAGCACAAAAAAACATTATCTTTCACACACACACACGCCACAGCACTGACCAGAGTCAGGTACCTACAGCACAAATAAACATTATCTTACACACACACACACGCCACAGCACTGACCAGAGTCAGGTACCTACAGCACAAATAAACATTATCTTACACACACACACACGCCACAGCACTGACCAGAGTCAGGTACCTACAGCACAAATAAACATTATCTTACACAGACATACGCCACAGCACTGACCAGAGTCAGGTACCTACAGCACAAATAAACATTATCTTACACAGACATACGCCACAGCACTGACCAGAGTCAGGTACCTACAGCACAAATAAACATTATCTTACACACACACACGCCACAGCACTGACCAGAGTCAGGTACCTACAGCACAAATAAACATTATCTTACACAGACATACGCCACAGCACTGACCAGAGTCAGGTACCTACAGCACAAATAAACATTATCTTACACAGACATACGCCACAGCACTGACCAGAGTCAGGTACCTACAGCACAAATAAACATGATCTTACACACACACACACACACGCCACGGCACTGACCAGAGTCAGGTACCTACAGCACAAATAAACATTATCTTACACAGACATATGCCACAGCACTGACCAGAGTCAGGTACCTACAGCGCAAATAAACATTATCTTACACAGACATACGCCACAGCACTGACCAGAGTCAGGTACCAACAGCAGAAGTAAACATTATCTTACACAGACACACACGCCACAGCACTGACCAGAGTCAGGTACCTACAGCACAAATAAACATTAATTTACACAGACATACGCCACAGCACTGACCAGAGTCAGGTACCTACAGCACAAATAAACATTATCTTACACACACACACACGCCACAGCACTGACCAGAGTCAGGTACCTACAGCACAAATAAACATTAATTTACACAGACATACGCCACAGCACTGACCAGAGTCAGGTACCTACAGCACAAATAAACATTATCTTACACACACACACATGCCACAGCACTGACCAGAGTCAGGTACCTACAGCACAAATAAACATTATCTTACACAGACATACGCCACAGCACTGACCAGAATCAGGTACCGACAGCACAAATAAACATTAATTTACACGGACATACGCCACAGCACTGACCAGAGTCAGGTACCTACAGCACAAATAAACATTATCTTACACACACACACACGCCACAGCACTGACCAGAGTCAGGGACCTACAGCACAAATAAACATTATCTTACACACATACGCCACAGCACTGACCAGAGTCAGGTACCTACAGCACAAATAAACATTATCTTACACACACACACACACGCCACAGCACTGACCAGAGTCAGGTACCTACAGCACAAATAAACATTATCTTACACACACACACGCCACAGCACTGACCAGAGTCAGGTACCTACAGCACAAATAAACATTATCTTACACAGACATACGCCACAGCACTGACCAGAGTCAGGTACCTACAGCACAAATAAACATTATCTTACACAGACATACGCCACAGCACTGACCAGAGTCAGGTACCTACAGCACAAATAAACATTATCTTACACACACACACGCCACAGCACTGACCAGAGTCAGGTACCTACAGCACAAATAAACATTATCTTACACAGACATACGCCACAGCACTGACCAGAGTCAGGTACCTACAGCACAAATAAACATGATCTTACACACACACACACGCACACACACACGCCACGGCACTGACCAGAGTCAGGTACCTACAGCACAAATAAACATTATCTTACACAGACATATGCCACAGCACTGACCAGAGTCAGGTACCTACAGCGCAAATAAACATTATCTTACACAGACATACGCCACAGCACTGACCAGAGTCAGGTACCAACAGCAGAAGTAAACATTATCTTACACAGACACACACGCCACAGCACTGACCAGAGTCAGGTACCTACAGCACAAATAAACATTAATTTACACAGACATACGCCACAGCACTGACCAGAGTCAGGTACCTACAGCACAAATAAACATTATCTTACACAGACATACGCAACAGCACTGACCAGAATCAGGTACCTACAGCACAAATAAACATTAATTTACACGGACATACGCCACAGCACTGACCAGAGTCAGGTACCTACAGCACAAATAAACATTATCTTACACACACACACACGCCACAGCACTGACCAGAGTCAGGTACCTACAGCACAAATAAACATTATCTTACACACACACACACGCCACAGCACTGACCAGAGTCAGGTACCTACAGCACAAATAAACATTATCTTACACACACACACACGCCACAGCACTGACCAGAGTCAGGTACCTACAGCACAAATAAACATTATCTTACACACACACACACACGCCACAGCACTGACCAGAGTCAGGTACCTACAGCACAAATAAACATTATCTTACACAGACATACGCCACAGCACTGACCAGAGTCAGGTACCTACAGCACAAATAAACATTATCTTACACAGACATACGCCACAGCACTGACCAGAGTCAGGTACCTACAGCACAAATAAACATTATCTTACACAGACATACGCCACAGCACTGACCAGAGTCAGGTACCTATAGCACAAATAAACATTATCTTACACAGACATACGCCACAGCACTGACCAGAGTCAGGTACCTACAGCACAAATAAACATGATCTTACACACACACACACACACACGCCACGGCACTGACCAGAGTCAGGTACCTACAGCACAAGTAAACATTATCTTACACAAACATACGCCACAGCACTGACCAGAGTCAGGTACCTACAGCACAAATAAACATTATCTTACACACACACACACACACACACGCCACGGCACTGACCAGAGTCAGGTACCTACACCACAAATAAACATTATCTTACACACACACACACGCCACAGCACTGACCAGAGTCAGGTACCTACAGCACAAATAAACATTAATTTACACAGACATACGCCACAGCACTGACCAGAGTCAGGTACCTACAGCACATATAAACATTATCTTACACACACACACATGCCACAGCACTGACCAGAGTCAGGTACCTACTGCACAAATAAACATTATCTTACACGGACATACGCCACAGCACTGACCAGAGTCAGGTACCTACGGCACAAATAGACATTATCTTACACACACACACACGCCACAGCACTGACCAGAGTCAGGTACCTACAGCACAAATAAACATTATCTTACACACACACACACGCCACAGCACTGACCAGAGTCAGGTACCTACAGCACAAATAAACATTATCTTACACACACACACACACGCCACAGCACTGACCAGAGTCAGGTACCTACAGCACAAAAAAACATTATCTTACACACACACACACGCCACAGCACTGACCAGAGTCAGGTACCTACAGCACAAATAAACATTATCTTACACAGACATACGCCACAGCACTGACCAGAGTCAGGTACCTACAGCACAAATAAACATTATCTTACACAGACATACGCCACAGCACTGACCAGAGTCAGGTACCTACAGCACAAATAAACATTATCTTACACACACACACGCCACAGCACTGACCAGAGTCAGGTACCTACAGCACAAATAAACATTATCTTACACAGACATACGCCACAGCACTGACCAGAGTCAGGTACCTACAGCACAAGTAAACATTATCTTACACAGACATACGCCACAGCACTGACCAGAGTCAGGTACCTACAGCACAAATAAACATGATCTTACACACACACACACACACACACGCCACGGCACTGACCAGAGTCAGGTACCTACAGCACAAATAAACATTATCTTACACAGACATATGCCACAGCACTGACCAGAGTCAGGTACCTACAGCGCAAATAAACATTATCTTACACAGACATACGCCACAGCACTGACCAGAGTCAGGTACCAACAGCAGAAGTAAACATTATCTTACACAGACATACGCCACAGCACTGACCAGAGTCAGGTACCTACAGCACAAATAAACATTAATTTACACAGACGTACGCCACAGCACTGACCAGAGTCAGGTACCTACAGCACAAATAAACATTATCTTACACACACACACACACGCCACAGCACTGACCAGAGTCAGGTACCTACAGCACAAATAAACATTATCTTACACAGACATACGCCACAGCACTGACCAGAGTCAGGTACCTACAGCACAAGTAAACATTATCTTACACAGACACACACGCCACAGCACTGACCAGAGTCAGGTACCTACAGCACAAATAAACATTATCTTACACACACACACACACGCGCGCCACAGCACTGACCAGAGTCAGGTACCTACAGCACAAATAAACATTAATTTACACAGACATACGCCACAGCACTGACCGGAGTCAGGTACCTACAGCACAAATAAACATTATCTTATACACACACACACACACACGCCACAGCACTGACCAGAGTCAGGTACCTACATCACAAATAAACATTATCTTACACAGACATACGCCACAGCACTGACCAGAGTCAGGTGCCTACAGCACAAGTAAACATTATCTTACACAGACATACGCCACAGCACTGACCAGACTCAGGTACCTACAGCACAAAAAAACATTATCTTACACACACACACGCCACAGCACTGACCAGAGCCAGGTACCTACAGCACAAATAAACATTATGTTGTGTTCCAGGGTTCTGGCCTTTGGCCAGAACAGTATTGTTTATGATTTTAACAGTTCATGTTCAAGTTTCATAGTTCATGCCATGGTTTTAACAGTTTCATGTTTCAAGATTTCATAGTTTCATAGTTCATGTCACAGTTTTTGCATTTCATGTTTCCATGTCCATGTTTTTACTTTTCCATGTTTTTGTTTTTGCCAGGTCTGCCATGCCACTCCACCGCTTGTCTGCGTTCCGCCCCGTGCCTTCGTTGTTGCACATTTCTGAGCTCTGGTTGGCTTTGGTATTTCCTCTTCCTTCTGTGCTGTGCTGATTCGGGGCTCTCTAAGCTTAATTGACAATTAACTGTTTTTAAGTTACTAACATTTACTAACACTCACTGGGTGGTGTAATTCTTAGATAGGCACATTACTAATATTACTAATTTAGACAGGGAGTTTATTGTCATGATTCCTGCTTTGCTATTTCAAGATCTTGCCGTGCTTTTCTGTTCTTAACATTCATGCTTGCTTCCAAACTGCATACTTAATTGGTACTTAAGCTGAGCACGCTCATTCTCTTAATGAGCAGGTCATGTCATCCAATCTCAGTCCATGTCTTGATCTTGCCATGCCTCTTGTTTCTCTCTCTCCAGGTGTTACCCCTCATGTCATGATTTCCAAGCCTTTATCTGGATGCGGTGGAAGTTGGCTGGCAGACAGTGTCTCAAGTTTGTTTCTAGTCGCGTCTCGTTTAGCCAAGTTCTTGTCTAGTTCCCTAGTATTTGTCCTAGCCTCTCGTCTTGTGTTTATATATATTTAGTATTGTTATTTATTTTTCTGGAGTATCTTGCCTGGAGTTTCCAGTGCCTTTTTGTTTTTTGCCTTTTTGCATTTATTGTTTATAGCTCTGTGCAGCATACTTTAGTTTGTTTTTTGCAACCCTTTGGGCCAAGTTTTTTGTTGGCCCTCGTGCCTGTTTTGTTTTGTTTATTAATAAATCCTCATTCCCTTCTCCCCGCACCTGGTGTCTTACTGATCCCATATCACATTATCTTACACAGACATACGCCACAACACTGACCAGAGTCAGGTACCTACAGCACAAATAAACATTATCTTACACACACACACGCCACAGCACTGACCAGAGTCAGGTACCTACAGCACAAATAAACATTATCTTACACAGACATACGCCACAGCACTGACCAGAGTCAGGTACCTACAGCACAAATAAACATTATCTTACACAGACATATGCCACAGCACTGACCAGAGTCAGGTACCTACAGCGCAAATAAACATTATCTTACACAGACATATGCCACAGCACTGACCAGAGTCAGGTACCTACAGCACAAATAAACATTATCTTACACAGACATATGCCACAGCACTGACCAGAGTCAGGTACCTACAGCGCAAATAAACATTATCTTACACAGACATACGCCACAGCACTGACCAGAGTCAGGTACCAACAGCAGAAGTAAACATTATCTTACACAGACATACGCCACAGCACTGACCAGAGTCAGGTACCTACAGCACAAATAAACATTAATTTACACAGACGTACGCCACAGCACTGACCAGAGTCAGGTACCTACAGCACAAATAAACATTATCTTACACACACACACACACGCCACAGCACTGACCAGAGTCAGGTACCTACATCACAAATAAACATTATCTTACACAGACATACGCCACAGCACTGACCAGAGTCAGGTGCCTACAGCACAAGTAAACATTATCTTACACAGACATACGCCACAGCACTGACCAGAGTCAGGTACCTACAGCACAAAAAAACATTATCTTACACACACACACGCCACAGCACTGACCAGAGCCAGGTACCTACAGCACAAATAAACATTATCTTACACAGACATACGCCACAACACTGACCAGAGTCAGGTACCTACAGCACAAATAAACATTATCTTACACAGACATACGCCACAGCACTGACCAGAGTCAGGTACCTACAGCACAAATAAACATTATCTTACACACACACACGCCACAGCACTGACCAGAGTCAGGTACCTACAGCACAAATAAACATTATCTTACACACACACACAGACACACACACGCCAGGGCACTGACCAGCACCAGGTACCTACAGCACAAATAAACATTATCTTACTCACACACACACACACACACTCACACACACACCCAATCAGCATCACACACCAGAGCACTGACCAGGGCCACTTCCCTTCAGCACAGGGAAACACTACCTTACACACACACACACACACACACACACACACACACGCACGCACCATCAGCACCACACGCCAGAGCACTGACCAGGGCCAGTTACCTTCAGCAGGGGGAAACACTATCTTACACACACACAAACACACACACACACACACACACACACACACACACCCTCACCTACACCTATCCTCTGCGTTCGCTCTCCAGCCATCATGTGTTCATGTTGCTTTACAGACTTAGTTCCAGGATGACCCCCCATATTTAACTCCACCATTCTCCTCCATGTTCTCTTCAGCCATCCTCACTTACTCTTCCCTTCTGCTCTCCATTCTCGGGAAGTGTTGCTGAGGTCTTGGTGGTCTGAGCGGAAGATGCGGCAGATGAACTTCCATCCCCTCCTGCAGGTCTGATTGGTGATGGTGTCCGTGTTGGTCATCCTCTGCACTTCCTGGTGGGTGACATAGTCTCGCCAATTTATCCCAAATAAGCGTCATGGGCATTTCCCCCAGAAGGTCTCCACCCATCACTCTTGTTTTAGCGCCAGGTCTCGGATCCATAGAACAAGATGGGGATGATAAGCGTCATAACCTCGCTTTAGTCTTTCAGTGCAGGCGTTTGCTAGTCCAAACAGTGAGCAGCCTTGCAAAAGCAGTCTTTGCTTTGGTCAGCCAGTTGTCAATATCTTTCTTTCCTCCTCCTTCAGTGCTGACAGTTGCTCCCAGGTAGGCATTCGCTGCACTCCTAATTGGGCTGCTTTCAAAGAAAGTATCTTTTTAGTTCTTGGCATTGATGTGCATCACTTTAGTTTTCTTGCTGATTCTAAGACAAAGCTTGCTTGCACTGGTGGCTAATTTGTCTGCCTTAGCTTGTATGTGCGCATGGGTGCAGGATAGTAACAGTATATCTTCAGCAAAGTCAAGATCTTCAAGTTTAGTAGTGAAGTTCCATCTTCCATCTTATGCCGGTTCCTGCATCAGTTGTTCTTCTCATAATCCGGTCTCAAGGAGGAAAATGAATCCAGAGATGACTCACCCTTGCTTGACTCCAGATTGCATCCTGAACCACTTTGCTACCTCTCCATCCACAAGAACAGCACACTGGAAGTTGTTGCAAGAGCCTTGATGGCATTAACTGCTTTGGGTGGGGTACTGTAGGCTGTCATTATCTTCCATTGGATTTCCTTATTTCTCCCTTATCCGGAGTCTGCCTGTTCTTTACGAAGGAGCTTTTCCACTTCAGCTTGTGTGCAGTTGATGATTACTTCTCTGTAGATCTTTCTGGCTGCAAGAAGAAGTGTCACTCCTCTCCAGTTTTGGCTGTTTCATACATCATCCTTCTTTGATCACTTGTCTGTACGTCCTTTTGTCCAGGATTCTGGGATATCTCCTCCATTCCACAGGTTGAACTCCAGACTCCTGGAAGTGCCATCTGTGTCAGCCTTGAGCAATTCGGCTTCAATGCGATCCGGTCCAGGTGCTTTTCCATTTTTGGTTTTCTTAAGGGCTTTTCTGATCTTCAGCATTTATGTCTTCAAGGTCAATTGGAAAGGGTTAGTATTTATCGGCAGGATTTCTTCATCTGTGATGGGCTGTTTAGGCTGTGGTCTATTGAGTACCTCCATGAAGGGTTCGGCTCGTGCTCTTCCGTCTGTCCTGTATCAGTGATGGTGGTGCTTTTTGATACTGCCTCCAGTATTGGGTTTATAGTTGCTGAGAAACGTTACGAGTGTATCCAGCTCCTTTAGCTTCCTCTTTCTGGCTGCTTCCTCAGCTTCTGTTGCCTTCTCTTCAATCGAGTGTCTTTTGTCATCTCTGAATTGCTTTTTCTCTTCTCAGTCCTTGATCTTGTACTCAATTTTCCTCCTCTCCTTGATCCTGGCAGACCTGGTAGTTTTGATCAGAGCTTTCATCTTCTGTCTCTTGGCGATGCATTTCCAAGTCTCTTGGCTGATCCATGGTTGGGATTTGTTCTTCTCATAACCAAGGATCTGATCAGCGGTCTTGACGTAGGCTTCTTCCATCTTGTGCCAAGCTTGGTTAGCTGTGTGTTCATTATCACCGTCCTTTTCCATGAGGGCTTCGAACCTGATGTTCACTTCTGCTTTAATTGTCTTCTTAAGGTCCAGTTCTTGTAGTGTGGTGACATCATGTCTCTGGGATTTCTTTCTCTGGGTTGTCCTTTTCAGTTTGCGTTTAAAATTGGTGACCACTAAGCAATGGTCACTTGCTACATCGGCTCTGTGTCTCACTCTGGTGTCCATGACGGAAGATTTGAATATCCTCTTGATCAGCAGGTGGTCAATCTGGTTCTTTGTTCTCCCATTAGCCGAGGTCCAAGTCAATCTGTGGATGGCTTTATGCAGGAAGCATGTGCCAGTGATCACCAGTCTGTTGTTCAGGCAGAACTCTCATAGTCTGCTCCCATTGTCATCGATTGTCCCAGACTCTTGTGTTCCCATGTTTTCCTCAGAGTTGCTATTGTTGGTGCCTACTGTGGCATTCATGTCTCCTGTGATGATCAGAAGGTCCTGTGGCATCATGTTGTCAGCAGTTTCTTTTAGAAGTTCATGGAAGTCCTCCGTATCTGCATCTTCCGCTTCATTTGTAGGCGCGTACACATGGATCATCGTGAGCTCGATATGATTCGAGTTGAATCTTGCGAAAATGATTCCATCGCTGAAGGGGTTCCACTGCAGTAGTGTCCAGTCCACTCTCTTGGCCATCCTGATTGCCTCCTCAGACAGGTGGTCATCTTCCTCTTGTCTCTCACTGTAGAAGACAGCATCTCCTGTACTCGTTCTCATGCGCCCTGGTCCAGTCCATCGACATTCACCATTCCCCAAGATCTTGAGGTTTTTGAGCCATAATTCTCCTGCAATACGATAGCAAACATTGTCCCATTCCAGTTCCCAATCTGAATCATGTTCCTTGGTTTGAGTGGCGACCCTATCGGCCTACAGACCCTCTCGGCTTTCATCTGTAGGCGTCATACATGAGGCACCAGGGCCCATGGCTGCACGCACAGCAGCACGGTCAGAAGTGCTGCAAATGTTTCGAGTCTTGTTTGCAACACACACACACACACACACACACACACACACAGCCAGTACAGATCAGAACCTAGAACCTATGAGTTATGCAAACATGATCACACGTACACTCACAGTGTTATAAATACCCTGTTCGCCCCATTAGTGCTCGGCACAAAGGTGAGGTACGTACCCACAGTGTCTCCCCATCACCTCCAGCACAAACGTCCTCTGATGACTGTAAAACAAAAACACAGAGAGGGGGGTGAAATAATTTTGTTTACAGTATATGAGTCCATGTGACGAGGTAAAAACACCTGAGCATCTCAGTATACCTCATTTTAATCTGGCTATGAGAGGAACAGAGGAAACCCCACAAATGCAGGGAGAACGTAGAACCTCCATGCATGTATAACCCCAACTCCAAAAATTTAAGACTGTGTGAAAAGAAATCAGTGATTTGCAAATCTGCTGTAAGTTGTATTCAATTGAATGCTCTCAATAGTAGACAGGTCTAGACTGCAGATAGGCCAGTCAAATGCCCTCATTCTCTGACTCCGAAGCCACACTCAGAATGAGGCATGGGTTTGTCTTGCCGAAATAAGCAGAGTGTCCTGGAAAAAGACACTGTCTAGATGTGGAAGGTATTTTGCTCCGAAATGTGTTCATACACTTCAGCATTGATAGTAAATTCACAAATGCGCAAGATATCCATGCCACATGTCCTAACACACCCCCGTACCTGAACAGACACTGTGATTGCGCATTGTTTCAATCAGGATGATTTTGTTTATCCATCCCCTGAAGAACACAATGTCCATAATTCCCAAAAATAATTGTAGCCAAGAAGCTACTTTGGAGTCATGGTTGTTGTTCCTCCCGCCACCGCGTCTGCGTCGGAGACACTTCCTTATGGATGCTGTACAGGCTGCAATTTTTGACTCATTGCTTTCATATTTGGTAAGGACAAGCCTTATACTTTACTTACGACACCAATCGTTTTTGGTTGCCATGGCCACAGTATTGGCCGAATAATGCACTAATTTGGGCTGAAACATAGAAATTTCCTTGTGGAAGCGGACTTTCGGGGGCTACACCATGCGGTCACGGGCAGCGGCGTAACATAATTGTAACTGGCCCCGGTGCAAAAATTTTTTTGGGCGCCCCCTGCCCCAAACACAAGCGCACGCTCGTGCACGCACACAAACAGACAATGGCACAGTCACCATGGAGAGGCTCATCATGCAAATCTCATTCTGAAAACCTGCCTTTAATTAGCGCCACAGACAGTAGAGGAAGTGCCAGAATAATCAACACTAATCTAACAGCCTGCGCTGGACTCAAAAGAAAAGACCACAGCCTGATTTCTCCAACTCCCACACATCTGAAATAGCTTTAGACACAGTATGTCGATAAGCATGGAACAAATAGCCATCAAGAAAAGCACTGTGGCTCATTACATGCCAATAATACTTTATACATGAGGAAAATATGAATGACATATTCTTTAATATGAGCATATTTTAAGCTTAAATACATGCAGTGATCCCCCGGCAGGTCTGGACACCGGTTCATGAATAATTATGCGGTACAGTAGTGTAACATTACTGATGATTTAAATCTCCAGACCCGCCGACCAGATTGGTCAGGATCTACTGTCAATTAATGTTCTACGTTCATATGAGAGGCTGCAATTACATGACCACACAACTAAGTGATGGTGAGCTTACGTTAGCCTCCCGGTACACATTAACATCGCAAGCATTCGATGAAACAGAAGCAGGCGTAAAAAAACGATCTAATTGACTCAGTTTAGCGCTACTTTATACTTATCCTATTCCTGTCTTTCCTTTCTCTTTTGGGCGCCGCTTTTTAGTTTGGGCTCACTAAACATTATGCTGCTATCCTCAGTTTATCATTTACTCAGTATACAGTGCCATGAAAAAGTATTTGCCCCCTTCCTGATTTCTGACTTTTTTCCGTATTTTTTACACTTAAATGTTTCAGATCCTCAAACAAATTTTAATATAAGAAAAAGATAACCCAAGTAAATACAAAATTCAGTTTTAAATGATGATGATTACATTTATTAAGGGAAAAAAGCTATCTAAACTTCCTGGCCATGTGTGAAAAAGTAATTCTCCATCCCCTCCCCAAACATTAATTAATTGTGATTGACAACATTTTTGAGTCCAATTTCACTTGCCACACCCAGGCTTGATTACTGCCAGACCTGTTGAATCAAGGAAAAAACTTCAATAGAACCTGTATCACAAACTGAAGTAGCCTAAAAGATCTCAAAAAGCATACATTTTTATAAACCGTAATAGAGGCTTACGTTAAGTCAGGAGCGGTATATATATATATATATAAATATATATATATATATTGAGCGTACATGCAACACTGTGTTGCTCATGACTTATTTTACTCTAAAGTATTGAGTCTGATGATCATAGAGAGTTAAACGCTTTAGTGGTATGTAACAGAACATTTTGTCGGGCTCCTTACACCTGCCGGACCTCGGTGCAATGCACCGCTTGCACCGTCGACAGATACGCCACTGGTCACGGGCGACCGGACTGGCTAGTTTGGAATGAGAGTGAAAGAATGAAATGTGGACCCATCAGGTCACATCACACTTTGTCAGTCCATGTCAGATGCCTTAAGCCCACAGACGTTGCCGGATGTCTCTGGATGTTGATTTATGGCTTTGCACAATACAGTCTCAGCTTACATGTGTAGATGCAGCAACAAACTGTGTTTACTGACAACAACTTTCTGCAGTATTCACAGACCCCCATGTTTACATATATTACAGAAGCGTGTCAGCTTTTGAAGACAGGGCCATCCAAGGACAAAAAGATTAGCTCTCATTCCTGCCATAAACACACATGCATTTCTCTGGGTTCTCCGACTCTTTCATTAAAAACTACGTATCGTGGATGGAGAAATCCCAACATGCATTGCAATCATGCGCTTGAGAAAAAATTCACAGAAGATAAATACGTCTGTATTTTTCACGAGACCACAGCAGGAAGACAGCCTGCTCAGCTCGGGGCTGTACCTCTGCGCAGTGGTCATGATGGCGTCCACCACCTCGATGATCCTGTGCAGCGCCGAGTCCGTGCCAATCGTCATGTCCGTCCCACAGAAGTCATTATCGATGGAACCCACCATGCCCACGATGTGCAACGCCGAGTGTTTCTGAGCCGCAGCTTCGTCAATCAGCCCTGTACCAACACACGCACACACACCCTATATCACACACAGTACCAATATAAGCACACACACACACCCCTTATAACACACACTGTAACAGTACACACAAGCACCGTATATCACACACTCTACCAACACACACGCCCCATATAACACACACTGTAATATCACACACACACGCCCCACATAACACACACTGTAAAAACACACAGACACACACACAAGTCCCATATAACACACACACACACACATGCGCGCGCGCCCCATATAACACACACTGTAAAAACACACAAACACACAGACACACACACACACGCACCCCATATAACACACACACGCACACACACACACACATACGCCCCATATAACACACACACACACACACACACACACACACACCCTAAATCACACATTCTGTTCAATCAGATGCACTAACAGTCCTGTTATTTGGATAAATAAAGACAAAGTCAGGGCTGGATTTGGAGTCAATGCCAGATACCTGATCTACACACAGGGCATCTCATAATATTCCATGATACGGGTGTCTCATTAGGGTCAATGATCTGATATCTAATGGTGCTCGCTGGCCTGGATTTGAACTCATGCTGTTTGACTTGATTAACCCACGATGCAATATGATTAACCTTGGTTTCCCATGATGCAGTGCAACCCTGGTTTCCCCTGATGCAGTGAGATCCTGGTCTTCCATGATGCAGTGCGACCCTGGTTTCCCATGAGGCTGCGCGACCCTGGTTTCCCATGAGGCTGCGTGGCCCTGGTTTCCCATGAGGCAGCGCGACCCTGGTTTCCCATGAGGCAGCGCGACCCTGGTTTCCCATGATGCAGCGCGACCCTGGTTTCACATGATGCAGTGAGATCCTGGTCCCCCATGATGCAGTGTGACCCTGGTTTCCCATGATTCAGTGCGACCCTGGTTACCCATGAGGCTGCGTGACCCTGGTTTCCCATGAGGCTGCGCGACCCTGGTTTCCCATGAGGCTGCGCGACCCTGGTTTCCCATGATGCAGTGCGACCCTGGTTTCCCATGAGGCTGCGTGACCCTGGTTTCCCATGAGGCTGCGCGACCCTGGTTTACCATGATTCAGCGCGACCCTGGTTTCCCATGATGCAGCGCGACCCTGGTTTCACATGATGCAGTGAGATCCTGGTCCCCCATGATGCAGTGTGACCATGGTCCCCCATGATGCAGTGCGACCTTGGTTCCCCATGATGCAGTGTGACCCTGGTCCCCCATGATGCAGTGCAACCCTGTTATCCATGATGCAGTGATACCCTGGTTTCCCATGATGCACTGGGGCATTACCTTGTTGAACAAGCTCTGCCAGCAGGCCGCTCCACTCCTCGCGGAACAAGTTGGCCCCTGTCAGGCTGCCATCGCCCCCGATCACACACAGGTTAGTGATGCCGCGCTCCACCAGATTACGAGCCGCCTTCAGCCGGCCATCCCGCCCACGAAACTCCTTACAGCGGGCACTGCCAATCACTGTGCCACCCTACCGAAACACAGCCTCCAGTCTTCCTCTGCCACCACTTGTAAGTCTGCATGTGACTCATTTAACTATTTATTATACTAAGCATCTATATATCAGCACATTTTTACCAACTCATTTTACAAACTATATATCGCACTGGATTAAAGCATTTATTAAATACCTCCGATAAAATGAAATGTAATGCTCTACAGAAATAATTTCCACATCTCAGATAATTGTACATAGCTATTTGCTGTTACAACGTACGTGCCACTCAGTATGTGACCAGCTACAGAAATATGAAAATGTAACTGCAGCTGGAGTAGCTATGGGTCAGTGTAATGCCTGTGATTTATAGGTCAGTGTATTGCCTGTGATTTATGGGTCAGTGTAATGCCTGTGATTTATGCACGTGAACACAAAATCTGTCTGTCTAACTGCCTGTCCTTGAGTGTCAATTTGTCTGTCTCAATCGACTTATCTGTCCGCCAGTATTTGTCTGTCAGTCTGTCAGTGTGTCTGTCTGTGCATGTTTACCAATCTGTATGTCTGTCTGTCAGTGTATATGTCTTTGTATGTCATTGTGCTGACTCTGTATCTCAGTGTGTCTGTCAGAACATGTTTATTACTGTGTTTCTCTGTCTATGTATGTCTCTCAGTCAGTCTGTCTGTGTGTCAGTGTGTATCTGTGTGTCAGTGTGTTTGACCTTGTTAAGATGTCAGTATCCTTCCATCTGTGAGCGTCCGTGTTCTGATTGGCGGTTCTCAGGTGTGTGTGTGGTTCTCAGGTTCTCAGGAGTGTGTGAGTGTGCGTGTTCTGATTGGTGGTTCTCAGGTGCGTGTGAGTGTCCGTGTTCTTATTGGCGAGTCTCAGGTGTCTGTGAGTGTCTGTGTTCTGATTGGCGAGTCTCAGGTGCGTGTGAGTGTCTGTGTTCTGATTGGCGAGTCTCAGGTGCGTGTGAGTGTCTGTGTTCTGATTGGGGAGTCTCAGGTGTCTGTGAGTGTCTGTGTTCTGATTGGCGAGTCTCAGGTGCGTGTGAGTGTGTGTGCTCTGATTGGCGGTTCTCAGGTATGTGTGAGTGTCTGTGTTCTGATTGGCGGTTCTCAGGTGTGTGTGAGTGTCTGTGTTCTGATTGGTGGTTCTCAGGTGCGTGTGAGTGTCCGTGTTTTTATTGGCGGTTCTCAGCTGCGCGTGAGTGTCTGTGTTCTGATTGGCGGCTCTCAGGTGCCTGTGAGTGTCTGTGTTCTGATTGGTGGCTCTCAGGTGCGTGTGAGTGTCTGTGTTCTGATTGGCGAGTCTCAGGTGCGTGTGAGTGTCTGTGTTCTGATTGGCAAGTCTCAGGTGCCTGTGAGTGTCTGTGTTCTGATTGGCGAGTCTCAGGTGCGTGTGAGTGTCTGTGCTCTGATTGGCGAGTCTCAGGTGCGTGTGAGTGTCTGTGTTCTGATTGGTGGCTCTCAGGTGCGTGTGAGTGTGTGTGCTCTGATTGGCGAGTCTCAGGTGTGTGTGAGTGTCTGTGTTCTGATTGGCGGTTCTCAGGTGTGTGTGTGCTCTGATTGGCGGTTCTCAGGTATGTGTGAGTGTGTGTGCTCTGATTGGCGAGTCTCGGGTGCGTGTGAGTGTCTGTGCTCTGATTGGCGAGTCTCAGGTGTGTGTGAGTGTCTGTGTTCTGATTGGCGAGTCTCAGGTGCCTGCGAGTGTCTGTGTTCTGATTGGCGAGTCTCAGGTGCGTATGAGTGTCTGTGCTCTGATTGGCGGTTCTCAGGTATGTGTGAGTGTCTGTGTTCTGATTGGCGGTTATCAAGTGTGTGTGAGTGTCTGTGTTCTGATTGGCGGTTCTCAGGTGTGTGTGAGTGTCTGTGCTCTGATTGGCGGTTCTCAGGTGTGTGTGAGTGTCTGTGTTCTGATTGGCGAGTCTCAGGTGCCTGTGAGTGTCTGTGTTCTGATTGGCGAGTCTCAGGTGCGTGTGAGTGTCTGTGCTCTGATTGGCGGTTCTCAGGTATGTGTGAGTGTCTGTGTTCTGATTGGCGGTTCTCAAGTGTGTGTGAGTGTCTGTGTTCTGATTGGCGGTTCTCAGGTGCGGCCCCTGTTCTCACCACTTGTATCATGCTGGACACACTTTCCCAGTTGGCCTCCTTGATGTTATCCCCTCCATCCACCATCCCCTGGTAACCCTGCCGGAGAGGAAACACACACAGGAACTCAGTGAGAACGTCTCTCGGATCAGAGCCAGCCTCTCTGAGAAACTCTGTCTGGATCATCTCCTCAGAGGGGCTCTTAACAGCTCTTAATACAGCCCTCATTCACGGGTGTGAAGAGCTTTAAATCTCACGGACTGAGTCATTTTACCTGACAGAAGAGGTCGTGAGTCAGACATGCTTCGTCACGGGAGACGCAGGGGAGTCTGTGGGAAGCTGTTCTTTAGAGGGTGCACGTTTGGTGCCTTTTGCTACATCTCAAAATGCCGCAACTTTTACTTCATCATAGACAGTTCTCACTCATTTTATTTATTTAACCTTCATTGAAACAGGGAGGTCTTGTTGAGATTGAAATCTCTTTTTCAAGGGAGCCCTGAGGGGTTGAGGTGGGGAGGGTGAGGACAAATTGCTCAGCCAATTAGATCAGGGGATGATTAGATGGCAGGTAGAAAGAGCCAGGTTCTGAATTCAGCCATGACACCGGGGAACCCCCTACTGTTATCGAAGAGAGTCATAGGATCTATAATGACCACTGTGCGTCAGGACCTCAGTTTAACGTCTCATCCGAAAGACGGCATCTCCTTCTGTACAGAAGAGTAGATTTGTGTCTGATCCATATGATTATTTTTAAATGTAGCCGAGGTCGGGCCAGCTCTGGCCCAGCAGAGCCACAGAGAGCGCTTGTCTCCTTGTCCATCGTAAATCCACTCTCAGAGACGACTTTGTACCTGAGTAACCGGGTACTGCTAACGGTAAAATATCAACCGATATTCAGACATGTCCCACGGCTGTAGCCAGAGATTTTTTTCAAACTTAAATAGAATGTTGCTTTGGGTGCCAAATAAAAAAATACCAAATTTTAGCTCAGTCGGCCCACTAGTTTCGTGGGCGAAGCACCCCATTGGCCAAATTTGCATTTTTTTCTATTTTTAACAGGCTGTAACTCTAGAATTAAATACAGGGCACTGGCAGCCCCAGAAGCTCCCGCCGTTAAGATAAAGAAAATGTCAAAGTTTTTGTTGAGGGACACACGCATGGACGGGCACAGGCACGGATGGAGCCCAATAACATAGCTCCCGGGCCACTTGGGCAGCGGGAGCTAATTAGGAGCCAGTAACTGAAATTGTTGATGAGATAAAGCAAATTGTCAAAGTTTTTGGTGATATTTTTAAGCCAGTGACCTTGAAAAAATAGGCCAAGGTCACCTTTAGGCACGTCATTTGTAGGACTTTATGAGATGCATGTGCAGTGAAAGTTAGGAGCCTGTAAATGAAATTGTTGATGAGATAAAGCAAAATGTGTTGACGAAGGCACGCACGCCCGCACGCACGGAGCCCAATACCATAGCTCCTGCACCGCGAGCGGCGGGAGCTAATAAAGCTAACCACACGATTTTTTATTCAGGACTTGTTCTCAAGGCACTGTAATACCCTTTTCTGCCAATCAAAGTAGTTTTAACTCTTTTATTGTGGTTTTATAGGCTCCCAAAAATGCTACTTTTACAAACCAGTATCAAAATAAACACATTGAGGGTACCATTTTCACACTCATCTGATGGCATATGTGCATTTTTTGGTAATATCAGCTATTAGTAATGGTCAAGAGTTTTCTATAGCCACTCATTAATATCCTGTAGCATTTATAGTTCTTTGGTAATATTGTTCCTTATTTTTTCAGGATTTGGGTATCTTTCAATTTTAATTAAACCTATATTTTGGGAGAGCTCTTTACGTGTACTGGGTCAATAATACCAAAGAACTTTAAACCTTTAGCTTTATTTGTTCCAGAGTTGCAGCCTGTTAAAAATGCAAATAATGCAATTTTTGCCAACCGGGGTGCCACACCCACTTTATTGAAAATCAAAACTAGTGGGCCGATTGAGCTAAAACTCGCTATGCCTGCATTTGGCCCCAAAAGCAACATTGTATTAAAGTTTGAAGAAAATCCATGACGATACCCATGGACTTTGTCAGAGTATTGGTTGAGTTCATATGAAACGACCCAGCAGTATATTTATCCGTTAACAGTACCCGGTAACGCAGGTATAAAGTAGTCCCTGAGAGTGGATTTACGGTGGAAAAAACAAAAACAAGTTTGAAGAAAATCCATGACAATGCCCCTGGCTGACCTCATGTGGAACGGCCCTGCTTAAAGTGATCATTTAAGTGCTCATTAATAACAAAACCAGCACACACTGGGGCTCCGCAGGCCACCCGTGATGAAGCTAATGTTTACCACTGTTTAATTTGGATAAGTGCTGTATGACAGGGGAGGTGGTCACATGTCCTCGCCCCGAACTAAAGGAAAATGATCAGTTACACTGCTGCGCTGTGGGGAGCGCTTTCAAAACTGACCAACATACAGTTCAATCCCCTCAGAAAGCTTTTATCCTTTCGCAGGAAGACACGCCGCCAGGGTTTGTCCTTCTCCAACAATCGGCCTCTCGCATGACAATAAAGCAGAGAAACGTTAAAAGGGCCGCCATGTTTCCGTGCAGGGCCGGGATTGGCTGAGCTCCAGCCGCTAGAGACAGAAGGTCATTAATCTGAGTGCTCTCTGATCTGGAGGAAGGGTGGTGTTATGGTCTGTCAGAGGATATAAATTTAAACACTGAAGTTGTGCTCACCTCATGAATGAAGTAAACTTTCGCTCCAACGTAGATTCCCATCCGAACCACGGCTCGCACTGCTGCATTCATGCCTGTCAATCCAAGCAGGAAGACAAGAGAGACCAGAACATTCAGAAAAATGTTTATCCCAAAAAGAGTGAAGTTATGTTAACATAAACCACATCAAATGCATGCACCTGTCATCCAATCAACTCTCTTCTCATCGTAGATAGATAGATGGATAGATAGACAGGGACACTGGCAGGAGTGTTCTTATAGAGCACGTCTTTCTAAAGCCAGAGCCTTGGTCAGGGACACTGGTAGGAGGGTTCCGACAGAGCATGTCTTTCTACAGCCAGAGCCTTGGTAAGGGACACTGGTAGGAGGGTTCCGACAGAGCATGTCTTTCTAAAGCCAGAGCCTTAGTCAGGGACACTGGTAAGAGTGTCGCTATAGAGCATGTCTTTTTAAAGCCAGAGCCTTGGTCAGGGACACAGGTAAGAGTGTTCCTATAGAGCATGTCTTTTTAAAGCCAGAGCCTTGGTCAGGGACACAGGTAAGAGTGTTTCTATAGAGAATGTCTTTCTAAAGCCAGAGCCTTGGTCAGGGACACTGGTAGGTGTGTCACTATAGAGCATGTCTTTTTAAAGCCAGAGCCTTGGTCAGGGACACAGGTAAGAGTGTTCCTATAGAGCATGTCTTTTTAAAGCCAGAGCCTTGGTCAGGGACACAGGTAAGAGTGTTCCTATAGAGAATGTCTTTCTAAAGCCAGAGCCTTGGTCAGGGACACAGGTAAGAGTGTTCCTATAGAGCATGTCTTTTTAAAGCCAGAGCCTTGGTCAGGGACACAGGTAAGAGTGTTCCTATAGAGAATGTCTTTCTAAACCCAGAGACTTGGTCAGGGACACTGGTAGGAGTGTTCCGATAGGGCATGTCTTTCTAAAGCCAGAGCCTTAGTCAGGGACACTGCTAAGAGTGTTCCTATAGAGCATGTCTTTCTAAAGCCAGAGCCTTGGTCAGGGACATTGGTAGGAGTGTCACTATAGAGCATGTCTTTTTAAAGCCAGCGCCTTGGTCAGGGACACAGGTAAGAGTGTTCCTATAGAGCATGTCTTTCTAAAGCCAGAGCCTTGGTCGGGGACACAGGTAAGAGTGTTCCTATAGAGCATGTCTTTCTAAAGCCAGAGCCTTGGTCGGGGACACAGGTAAGAGTGTTCCTATAGAGCATGCGGGTCACAGTTTTCTCACTGTTAGAAGAGTGTGGCCCGGTCATGTTTACAGCTAAGAGGCCCAATCTCTTCATCTGCAACAGCATACAGTTCTAACATCTTTACTACCCACCTGATTTTACCAGTGAACAGCACCTGGCCTGAATTTATTCTGCATGGTGTGCGGTGCACATACAGTAATATGCCCACAGTGATTTCAACTCTAATAGAGTGTACATGAAAACTCTGAGGACCACCTGTACTCTGTGAGAGTTAAGTATACTCTGAGCAGAGGACCAAGCCCTCGAGTCCCCCAGACCGTGCATGTGCTGCACGCACACGTATCGCACTCCCCAGCATCGCTGCGGAACACTGATACCAGCCCTGGCAACCAGCCTAGCCATGATCAACAAACACATGGACTCGAGCGCACACAAACACACACACACATACACACACACACACATACAGACACACACACATCCAAATCACACTGACACATGCTCACACGTCACAAACACACACGCTAAAACACACATGACACACACACACATACACACATAGCACATTGCAGCATCTGGGGAGTTTTCCTACAGAGCATGTCTTTCTAAAGCCAGAGCCTTGGTCAGGGACACTGGTAGGAGTGTTCCTATAGAGCATGTCTTTCTAAAGCCAGAGCCTTGGTCAGGGACACTGGTAGGAGTGTTCCTACAGAGCATGTCTTTCTAAAGCCAGAGCCCTGTTCACGGACACTGGTAGGAGAGTTCCTATAGAGCATGTCTTTCTAAAGCCAAAGCCTTGGTCAGGGACACTGGAAGG